>OZ020489.1:40978509-41383459 GCA_963971405.1 Psococerastis gibbosa | reverse complement strand
AGAAGAAGAAGAGGCATTAGAAGAAGAAGAAGAAGAAGAAGAAGAAGAGGCATTAGAAGAAGAAGAAGGAGAAGAAGAAGAAGAAGAAGAAGAAGGAGAAGAAGATCAACGTTCAGCTTCCTCTTAACAAGAATCGAAAACTATATGTATCAAACATTACCGCAATCCTACCAATATTCCTGGATTAGAATGAACCGTTTTTTCTTCTTTTTTTTAGGAAAATGAAGGATTTAATTCTTTGCCTTTTTCTGTGGTTTGTTGCTGTAGAAGTGTCTGGAGTACGAAAGTCGATTGGGCAGAAGTCGTACATACCAAAACTGGAGTGGATAAAGCAGGATACTAACTCCTTAAAATTTTTACCGGAAACCAAAGTAAAAATTGAAAGCACAAAAGACGGCCTCGTAATATTAAATGGCTTCGTACGTCTGGCACAGGACTTGCCTTGTGAGACTGTGGTAAGAAATATAGGCCTGCAGTTTTTACGGGGGGAGGGGGGGGGGTTATATTAAGGATCACACCCAATTTTGACAGTATTTATTTTTTATTTAAATTACTATGAAAACTGTTACATTTTAATTGCATCTAGCCAAGTTGTCAAAGACTAAGTGTCCGTCATAAATTATTATATTTGTATATATTTCTATATTAATGGTTTATTTTTATCAAAAATAATTTATTAGCGCGTTGGGTAGGTGCATACTACTCATACTGATCACAACATGCCAAATAACTCAGCCCCCAGGCCAATATATCAATCTTACGATTGCCACCCTGTTACAGGCGTTATTACGACTTAACAAAGTTTGGGTACCAGTCTGGAATAGGTTGGAACATGGCGAAGGACAGCAGTATCCGCTAAAATCCATTTTCCAACTTTTCCGACACATGGTGCAGGGAGAGTTGCTTGAGAAGACATAGTAGTGTGCACAGCGTTGGCACACGATAACGCGCTGAGACTATACCAGTCAGCCTACGTGCGTGTCGAGTCCTCGTCACCACCTCCGAATTAATCGTGTGACTTTACAATGTTCCCCAAGTGGTTCGGAATCCATTGTAATCAGGAGGTCCACCCTGTCAGTCAACTCCAATTTCCCCGAGGTGAAAGAGTCTGCCCACAGTGGGCCTCAAATTGATAAACTGACTCGCTCCCCCCGCTAGGCCGACAGGGTTCCTTAAAGCAAAAATGCTTTAAAAAGGCGTTCGAAAAAATACATAGGAGATATGATGGGACATTCGCTCCTGCCGAGGATATTTCCTGAATTTGTGGTACTACCATGGCCGTGCCCAGGGGGGTGGTCCATGGGGTCCGACCCCCCCCCCCCTGAAATAAATGTTTGTATGTAAACCTGTATGGTTTGAAGAATTTACCCATTAATTCATTAAAAATTTGGACAACGACCCCCCCCCTCACGAAATCAAAACCTGGGCACGGCCTTGGGTGATACCTTCGACCAATGACCAATTATAGCTTCACCCCATTGGTACTTCTTCTTATTTTTTATTTTTTTATTATTTTTTTAATTTTATTTATTTATTTATTTTTTTGAGGCGCGGGACTCTTTCGAGTATTTGCGCCGGTCGGGGTGTGTGTGTGTGTGTGTATGTGTGTGTGCGGAAATCATGGGTGTTTTAGAATGGTTTTGTCTACAGTCTACAGGTGGGGCATAACTCCGGTCTTGCTTAGAAAGCTTAACGTTGCCGTGACCGGCCCATGCTTGTCCCCTAATAAATTTGGCATGGTGTGCGGTTTCGGTAACGAAAATCTGCCCGCTGCGTATATAGGGCATTCGGTAATTATGTGTTCCACTGATTGTGGGACAAAAACTTCTTCTTTTGGCCCATCAGAGCACACCTTAAACGCTTCCAAGCAACAACAAATCCCATCGTGGTTGCAAGGCGTGCTATGGTCTCGTACTCCTTGTAGTGAAAAATAGAACGAATCAATTTGATGAAGCCCTGAGTGGTAGAAGAAATTTTAAAAAAAAACAATAAATATTGACTTTTTGTTCTATTACTAAGCCAACCTGGCGGAGTTAGGGCTTTAAGCCCTCTCTTACACTCAAATAGAAAATCACCTGCTTTACATGCCCTCCGAAGCATGACCAGAAAATGTAGCAAGTGTGGAACTCGAACCAACAATCTTTCAGGTGAAAGACGGAGTCTGTACCACTACTCTACATGTCCTGACAAAATCCTTGGCTGGAGCGAAAGTCCCATCTCTCCTATAAAGAACACTAGAAGTGGGTAGCCCTAAAACTGTATACTGTTCGTATAGATAAAAGGTAGAGGATTCCAAAGAAACATTGATGGGAAATCGTGGCAAACGCAATCATCTGTTCAAGTCAACACTACAGTTTACAAAATTGTTATGGCAGACAAAAAATCATACATTGGCGAAGAACTACAACAGCCAGGTTGCAACTTGAAGAAAGAATGCCCCATCAAGAAAGTAAGTACCGGTAGTACTTGCATAGGAATACCGTCGAACAATTGCTGAGTTATTTTCTTCAGGTCGAAACAGGTTGTTTTTGGTGGCCCTTACTGTTTTTGGCTGAACTGAGTTCAGCAGCAAGTTGACGAAGTGAGCAATCTGAACAATAGGGGTCTTCACATTGTTCGTGTTATTGAGTTATACCTAGTTAATAATAATAACAATAAACGTCTTTAATGTAGGGCTCTATATTAGACAGGTATTGTCATCCGCCATGTTGTATCCATTATAAGTCTTGTGTATAAGCCAAGCATTGGGTGTTTACCTATATATTTTTTGAAATTTGTCGTTGTTTATTTATTTTTATTTAAAAAACGTGCTACCAAGTAGGGAAGTGTATAATAAAAAATTACTAAAACGTGTATTAGTTTTTTTCAATTTTTTACTTTTCTTACAATACTTACCATATAGGAAATAAGGGATACAACCTGGCGGATGACAGTACCCGGGTATATAGTGCCTTACTTTAATGGAAACAAAAATGAAAAAAAAATGTTCGCAGCGACGAATATTTAAGTGTGTTATATCAATTTAAGTTAACACACCGATAACCCGATAACCAAGCTAACCAGCGTGCTATCCTGCGTGCTATCCTAAACGCACTTCCAAGTTGGTTAACTGTGCTATTTAGCTTGTGCTGCGATCGATAGCTCAGGTTTGACCGCCGCCATCTTTGTTTTTGTCGATTGATTTGAAACGCGTGTTTAAAATTTTGTAGTATTTAAAATTATTTGTATTATCTATTATTTCACAAGCAATTGCCATAAATACTTAAAATTATAATAACCAAAATGAACAAAAAATATAAACAAATGTGGCCCTAGTATAGAGTTCTGCCACTTTCTTTAAAACCGTGCCACGAACGTCTGACTACTACCACGTTGTATTCCCTGCTTAATGTTTTCGATATAGCATGATAAGGCGCCCATTCCACCGACCGGCTAGGGCTATTTCCAAAAACGGTGACGTGGTAGCAGACATTCAAGACTTAGGCGGGGTTTCCACCGACCTCGCATTGCAGAATTGACGGAAATGTTTATTTTCCTCTATGCCATAGTTAAAATTGATCAATGATCATACAGTAAAATCACAAAAAAACAAACTAAAATTAAAAAATGGCGTCATGGGATATGTTAAGTACAAAAATTTTAATATATTTCTATAAAAAGAAAAATTCTAACTTCCGTCAATGTCATTTGCATTCTGCAATGCGAGGTCGGTGGAAACGCCACCTAAGTCTTGAATGTCTGCTACACGTCACCGTTTTTGTAAATAGCCCTAGCCGGTCGGTGGAATGGGCGCCTAACGCACTCCCGAGGTCCACTACGATGTAAGAGCACATCTAACTCGATATCTCGATAACACCAACACTGTAAAGACCGCCACTGTACGTCCGGTTGCTGTTATATTCGACTGTCTCAATGACAGTACACATGATAGAGACTGCCAAAACCTCTGCCAGAATGTCAAAGTACTTGCAGGTATGATAGGAGTTGGAAAACGTTGTGAGGCGGCTGAGTGGTTAGGCTACGGGAAGGAATGATACCAGAAGCAAAAAGGAAAGCAAACAACTGGCCTAAGTCCAGGAGCTGGCACAGCTTCTTCAGTTGAAGAGAAGTGTATCCAGAGGGACACAATGAGGTTCTGTAGGGACAGATTTGGTCACTATAGGTTCGCTGACGACTAACCGATATCCATATTATTCAAAATGGCCGCCGTTTGCATGTGAAAACTAAGCTCTTGGCATCTAATTAATTATTTTAATATTTTTTATAATATTTTTACTATGCCTGGACCTTATTTCGCTGCATACAATTTAATTTATATATTCTCCATGATTTATAGAAAAATATCACTTTAAAATAATACGTAATTAAAAATAATTTTAAAATAGTATTGAGGCTTATGGAAAAATCAATGCTTTGATATCATTGCAACTGGTGCTGCCATCTACAAAATGACGTCACAAATTAACCCCATTGGTCACCTCAGGTTACAAATAGGGCTTCAAAAATAATAGCTAATGTTTAGGGCTGGAAATATTTAATTTATATTTTTATTTTTATTTCATGTAATAAATAAATAATAAATAAATAAATAAATCTTTAACATAATAACGTTTTACCTTCTTTCAGGGGCTATTCACCTTGAAAAACTGCACAGTTGGAAAGAACTGGCCTAATCATATGCCTGGGAAATCGTGGATGTTATATGCAGACTTCGTATTGGAACCTCACATTAAGTTTGGGCTAGAAGGTGTGGGGTACCTGGAAAAAGGCGCCCAACCACCGGTACCATTCTTGAAATGAAAACCTAAGAATGCATCATATCTGCCTGGCACGGGTTCAGTAAATAAATAATAATATAATTGTGGTATAATTACTTAACCAATCCCTCAAAGTTTGAAATGTATACGATATTTAGGGAGGCCAATCTCTGACTCAATGAGGGTGGCCTGGGACCGTGCGCTTTACATGCTTTCTAAAACCGGGTCCGAAAATATTCATTGCAAGATCCACACACAATTCGAGTGAGTCTTCGCACTATTTTACAAGCTATGTAGATAAGACAATGTTACTCGTGACTTCTCGGTATTTAATTTTAATTAACAAAAAAAAGACATGTGTGCTAGAACACATGGCAGAAGTGAAACTTCAACGTGGAAAAACGAATCACAACGGATAAGTGGAAAAACGAATAGCAACAGACAAGTGGAAAAACGAATCACAACACGAACAAGTGAAAAAACTAATAGCAACAAAATTTTTACTTGAAGTTTTACGGGTAGGTTTTCAAATTCGACAAGCACATTAACAATCTGCCAAATTTCATCTGTCAAATTTCAAATTCGACAAGTACATTATCAATCTGCCCGTAAAACTTCAAGTAAAAATTTTGTTGCTATTCGTTTTTTCACTTGTCCGTTGTGATTCGTTTTTCCACTTGTCTCTTGCTATTCGTTTTTCCACTTGTCCATTGTGATTCGTTTTTCCACGTTTAAGTTTCACTTCTACCATGTGTCCTAGCACACATGTCCTTTTTTCACAGGTTTACTGCATATTATGATTTGGTTTGGGTAGGTACATTTTAATGAATGTTTTATTTTATTTTATTTAAACATATTTAATTTTATCAAACACGAAAACAGAATCCATAGCCTACTCTAAAATTTTACACATACAAAGGAATATTACCAAATGCAGACTTTTCGTCATTAATTTGTATTCGACTCATCTGCGTTATAATCAATAAAAGTCAATTTTTATCAAATAAGAGCCCATCGCTGCCCTAACGTAAGAACACCTATTTTGCAGCCGCGTGCAACGCAATACGTCGGCTTTCTCCACCACGCGGCTGCCTGCTCACTTTTGTGACACATAGGCCACAGTATATAAAAGTAATTTTACGTAAGCTAAATATATAAAACTAGGGTCAATTTTTATGAAATAAGAGCCCATCGCTGCCCTAACGTAGGAAGACCTATTTTGCGGCCGCGCGCAACGCAATACGTCGGCTTTCTCCGCCGCTCTCCTAAAACCCCTAATACCCCCCCCCCCCCGTCTATATGGAAGTTTACACTTCAAAAATGTAAAATTATAAAGGCTTTCACGGGATCATGGACTGTGGTTGTTCTGAAAGCGTACTGCCAAACGTTTCGTCAACATCTGCAGTCGACATCTTAAGTGGAACAGTTCAGACTTCTAACATTGCGTCTCAGAGGCTCAACAGCAACTGTTTGAGCAAGGGGATGTGCACTGATATTTATACCAAGCTGCAGGGTGGTGTGGGTTGAGGCGGAGTCTTCCTCGCACATGATTGGCTCCCTGCGACCTCAACCTGATTACCAGATGATGACGTCTTTTTCTTTGTTGTATAGTCTTTCTTAAGACTGGTTACCATGTTGACCTTTAGCCCTTCTTCTTTTCTGTTGAAGTTGAAGTTGTAGATTTCAATAGCCTATTAAGAGATCATTCCAGATTCTTTTACTTCATCACGTAACAAACAAAACTGAAATACAACTTATTTAGAGTTAGTTAAACCACCAAAAATTAACAGCGTCAAGCAAACCCACTAATTTGGTAAAAAACGAGTGTTTACTGCTATCTGCCGAGGGATATCCGCTTTACACACTTTGCCCTAAAATTGAGTTAGCCCAAAATAAAAAAATAAAAAATGACCCGAATGGCGGAATTCCATTAAAACCATAGCGTATAGTTTGTCCACAAATCGAAAAACAGATAGATCGTCGAACCCATAGACAGACAGATATATTTTGCTGCATACAAACTACTTTTTCTAGCTTCTGGGACCTCAAAACGTACATATAAAACATGAAACCTAGAAATTGAAACTTTCAACCAACACAATTTTACAACGCCAAGATTTAAATAAGAAAACAGAAAACTACTCTTGATTTATAAATTTAGTAAATCTGCATGTTGAATTTTATCGACAGTGATCGGTCGAGTAGTGTGTTTGCAAATCGACGAACAGACAGCGCGACAGTGCTACAGACAGACAGAAATTTTGTAACACCCCTATTTGGGGTCCTGGGAACTCCCAGATGGGGTAGGTAGTGAGGTTTCCCCTACCAATAGAGATACCTGTTGCATATTACCTGGTACACATAAGGTATCATCATGTCGAGTCTTCCACATAGCTAATATGAATGAAGTCAGGCAACAGAATGAATTAGTTATTGATGTAGATATGCATCCCACTGCCTACATACCATTGCATGTACATTGTTCCCGCGTAACTATAATTAATTTATATTATCACACAACAATCATTTTTCGTATCAATCCACAGCCTACTCCCCAGCATTGTTATATTTCATGCGCTCCCGCTAATAATTAATTCACAGTCCCCCAACAGCTAACAATGGGCGCAACTTTTGAAAATACAATCGTATTAGGCCTAATTATCAACGGAAAATTATAAATTTTCTGCTTAGCCAGTGAATCCCTCTATTTGTGCTCTCAGAACAACAAGATGAGGTAGGTTATGGACATAAGAAGGCAGGGAGGGGGCTGGAACGGTCGAACTTGCCCTCCCCATCCAGCTCCTTTGGGGGGTTTTGCCCCCCCCCCAGCCTCGAACATTGTAAGACTAGGTTCATACTTCATGGTCCCCTTTGCAGCAATATGAATATAAGCATTTCTTTTTTAGCTTTGTAAAATCTACAGCTATATTTCACCCTACTATTTTGCTCGTATATTTTCAATTTTTCCTTATCCTTCCTGATGACGTCACAAGGTCCGCTTAGTTTTGCCCCCGCCATCATTCTAAAACTTTACGCCTCTGTAAGAAGGCCTTATACTTAGGCGCCCATTCCATTGACCGGCTAGGGCTATTTCCAAAAACAGTGACGTGGTAGCAGACATTCAAGACTTAGGTTACGTTTCCACCGATCTCGCATTGCAGAATGCAAATGACATTGACGGAAATTAGAATTTTTCTTTTTATAGAAATCTATTAAAACGTTTGTACTTAACATATCACATGACGCCATTTTTTAATTTTATTTTGTTCGTTTGTGATTTTACTGTATGATCATTGATCAATTTTAACTATGGCATTGAGGAAAATAAACATTTCCGTCAATTCTGCAATGCGAGGTCGGTGGAAACGCCACCAAAGTCTTAAATGTCTGCTACCACGTCACCGTTGTTGGAAATAGCCCTAGCCGGTCAATGGAATGGGCACCTTATTGCAGGGGTCGGAAAAGGGAGGCTCGCGTGGCAAGGTGGTAGCGTGCTTGTACTTGTGTATCTACACACCTTGCGGTCGGAGACGTGTCCTAACTCGACACAAGTATCTAATAGGTGACTTAGTGAGGCGATTGAAGAGGTCAATCGGATACATTCAAAAAAATTGTTTGCACGCGATTTAACCGTTTTGAAAGGAAAAAAATGGGTGCGGATCTTCCTTATATTACCAGTACTATACGCAAAAATGAAAACAATAAAAAATAATATAAAAAAGTATGTTACATTTTTTAAATCAATTATGTTTGGTAACTCCCTGTCCCGCGCCTTCCTCTTCAGCTCTTGGTACGTTTGAGCTCCTGCGTCCTCCATGAACTCCTTCCTCCCTCTACTATTTCCTCCAGTTGATCCATGAACTCCTTCCTCCCTCTATTATTGGTTCCTTCCACTGTGTCCTCAATGATGGTGTGTCCCAGATTTTCGTGTCTTAACAAATGCCCTACCGATTTCGTTCTTCTACTTCTTATATGGGGTAGCAGCTGTTTCTCTTCTTCAATAGCCTCTCGCACTCTTTGATTAGTCACGTGGTCCCCATAGCTGTAGTTGATTGAGTACATTATCGGTTTTAATGTAGAATTCGCCCTTAGTCCACTAATGGTGTATTGGAATGTAGGCTACAATAATGTCAATATCTTTGTCATAGGCGTATTAAATTTTCTCCCCCCGAATAAAGACCAACGGTAATTTTAATTTTTGAAGAGGCTTTCAGATCAGGTATGCTGAAGATGCAGATCTGCGGTCTTCTATTTTTCAGAAGAACTACGCTTTTATTTATATTCTTACTGCTGGCAAGCGTTGCGTTGAGAGCGGGTGGAGCGCGAATCTTATTCGGGGAGAAATCGTACATACCGAAGCTACTGTGGATGAAAAAGGATGCAAATGCCGCCAAATATTTACCAGAAACAATGCTCACAACCGACAATTCGAAAGACAACCTCATAATAGTCAATGGGTATGTGCGTTTGGGACACAGCATACCCTGCACTACTCAAGTAAGAAATTTACAACTTTTTTTTATGCATGCAAGACTGGCATTTCCATAACATGAAATGGCCACAGAATACGTAAATAAACTGTAACTTACGGTAATTATTTACATTAATTGACTCTCTTACTTTTTTTTTAATTCTCGTTTGAAAAATTTGCATTTTGGCTCAATTTTTGACCAGAATTCCAAATCAGGTTCATTGACTCAAATTTCCAATATATCTGGGGGCGGGGGAGGGTCTTAGGACCCCATGTGTACCTAGTTGTCAAAATACGCGGGGACAAGTGGGGAAGGTGTTGAGAACGGATTCTACTGCTTCATTATCTAACTCCAGACTGGAGTCTCCAGTCGTGAAAATCTTTGTAATTATATAGTATAAATCATTACAGCGCTTTTTGTACGTACGCAGATCACACTTCTAGCATATCAAAAAAATTGGAACGGAAAATCGTGGCAAACCTTCCCATCAGTTCAGCTAACCACTACAGCATTCAAATTATTAACGGGTGACACGCAGTCCATTATTGGCCCAGAATTGCTGCATGGTGTTAATGTAACAAGGAATGAATGCCCCGTCAAGAAAGTAAGTCCTATTTCCATATATAATATAATATACCGTAATATTTAAAAAAATATATATATAATAGACTAAAATAGTATATATGTATCAGTACTTGGTTAAGTCATGTTTTTGCCTGTTTCATTGTGTCAATGGTAAGCTTGTCTCAGCTTGTCCATTATCGCTTGTAGTCGGTGTAGCTCGACACCGAGAACTTACACCAGTTGCCAATGGCCAAAAATTTCATACGGAAACAATACAAAAAATGCCCAAATTCCATGGGGTCGCTGGCATTGGACAAGGGACCTAGGCCGAGGTCCATAAGAAGTCCTTCAAAAAATTACATTTTACATTAGCATATGTATAGGATATTAAATGGCTTTTAATGATGTGTAAAAAAAACGCCGTAACTCGGCGATCCTGAGGACTGGCATAGGATCTTCTCCACCACTAATGAGGGATGATATGGCCAGCAAAATGCGCAGCAGCCGCGTTTTTTCCCCAATCGGTGAAGGTAAGGTTGGGCTCTGGGGCGAATGGATACAGAAGCCGAGTTGCTGCTGACGGTTAAGAAACGGAAACTGACACTTCTGCCATGTAATAAGGAACGAAAAGTATCGCCTTCTGCTTGTAATAATCCCAGGGAGGATAGGAGGGCTCGTACCAGGTACCCCTGGAATCTGGAATGTCCCACCTCTCATATATTCTAGGTAGAACCTTAGTGACACCCAGTAGATAGTCACTAAGGCTATTCTCAAATACTTTACAGTCTGTGAAGTGCTTGTCTTCTTCTTCTTTTAATGCCTCTTTTATCGAAGATTGGTGATCGTCATGGCAATTAAGACCCTGGAGAAGTCGTGCTCTTGCCAAACCACTGCCTCGGGTTTTTCAACCAAGATGTTCTTCTTCAGCCGGGAGTCCTATGTCCTTCTATCTTCCCTTCGAATGTTGCATGCAGAAGGCGATACTTTTCGTTCCTCATCACATGACCAAAATATGTTGGTTTCCATTTCGTAACCGTCAGCAGCAAATTGGCTTCAGTATCCATTCGCCTCAGGACCTCAGCATTAGGGACAAGATCACTCCAGGATATGCGCAGCATTCGTCTGTAGACCCTGATTTCAAATGCACTGATTCTGTTCTCCATAGCTTGTGCCGAAAGGCTTGTAGTAACTTCAATATATATTAAAGTTGGGGGCTTGGGTCCGTGAAGAGCCTTGGCCAGGCCAGCCGGCGCGATCCTGCGCTCTCTTTCGCCAGTCATAGACGCCAAGGGTCGCCAGATCCACCTCAACGTCGTCCAGCCAACACATCCGTGGTCGTCTCACTCGTCTTCTTCCGTGGGGCAACTTATGTAAGGTCGTTGATACAATGCGCAGTAATAATCCTTTGAGTGCACCTTCTTCAGCTGTAGCTGCCGCGTCTCAAATTCAAACTCGACACTCATGACCATTTCACTGTTTCATGGAGTTCTTTGGGTGCAGCTTTGGTAAGACTGTTGATACCATGTGCGGTAATAATCCTTTGTGTGCACCTTCTTCGGCTGTATCTGCCGCCCAGCGTCTCTAATTCAAACTCGACACTCATGACCATTTCACTGTTTCATGGAGTTCTTTGGGTGCACCTTGGGTAAGACTGTTGATACCATGCGCGGTAATAATCCTTTGGGTGCACCTTCTTCGGCTGTATCTGCTGCCCGGCTTCTCAAACTCAAACTCGACACCCATGACCATTTCACTGTTTCAGGGGCTCTATGCAGTGACTAACTGTACGCTTGGAAGAAACTGGCCTGCTTATGTTCCTGGGGAATCCTGGAGGTTTACCGTAGACTATGATTTGGATTCTCATCGCTCCTTCAGATTAGAAGGCGAAGTGTACTTGGATAAAAGAGCTCAAGCGCCCTGACTGCTCATGAAATGAGTCAAAGTGTAAATATTCAAATAACGTGCGCGCCTTCAGCAGTGGCGGACACAGAGTGGGGTCATAACCCCCTCCCAAAATTTTAAAAAGGTGGCAAAATTACAACTTAATTTTTTTAATATGATATATGAAAAGTGTTATTGTAATACATCATTAAATTGTTTCGCTTCGTTATGTATGTGCCAACCAGTAATTGTTCGGAAAAATTAAATCCGTAACTTAAATCAAATATACCGTATAGTTTTTATTCTCAGTTTATACCTGAGGCGGCATTGTGATTTGTGAGGCTTTGGAACGCCTTACCGGATCCAATAAGAAATTAAAAAAGTTTATATAATTTTAAGAGGGCGTGTCACGATTCATGAGTATGTATGTTGTATAAATGGTGTGGTAATGGCCGCTTTTAGTTTAGTTTTTATAAATAGTAGGTATTTAAGTTAACATTATGGGTTAAGTGTAAACTATTAAAATCAAACAAATTTGCACAATTTCCACAAAAAACATATATATTTTTAACTTTTAACAATATATATGTTTTTTGTGGAAATTGTGCAAATTTGTTTGATTTTAATAGTTTACACATAATGTTTCGTTTCCACGAAGTCACGAGAGAAACCTTATATTGGATTATGGCTTAATTTTAAGAGTGGGCCGAAAGGCCCAAAATTCGCCCATATGGAAAATAAAGACAATTTTCTTTCTTTCTTTCATTGTTGGAGCGCATGCTTTACAGCATTCCACGACCCGCATAATCCAGGATGTAACAAGTTCACTTTTTCTCTGCACCAAGAAACGTCAGTAATCCGGATTTATTACGGACAGTTCCGCTTTCCTGCAGCCTGATCGAGGCGATTATAATACCGGGGTTAAATAAATACCCTAGGATTATAACGGTAAACAAACAAATTTTGAATAGCACTTTCCATTATAAAATTATCTTGTTTACATTTTTATTACCAGGGGATAAAATAAATACCGGTATTTATTTAATCCACTGGTAAACAAGATAATTTTATGCTATTCAAAATTTGTTTGTTTACAGTTATAATCCTAGGGTATTTATTTAACCCCAGTATTATAAACGCCTCGATCAGACTGCAGGTGCCCTGTCCGGAATCCCCAGAAATTTTTTAAAATCCCGAAACTGTCCGGCTTTTGAGAAAAGTGGAGAAATTTGTTTCATTTGTGGGTCTTAGGAGATGCCAAAAACTATTTTTTTATAATGAAGCCATAACTACAAAATACGAATAACAGGTAGGTAGGCCCTATATTTGCATACCTACCCATTATTAGTACGTAACTACTTACTTATGGTCCATTAAACGTTGAGAAATGAGAACGTGTAACATTTATATTAGTGCAATAAAAATTTTTGACTCATGTCTGGCTTTCAAGTTTCAAGACTCTGGTAGCCTGACACGCCAGCATAGGCGCCGATTCAACCGACCGGCTAGGGCTAAATACAAAAACGGTGACGTGGTAGCAAACATTCAAGACTTAGGCGGGGTTTCCACCGACCTCACATTGCAGAATGCAAATTACATTGACGGAAATTAGAATTTTTCTTTTTAAAGAAATCTATTAAAATGTTTGTACTTAAAATATCCCATGACGCCATTTTTTGATTTTAGTTTGTTTGTTTGTGATTTTACTGTATGATCATTGATCAATTTCAACAATGGCATAGAGTAAAACAAACATTTCCGTCAATGTCATTTGCATTCTGCAATGCGAGGTCGGTGGATACCCCACCTAAGTCTTGAATGTCTGCTACCACGTCACCGTTTTTGTATTTAGCCCAAGCCGGTCGGTGGAATCCCCGCCATACACCTGGATACTTGTATCGATTCGTTTATTCTACAAAATTTCTGAAGAATCGTATTCTGTTTCGAATACAATGACTAAATTATATTAAATTATTTGAAGATATTTTTTTATTCATCATGTCCACACATAATTATGTTTAACGCAACAATCTTTATTGCTTTCCAATTTATACGTAGCATAAGGAAAGCTTTGTGATGGTCGAAATGTCCGATTCCGAGATTTCAACGGATTTACACGTTTTGAGGTCCTAGGAACCCAAAAAGTGGTTTTTACGAAATGTCTGTCTGTCGCTCTGTCTGTCTGTATGTATGTCTGTCTGTCTGTTCATCGATTTCCGGGCAAACTACTGGGCAGATTTTGATGATTTTGCATGTAGGTTCACAAAAATCATGCCTCGGAACCATTTTTTTTATTTTTGGCTAACTCAATTTGGAGGGGTTTTATTCTCGAAAAACTCCAAAAAAACGTCTAAAAAAATGATTTCCCATAAACGGCTCCAACGATTTCTTTTAAATTCACATATATTATATTTGTTATTAATGTTGATAAAATGCGGGGGGTCGCTTGCCCCTTGATAGTTTGCTTCTGGGAGTAATAAAATAAAAATAACTCAATTTTAATGAAAAATGAGTAAAAAATCATTTTTCTGCGGAACCTTTCTATCGATGATTTCTACCTTCAGGTATCTTTTAGGCGTTCAATAGAGTAACAAAACCGGACAGGTTGCATTCCCAAAAAAACATTTGGGTCTGTGCAAAAAATTATTTTTTGAAGAAATTATGGAAAATTTACGCTCCAATACATTACGAGCCATGTGTCATTGTTACTACCGTTACAATGTATTGGTCTGTTCGTTCCAGAATATGCAATTGAGTTTTAATGGGTTTTTAATATATTGAGGTGGACCTCTCTCTCTCTCCCCCCCCCCCCCCCCTCGAGGGATCTGAAATTTAATTTTAATCACAGGGAAATTATTTACTATGAAATTTCGAAATTTCACATTATGTCTATCTACTAATTTATAAACAGGAAAGCATGTTCGAGTAAACTTGGACCGGTTCTTTTAACAATGGCGTCGATGTCTGTGTTTTGTTACAAAAATGACGACATTTTTATAACCGAAATTGTTATCATAGGGACACTACGCTGAGTTAAGCCATCACGGTATTTTGACTGAGGCATACTGTGAAAGTATTACGCGTTTAACAGTCATCTTACGAAAGAAATACTGCATATGAAAGCTCTCATGGCATATACTCGTATTATTAAACGAAGGGTTAGTTGGACGTACATGCCTGCTGCATTACTAGCCATTAGAGGTAAGGGCCTCACTTCACAAGTTCACTTCAGTTGAGGAACTGAACGGGACTTCTCCCCGATGTAGCCTACTCGCCTAACGACATTTTCGTACTTACCTTATCACGTCACACACACCAGCACTGCCACATTGACAACGCTCGGCAATCCAGCGATAACTGGTTTGGCCCGGAACCGCCCTCCGTAGGAAGGCCAAAAATTGCAACAAGTCTGTGGCTCGAACCAACCTCTTTTCGGGTGAAAGTCAGAGGCTTTCCTAACTAGCCTACACTAGTACAGTCGTGTTCTTATCTACAAAATTTGGATGCTTTGGTTGCATATACGTAAAACAATGAATACTTACCCGAAAATTGAAGAAAAACAAACGTTTTATTTTCTAAATTAATATAGGCTATATTTTTTAGTAAATTAAGAACTGAACTTTGATATCAGAATTGATAAAGCTTTTTGCATGCGTATTCGCTAGCTCACAGACGTGTTCAATGAACAGCCAGCTTAACTGAACACTGTTCAGTTTAGATAGTTGGCTCTAATGCTGGCCATTCACTAGAGCTCCAAATGGACTCGCGCCAAGCCAAATGGCGCGTCCTGTTCCATTTGGCGTCAGCGCCATTTAGAGGGGTCATTCACACCTACGCTGAACCAGTCACTCCAAATCTTTCAAATTGTACAGTGTGACGATTTGGAAGAGGTACTTTTACACAGTACAATTCGAAAGATTTGGAGCGACTGGTTCAGCGTAGTCGTGAATGACCCCTCTAAATGGCGCTGACGCCAAATGGAACAGGACGCGCCATTTGACTTGGCGCGAGTCCGTTTGGAGCCCTCGTGAACGGCCAGCTTTAGTTTATGCTTATTTGTCTAACAATACGAATCTTGTCGATGAGTATCATGTAACTGTAGAATAGACTATACGGAATCAAGTTTTGTCTTCAACGTACCGGTAGCTGAGCTTTTGAGTAGTGGCTTATGGTCTCAGAGGCGAAGCGCGAAGATCCCTACTGTGCACCTCCTCGGGGCGAAGAGGGAAGCGCATAACGGCGACTAAACAGATAGGGAACCTAGTTTGAGCCGGGATAAGCGAAAACCAGTCTTTTCTGTGCAGGGACTATTTGGCCCTCGGGCTAGGAAATTGGCCCTGAAGGAGGAACTCAGTGAATTATGTCAAATTTTATTTTCATTTTTTATTTTAGTTTTAGGGCTGGTCTACCTAGGGATGCCTTATAATTATAGTGTATTAATTGTTTTATATTTCAATACACGTTTTATTCATTTATTCATTCATTCCAGAGTCAACGGCAGTAAGAGTAAGTAAAACTGTTGATTGAAAAAAAATTCGTTAAACACACCTTGTAAAATTAAACAAAAAAGTGATTGTTGCATTTTTTTTAAAATTAATTATAGCCTGGCAAGGATTTTTTGAGGCAGCCCATTTTCTTATAATTCTTATAGCTTCCTAAATTGCTTATAAAATCATTTTCATCCATTAAACTGGTGGGTGAAGGTGAATCTTACTTCGCATCCTCTACTAGATGTTCATAATTATTATTGTCAATCTTCGATAGAAGAGGCATTTTTAGTTTAAGAAGAAGAACTAAATAAAACCTGGAAAGGAACACAATACTCTGAAAAGGAATAGATCGTGGGTTCAATTCCGTACTGTCTAGATCTTTTCTTGAATTCTGATTTTCGGAAATGATAAAATTAAAAAAACTAAATTGTTTTTTTTTACGGCCACTGGGCTAAGCCAATAGCAGGCCGAGGAACAGCACCAACTTAGTTACCTAAATTGCCCCCCCCCCCCCAACATCGTTGTCCTGTGAGCTCCCGATAGCAGTCTTTTGCCTGATGAATTTGGTATTGGCTGTATACCCTTAAGCCCCCCCCCAAAAAAAAATTGTAACACTGTAACAATTGCAACAAAACAACAATTAGAGGCTCAGAGTACCTATTTAAGTTTGTAGAAGGCCAGAACAGGCAGGGGAATTAGAGAGAAAAAGACATGGAAAAGTCGTCAAAGAAAGGATCTATGCCAACGGTCATGCCAAGTTGAATCCACCAAAACAGAGCCTGTTTCAAACAGCGTTAAACTTGATAGTGTGCCTAGCGTTGGCAGGGAAACATGGTGGGACATGATAACGCGCTGAGGCTGCCAGTCAGTCTACGTGCATGTCGAGTCCTGGTCACCTCCGATTTTTATTTTTTTAAGGTTAATCGCATACAAACAATTTAATGAATGTTTTCGATTGACCTCTTCAGTCACCTCTGTAGGTTAGTACCCGTGTTGAGTTACGACACGTCTCCGATCGCATGGCGTGTAAAGACTCACGCAAGTGCAAGCACATTGCCACCTGGCCGTCGAAGCCAACGTTAATTAAATTAAATTAATCGTGTGACTTTAGGATGTTCCCCAAGTGGTTCGGAATCCACTATAATCAGGAGGTCCACCCTGTCAGTCAACTCCCCTTTCCCTCGAGCGAGGTGAAGGAGTCTGCCCTTATAGGGTGCCCCAAGATAACAAGCAGACTCACTCCTCCCGCCAGGCTGACAGGGTTGCTTAAAGCAGAAATGCTGAGAACAGGCGTTTAGTCAGCATGCCACCCTGGCAAGGAGTAGGCTCGGGTTTGAATCCCGTTTCCGTACACTTTTCCATGTCTTCCTTTCTCTAAAAATTGCTGACGCTTTATGTAATTAGGCAGCTAGAAGACCTATTCAATTAGATTGCGTAGCTGTGATAAGCTGTCAAACAAAATGTATCTTATCAAGTCAAGCCTGGACAGGGCATATGATATTGAGGGCATATGATATTGGGTTCGCACGCACGATGGCCGGAGAAGGCAGAACAAAGGAGAACGGAGATGGAAATACCAGTTATTGATAGATTGAGACTAAAGAAGATGATTAGGGTTGTGTGGACCCAAGCCAGGCGGGAACTTGTTCTTCACATACATCGAGTTCGACCTTCAGTTTCACAGTCTAGTTCTTTACGAACTGAACTGTTTCTGCGCCCTGTAATGACATCCTAACACATAGACGGGTACAGGGAGGGGGTAAGGGGTGCCCCCCCCCCAAATTTAGTAAATCTATTGCACTATTGTAAGTTCATTTATTACGCTCTTATTTCATCGATACTTCGATAGGTTCTACACATGTTTCTTCTATTTTGACCCCCCAACTACCCCTCCCCCCCCCCAACGGGCTGGATCCGTCCCAGTCCTGACATACATACGAGTAATATTAGTATTACATATACATATACATTCAGGTGGCTTGCCATGTGCAAGTGTGTCATCCTTATTGTTTCTAATCAGTTATTATTGTTAATACAATACATAAAATCAGATTAAATTCCGGAAAGTGTCCTCTGTCATTTAATAATACGGACAAAAGAAGCTTTAACACGAATGCTAACAATGCTCGGAAGTTGGTTGTAATAATTATTCACAGAGTCATATAAATTTTCAATATACCTACTGAATCCACATGTTCA
Source organism: Psococerastis gibbosa (assembly GCA_963971405.1). Classification (NCBI taxonomy): domain Eukaryota; kingdom Metazoa; phylum Arthropoda; class Insecta; order Psocodea; family Psocidae; genus Psococerastis; species Psococerastis gibbosa. Next base: position 41,365,096 of record OZ020489.1, on the reverse strand, counting down.
AACCTCGAGTACAACAAAATGAGGTAGGTGTATCCATATTGAGTATTAGTATAAAATATATGTATTATAAGTTAATTTAATAAAAACTAAGAAGTATTAAATTTCGGGCTGCCAATTTCCTATTGGATGTCTACACTCTTAATATTATCACATTCTATTCTATGTAATTGTCCCATCGATCAATCCAGTGCTTTGTGATGGGGAAAATCTTGCCATGTAAATACGTACAGAACTGATGGGCTAATTATCAATTACAATATACCTATGGACCTATACATATTATAAGGGGTATTCACTGTGTTGGTAGAAAAGGGAAAATGGGAAAATAGAGAATTAGTTCAGCGTGAGGGTACCTACCTCCGCCAACCTAACCTAACTTACCTCCAAAGTTTCTTTGCCTTTGGCTATTAACTTATCAACATCTGCTGTAGTCCACCTCTTGCCACATGTTTACTTTTTTTTTATTAATTTCTGGTGCAGAGATCATTTTTTAAATTAAATAAAAATTACAAGCAAAATTCAAAAACAGAACAACAACAAATATGGGCATTTTCGATTCCCCAAGTGCAGTTCCCCAACCTACCGGTCGGGTAAAGTGGGAAACGTAGAGATTTACACATTTCAATGGCATTATTTTTCTACGTAGAAAAACTGGAGTTCTATTTTGCTATTTTCCCTCAGTTTTTTACTTTCCCTAATTAGGCGGCTATTCCACTTGTCAATTTTTCTTCAATTTTGATAATGTCATTGACGGAAAATAATCAATGTTGCATTTATATTTTTACACCTCATTCCACTTGTCTTCAATTATAATTGATCTATTTCGTTTTCAATCTATTCCAATTATGTAAGTTTGCCCGCTGTTGTTCTTTTAATTATATAATTTATGATTTAAATTATGAAATTATCCGTTTGTTCTCGAGAAATTAATTACACATATTTTTCATATCCAGACGACGCCATTGTTTAATTTTAGTTTGTTATTGTTTGCAAAGCTTGATTTTACTCTATGATTATTGATCAATTTTAACAAGCGGAAGTTAAAATGGACAATGACATAGAGTAAACCAAAATCTCATCAATTATTGAAGAAAAATTGACAAGTGGAATAGCCGGCTTAGGGTAAACCAAACACAGTGAATACCCTTGTATACCTAATTGATAAATAGGAAATCAAGTACGAGCAAGGCCGTAGCCAGGATTTTTTTCGGGGGGAGTTTGAACCCCCATGAACCCCACCTGGCTACGGCCTTGAGTACGAGTAAACCCATACTCATGTATTTTTCATTTGACTATTTTCTTATCTTTGCGACTGCAGAACAAGTAGCCTAATTAATTAGCTTCATCAACAAGACTCCATTTGTTTTCAAAATACTTAGAAATCTCGGCCGTAATTATTGTCATAATTTTTTTCAGGGAAATTAATCGATTATTCATCAGCTTTCTTGTGCTGTCCGGCGTTTCGAAAATGGCCAAAGCTCGAAAGTTGATTGGTGACAAAACGTACATACCCACGCTAGTCTGGATAGAACTAGACGAGAACGGCTCAAAATACATTACAAATATCAAAGGCAAGATTGACAATTCGAAAGGACTTATCACAATAAATGGAAATTTGACTTTAATACAGGATATATCTTGTAATACCGTGGTAAGGACCCGTTCGAATTTAATCTGGCAAATCGTCCTCGAAGTATATAGAAAGTTAAGAGTGTACAGACCGTAGGAAATTGGCAGCCCGAAATTTAATAATTTCTACTTTTTATTGAATTAACTAAGCATGTTATTAAAGATTTGGCTCATATTATAAGATATTTTTAATTTTCGAAATCGTAGTTTTTTCAGATGCATGCAGATATTTTATAATCAATAACTTTTCACGTAAAAGCGATTTTATAAAAAAACTACAATTTCGAAAACTAAAAATACCCTATTATATGATCCATGAAGTAGTCTTTGATGAGCCAAATCTTTAATAACATGCTTAGTTAATTAAATAAAAAATAAAAAGTATTAAATTTCGGGCTGCCACTTTCCTACGGGCTGTACACTCTTAATAGGGATGTAGATATAAAGTGTGACGGGCTCTGACGCCAATGAGGTCACGTGACCGTTAAGCTCTGTGCAAGAGCGCCCGAACTGCAGGGTGCTTAAGACGGACTCTGTGCAAGAACGGCCTAACTTGTGATATGCTACGGCAGTGGTTCCCAAAGTGTAGTCCGCCAGCCTCTGACAGGGGGGCCGCGACGGGTCTGTGGCTGCGGACTCCCGGGGGTCCGCTGGCTGATGAAATATCGGGTTTATATTTGTTTCCTGCATTGCCGGTACCAAAAAGTTCAAAAATTAGTTTTCGAATTATGGCGGGAATTTGTCTAATGTAATATTCATATTATTACATTAGCAAAAAGTACTTTCTGCAGCTTCACAATGTTGAGTAGAGAATGGACGCATTGTTGCATCCTTAGAGAGGCGTTGGTGGCGAAACGATTACCTGCATCACCCCGAGCGGCTCTTGACATGGTGATCAAAATCATAAATTTTATAAAATCACGCCCGCTTCAATCACGACTTTTCGCATTGCTTTGCAAAGACATGAACAGTAACTATGAACAGCTTCTTCTCCATTCCGAAGTTCAATGGTTGTATCGAGGGAGAATTTTAGAACGATTTTTTGAGTTGAAAGATGAGATTCAAATTTTTCTTTCGGACTCGAAATTTTCTGATGTCCTGTTTCATTTTTCATGGCTGTGTGAAATTTCATTTTTAGCGGACATCTTTGCTGCATTCAATAAGTTGAACTTATCCTGGCAAGGGATTTTCTCATTAAATAAATATTATTATGTAAAAAAGTTATTACAGACTTTTAAAGCTAGGTTAGCGTGAGAAACCCATTCTTTTTTTATCTTCTGATTTTTGGTACTTTACAGCTTATAGGGGTCCGCCGGATCATTTTATAAAATTTGGGGGTCCGCGATAGAAAACGTTTGGGAACCGCTCTGCTACGGGTTATAAGGCTTTTCTAAGCGTCAAGCCCCATGGAGATAGAGCGTTTTAACCCGTAGCATATCACAAGCACCCTGTAGTTAGGCTGTTCTTGCACAGAGCCCGTCTTACGCACCCTGCAGTTAGGGCGTTCTTGCGCAGAGCCCGTCTTAAGCACCCTGCAGTTAGGGCGTTCTTGCGCAGAGCCCGTCTTAAGCACCCTGCAGTTAGGCGTTCTTGCAGAGAACTGAACGGTCACGTGACCTCAGTGACGTCAGAGCCCGTCTTAAGCACCCTTTATATCGACTTAGGGAAAAGCTGACCTTCAATCATCTAAAACAGTAACTGTACCCTGTGAAATTTCAAATGTAGCAAATGCAAAATTAAATTAGGCCTATAGGCAATAATAAGGGCAACAAAAAGGCATTTTCTCTTAGTTTTTAAATAAAATACAGAATACCCCCTGCTGTGAGCCCAAAAATGGCATAAGTCAAATGACCATGCGACACTAGCGCCAATGGTTCTTCTAGTGTATTATATAAGTTCTTTGCTGGTCATATGAAATGTGGCATCAAGATGGCCCCAAACTAAAAAAAAAAGTATTTTTGTTTTGGGCGCTCAAATGTGCCATCTCTCCTATATAGAGTTCTAGCCCCACCCTGTCTACTGTTATACTTGTTATCCAGGCGAAAATTAAAGGATTTCAAAAAAATTTGGACGGGAAATCATGGCAATCATGGCCATCGATGCAATTTGAAACTACAGCTAACAAATTAATCATGGGCGACAAACAATCAATTATTGGGGAAGAATTGGTGCAAGGTGTCAGCAACTTAAAAAAAGAATGTCCTATCAAGAAAGTAAGTAGGTTATCAACAGGTTATCTAGAGTATATTTTCTTACAGCAAGTAGGGTGACTAGCAGCCAGCAGGGCTACTATGGCGTTTAATTAAAAACCGGGAATAAGTTTAAATTATTCTAAATAAATCCTAATGAATCCAAGCTTACTTATCAGCAGGCCCATCATGCCGCACCGTTTAAAGAATAACTTTTTTCTGGTTTAAAAATGTAAGAAAAACATTTGTAACAGGCGAACGTCCTGGTTAAAAACCCTGCGGCAATAGTTTGGCAAGAGAACTGCTCCTTTTCAGAGCAGCAGTCTCCAAGTTCCAAATTGCCATGATTATTTGCTAGAAACCGTCTATAAATGAAAAATCCCTTTCAGCTCTGGCCTATGAAGTGTAGGTAGATTTCGCAGACCCTGCTTTTCCTCTGCACTACCTACGCTAGGTACACATGTACCGTAATAAAAAAAAAATACTTCATTATTTTCCCGACCACAACATCAAAACACAAAACACTCTTTTATTCCAAACAATGACGACTTTGAGCTTGTACTTATTAAATTATTTTTACTTTGACTGGACGCCATCTTGAAATCGTTAATTAGTGTGAAAGTGAAAAAGTGAAAATGAAAGAAAAAGTGTTGATAATTATTATCATAGATAATAATAATTCATTCCTCTGCAACTAATATTAACTGAGATATGAATTATATAAGGTTTCAATCGGCCGCTATCTTGTAACTAAATAATGGGTCTAGCTGGTTAACAAACATGATCAAGACATTTGTGTGATCAATTTTTGTGCCAAGTTTCATCAAAATCAGATAATATTTACGGAAGTTAGAGGGTTTCCTAAAATCGATAAGTTATACATACAGTATCTGTATATATTATATATGTATATATATATATGCATACATACAGTACATACATATAATACATATATATATATATAACATTTTGAACGGAAGGTGGTTTTAGGCTCAGGGGGTCATGAAATGAAAAGTTGTGAAGAAATTTTCCGAAAGTCGAACATTGGTCGCCATCTCAATAGGAAGATGAATCTCCCTAAAAGAGGAAGGTTGGTGCCATTTAGTATTTGTTACCGAGACTAAGAGCAGTGGGCATCGCATCGCTTCCAAGGTATCAGTAAGGACTCTACAGAACGGCACTGCCAACTAGTAATCCACAGAGGTGCCGTGCAGTATTCATTATCGCGTTATTTCTACGGCCCTTAGTAGAATGCACCTTACCATATGGTAAATAAAGCGAAACTGTAAAATATTTGTCAACGGTAGAAACATTAGAAGTTATTTTGCGCAGTACTTGCGCACGGGTAGTATCTTCAAATTTCGGTCCAAAATACAACATTAAAGTAAAAACATTACTGTACTTCTGATTTCTAACGCATTCCCTCTCTCATGTTTCAGGGAGTGTACTTACTGAATGACTGTACATTTGGAAAAAACTGGCCTACCCATATACCTGGAAGCTATTGGCTATTTCATTTCGACTATTATTTGAATAAAAAACACCTGTTTGGCTTTAAGTTTGAGGGGTTCCTTGATAAAAGAGCTCAAGTTTCTGGACTTACACCATTCGGATAATGTACTCGTCCAAGTTGCAACAGTCGATCGAAATCAAGAAGAGTTGCTCCTACACTAGCTTACCCAAATACATGGAGACTATTGGCTATTTCAATTCGACTATTATTAAAATAAAAACACCTGTTTGGCTTTAAGTTTGAGGGGTTCCTTGATAAAAGAGCTCAAGTTTCTGGACTTACACCATTCGGATAATGTACTCGTCCAAGTTGCAACAGTCGATCGAAATCAAGAAGAGTTGCTCCTACACTAGCTTACCCAAATACATGGAGACTATTGGCTATTTCAATTCGACTATTATTAAAATAAAAACACCTGTTTGGCTTTAAGTTTGAGGGGTTCCTTGATAAAAGAGCTCAAGCACCTGCACGTATACCATTCGGATAATGTACTCGTCCAAGTTGCAACAGTCGATCGAAATCAAGAAGAATTGCTCCTACACTAGCTTACCCAAATACATGGAGACTATTGGCTATTTCAATTCGACTATTATTAAAATAAAAACACCTGTTTGGCTTTAAGTTTGAGGGGTTCCTTGATAAAAGAGCTCAAGTTTCTGGACTTACACCATTCGGATAATGTACTCGTCCAAGTTGCAACAGTCGATCGAAATCAAGAAGAGTTGCTCCTACACTAGCTTACCCAAATACATGGAGACTATTGGCTATTTCAATTCGACTATTATTAAAATAAAAACACCTGTTTGGCTTTAAGTTTGAGGGGTTCCTTGATAAAAGAGCTCAAGCACCTGCACGTATACCATTCGGATAATGTACTCGTCCAAGTTGCAACAGTCGATCGAAATCAAGAAGAATTGCTCCTACACTAGCTTACCCAAATACATGGAGACTATTGGCTATTTCAATTCGACTATTATTAAAATAAAAACACCTGTTCGGCTTTAAGTTTGAGGGGTTTCTTGATAAAAGAGCTCAAGCACCTGCACGTATACCATTCGGATAATGTACTCGTCCAAGTTGCGACAGTCGATCAAAATCAAGAAGAGTTGCTCCTACACTAGCTTACCCAAATACATGGAGACTATTGGCTATTTAAATTCGACTATTATTAAAATAAAAACACCCTGTTCGGCTTTAAGTTTGAGGGGTTTCTTGATAAAAGAGCTCAAGCACCTGCACGTATACCATTCGGATAATGAACTCGTCCAAATTGCAACAGTCGATCTATATCAAGAAGAGTTGCTCCTACACAAGCTTACCCAAATACTTTGGAGACTATTTGGCTATTTCATTTCGACTATTATTTAAATAAATAACTGAAACCTTAATTGATTAAAAGTATTCCCCTCTATTCTCCATGAGTATGCAAGACTTGTATTTTTATGAAATAATCGCAGGATATGTATATTGACTTTAAACTACATAATATATTGTATGTTGAATCGCGAATGCACACATCTTTGCGCAAATTGCTGATTTTGTATTTTTATGCAACCACGCTAACTATTGACGGATGACGTCAATAGTTAGAAACCAAGTCAGCATTAGTTAATAGCTTGTACTTGTACTATACAGTAATAGTACTTACAATGAAATGGCTGACATAAAACGCCGAAACGGTGTAGGCGTTATTGGCTTTAAAACGCGGCAGCTCGATCGATTCATTTTATTCCCAGCCTACCTTACATTCATGAACTGGTGGCACTTCAACCCATAGGCCCGGTACACACGGACGATTCTACCGCCAGTAATCTTCTGAGCCATTTATCATGTCAGCAAATGGAAAATGATGCAAACTCTGGCAAACCACTTCTTCTTCTTTTTCGTTAAATGCCTCTTCTATCGAAGATTGGCGATCATCATGGCAATTTGGACCTTGAACCTCTGGGACTCAGGAAAGGAAAGTCGTGCTCTTGCCAAGTTTATTAACTTGGCGCCTACAGGATTTTTTTTTATTACTATGGTATGATTGATGACTTATTTATAAATATATTTCTTCGGGAAGAAATGCGAACAACGGACGTGGTGCAGAAACTAAGAGGGAAGAGGCTGAGCTGGTTATAAGCGACTTGCAAGAAACCGGACTCGCAAGGGAGGACGCGCAAGACAGAAACGTCTGGAAACGCCACAGCTCTGCCGCCGACCCTCCATGAGGAAATGGCGCGGAAAAAGTAAAGTAAAGTAAGTTCGTCGGCGCAGGGGAGTACACGCCGAAGACGAAGAAGAAGTAGATTACCCCAAAATAAGAAAAAATCCCTTTCGGCTCGGGCCGATCAGGTTTAGGGAGATTCCACGCAAGTGCAGATTTCGCTTTTACTCTAGATACAACCTTAACTATGTAGGTATGTAATTAAAAATCAAAAATCATAATTTTTTCCAACCATTGAAAAACACAAAACGCTCCTGTGCTCCAAATTTTTAACCGTAATGACGACTATGAACTTTTTCTTCAGTATCACATTATTTTCACTTTGACTGGACGCCATCTTGAAATCGTTGATTTTTCATAAAACTGATGATTACTATTATCGCAGATAATAATACGGGCTTTCAGTCAGATTTTATTTCATTCCTCTGCGACCAATAATAACTTAGATATGAATTACATAAGGTTTTAATCGGCCGCCATCTTGAAACGAAATGGCGGGTCTAGCTGGTTAACAAACTTATTCAAGACATTTGTATAATGAATTTTTGTGCCAAGGTTCAACAAAATCGGGTAATATCTACGGAAGTTAGAGTGTTTCCTAAAATCGATATGCATGCATACATTTTATGTACAGTATATTTTCAGCATTTTGAACGGGGGTGTTTTTTGACTCAGGGGGTCAAGAAATGAAAATTTGTGAAGATATTTTCCGGAAGTCGAACATTGGTCGTCCTCAATAGGTAGATGAATCTCCCTAAAATGTTTTTTTTTAAGTTTTCACCTCTTCCCTCCCAGCGAGAGTTTTTGGCTTTTGGCTTTAATGGTCAACAACGCCAACTTTGGGGATTAATGTTCTCTGTACCTTTTTGCGCACCCTCCCCCCTCCCCACCCCCCCCCCCCTCCCCCCTCTAATGAAGGGAACCCTGGCTCCACATCTGTCCCCTCGTGGACCAAGAGTAGAATACCATCCAAAGTGAAGTTCATCAACTAATTTCAAAAGACTACACACCCTTAAGCCCACTGCGGATTTAATAGTTTCAAATGTTGTGTGGAAGTTAAAATGAGTTAAGTCACTTCCTTTGGGGATTTAGGACTTGTTAGCTGCACGCAAGGTCCGGAATAGAATTGGCTGGTAGGGAACTCGGCTATGAAACTGAAGTTCGCGGTTCGCGACTCAATATTAAAGGATAAATTTTCCGCTGAACCATCATTAGTATGGGAAAAAGAAGCGGCTGCTACAAGACATGAGACATGTTGAGTCACTAGGTAGCATGGGCCGATAGCTATCCCCCCCCCCCTCCCAAATTTAGTAAATCTATTGTAATTTAATTTATAACGCTCTGATATGGGTCTGATTGTAAGAGTGGGCCGAAAGGCCCAAAATTCGCCCATATGGAATATAAAGACAATTTTCTTTCTTTCTTTCTATCTAATTTAATCGATACTATACATTATGTGTTTCCTATTTTGACTCACAAACCCCCCCCCCCCCCTAAATAATGGGCTGGATCCGTCCCTGCAAGGGAAGTTCCTCCACCAGTGCTAAGGGGAACAAGGGGAGTTTTATTAAAACAGTGCATTAAACAGATTTCATAGTAGGTACATAAATGAGACCGGTAAATAGTGTACTTAGAGTTCTATAGAAAAGAGATTGGGCTTTAAAACGCGCTAAAAATACTTTTTGAATCCTTGGGCCGTGTGATGCCACCACGTCTCTTATGACCAGCAGCTGCAGGCTGATCATGGCGATTATAATACCGGGGTTTAAATAATCCCTGGTATTAAAAATGTAAACAAGATAATTTTATAATAGAAAGTGCTATTCAAAATTTGTTTGTTTACATTTTTAATTCCGGGGTGTTATTTAAGCCTGAGTGTTCAAAATGTTTTGTAAACAAGAAATTATCGTACTTTTTGGACGAAATTAATTAATTGCTCGTTCCACAGCCACAAAGATATAAAAGGGAACAGATTAAAAAATCGTAAAAAAATACGAGATTTCTGTGAAAGCTGTCTATTTCCCTTACAGATTTACAACTGTGCTACAAAATGGGTTTATGGCTCTTTATCGAACTTTTTTAAGGTAATAATATTTCAGTTCAGAAAATATAAACTTCCTGCGACAACTTGGATTTTTTGTGAGTTTTTTATCTGTTCACTTAGTTATCTTTGTATCTGTGGAATGAGTAATAAATTATATTCGTCAGAAAATCAGCAAAATTTCTTGTTTACAAAACATTTTGAACACTCAGCCTTAAACCCCGGTATTATAATCGCCATGATCAGCCTGCTACCATGGAAAAAGCGGCTCCAGGATTCATATAATATTTTTGGCGCACTCGAATGTCCTATCTCTCCAATATACGTAGATTTAGAATATAGAAAGTTTGTATTTTCTGGGAAATTTTCATCATTAATTTAGTCGAATTTTTTAATTAATTAAATTAATTTAGGTCTGCTTCGATCACTAATACTTGGAAATCTCTACCTTAGGCTTGCTGTCTTCTGGGAAAATTGAAATAAGGGATTCCAATAGAACGTTTGCTGATTTATTCAGGCTAAATAACACTCCTACTTCGACTTAAACGAGATGTAGTAGCCCCTATTCAGTGGCGTAACGAAAGGGTTTTCGAAAGGGGGTGGTGCACAATTTAGCGCCCCTTCCCCACATTTTCATAGAATTGTATAAAAAGGGGAAAACCGTTTCATTCAACATGGCAGGGTGACTCGCTTAAGTGTGAATAACAATCTACAAATACCCAAGTATCAAACATCGAATTTTCAACATTCTCATACATATTTATCTACCTTAGCTTACAACAAACTACCGGCAACCTGATCGAGGCGATTATAATACCAGGGTTAAATAAATACCCTAGGATTATAACTGTAAACAAACAAATTTTGAATAGCACTTTCCATTGTAAAATTATCTTTTTTACAATTTACCAGGGGATTAAATAAATACCGGTATTATAATCGCCTCGATCAGGCTACAGATGAAATAAAACTACTATCAAATATTAAATATTTCCTGTTTCCAATTAGCTAATTTCTATAAATAACAATTCAGAATATCTATCTCAAATAGTTCCTAACTACATGTATAACATACATATATAACATATACAATATGCTCCCTACTAACTTATTTAATATTGTACTTCCTATATTAGGGGTCTTCACAGTGTTCGTGTTATCGAGTTATACCTAGTTAAGTGTGTTATATCAAGCTAAGTTATCACACCGATAACCCGATAACCAGCTAACCAGCGTGCTATCCTAAACCCACTTCCAAGTTGGTTAACGTGCTATTTACCTAGCTATACCTCAGGTTTGACCGCCGCCATATTTGTTTTTGTCGATTGATTTGAAACACGCGTTTAAAATTTTGTAGTATTTAAATTTATTTGTATAATCTATTATCTCAAGCAATTACCGTAAATACTTAAAATTATAATAACCAAAATGAACAAAAAATATAAACAAATGTGGCACTAGAATAGACTTCTGCCACTTTCTTTAAACCCGTGCCACGAACGTCTGACTACTACCATGTTGCTTACTCTGTCGATATAGCATGATAACTCACTCCCGAGGTCCACGCACAATTGTGTGTTAACTTGAATAGCACATCTAACTCGATAACACGAACACTGTGAAGACCCCTATCATTGTTAGGATTGACTATTGACTATTATTGTAAAAGTAACAACAGTTGATCTCTGGACCCATCACGGGCCACGGCCTACCGGGTCCACGGTATGTTTGTATCACAAATTGTATATATTGTATGATTATATTGATTGATTGATGGATTAATTGTAAACATTTCTGAAAGTATCTAGGCAATTATTATGTAATGTATGAATTAAAATTAATGTATAAAAGTCTGTTTTCATTGACGTATGCAGCTTTTAAATTAATGACCTTCGTGTCTTTTGCGCAGGGCCCGAGAATCAGGAGACCTGCGGGGGGGATTTTTTGAAAAAATGTGGTTCCAGGAGGTAGGTAACCCGTGCATTTAAGGCAAGGCCGTAGCCAGAAATTTTCTTCTTGGGGGGGGGTCCTTCTGACGTCACCGGAGGTGACGTAGCCTCAATATATTTAAAACTCTACTCTATACTCTATCTAGTGTACGCTGCAAATATTTCGGATTGGGTCCTGATCTAGGTTGATATCACTAATTTATTGGGCACACACAAGGCGTGTACTATAGAATAGTGGTCGGCAACCCATGGTTAGCGAGCCAAATTTGGTAGTGACGATTCGTCAAAACTTAACTTTTTGCCATTTTAAAAATAAAAAGTAAAAAATACATAGGCCTAGGATAGTAAAAATATATAAATATATATATCATTATCCTCAAAACTTCCAAAAACAGGCTGGCAGTGAATCATTGTAGTGGAACTAGGACTCTCAGCATCGACGGTGTGGACACCCAAATATTCCTGTTTAGCTTACGAGGAGGGTAGGTAGGTACCAGGTTCCCTTAAAATGAGTCATACCAATTAGTAAAAGTTTAAACCGGGAAATTCTAGTGCGGTGCGGGCATACCGCGCAATTTCAATTTGTGGTGAAAATCGTTCTGCAATCGCTGGCGTTGTTGTAAAAAGGTCTCAGCAGAAAACCCGAAATTTAGCTCAATTGCACTAAAAGGTTGCCGACCGTTGCTATAGAAAATAAATAAATAAAATACATTGTACAATACGGGGTCCAAAGGGGTGCTGTCTTGGCAAGAGTAATCAGTGAAAACCATTATTACGATCCCAAAAATACATCGTTTGAAATTTCCAAATCATTTATTTCACACAAACTTTAACAATGTATAAAGTTCTTTAATACCGTGGTTTGTCAAATAATTCCAATTAGACGATGCGTTTGTAAAGCTTTATGAAACTTTTCGTCTCGTCTTTGTCATTTATATAATTTTGAAAGTGACCTAAACCAACTAAATTCAATAACTTATAAACAGCGTGACTGGGAATTGAATACAACGAAATACAGAGTTTCTTCTATTTCATAAATTTAATATGTATTTATTTATTGTATTTCGCCTCTTTCTATCCCTGTGACCATTGGCAGTTCTACGGGGGGATAATTGGGCAAGAGCCCCCCCCCCCCTCAAAGGGTTTTCAATTTACACTGAATAAAATAAGTTTTTACTGAATTTAGAGCTTGTTTTAGATACAACGACTAAAAAGTTCCCAAAGTAGGAATGAGTCTAACCGAAATTAGAGGATTTAGAAAAAACTGCACTTGATGGGATTCGAACCCACGATTAATGCCTATCTGGGGCGTCGTCTTAACCGCTGGAAAACAAGCCCGACAAGTACAGTGCCTTCTAAATCCTCCACTTGCTCTTTTTGACTTTTTGAAGATTCGTATTGCTAGATAAGTTAGGCTTTTTCTAAATCCTCTAATTTCGGTTCTAACGAGTAGGTTACCTCATTAACCAAAGTTAGTTTAATGTCAGTGTTATATATACCATATTAAACTATTCAATAAATTATGTAACTGCAAAGGCTTTAACGGCCGGAATCGAATGAAGAACCAGTAGAGTCCTCGCTACGGAGCCACCGAGGTACAACCTTCGAAGTCTACCCAGCGCCACTGAAGATGTCGATCGCAGATGTTGACGAAACCTTTGGAAGTTCGCTTTCATTTCGACCACGGCCCATCAGCCCGGATTCTACTGGTTCTTCATTATACAATAAATTGCCATGATTGTGTTCCACTCATAATCATAGGTATGGATGACACCAAAAACGGTTTTCTGGGTTTGTCTACGTCTATATCATATCACTCGAAATATTTCAAAATAGTAAGGTGAAACAAGCACTACTGCATCTTTTTAATCTATTTTATATACTCTAAGCACACCTATAACAAACCAGAATACGATGTCAAAAGCAGTCATAAGTCAAAAATAAACCTATACATAACTAACAAATTGAAAACACTCACTTAAGACTTAACACTCAATTGCAAAACAATTAACACAAAACACTAAATTGATATCTTTATATTGTCTATGTAACTATGTTTAAGTAATTTTAAGCTTGTAAGGCTGTAGCCTACCACTTATTAGATTGGGCGGCTATTACACTGAGGATTGTCAGTGTAATAGCCGCCCAAGATAATGCGTGACCCTCACACGCTTCACGGTACGAGGGAGCGCAACCATTATTAATAAAAAACTGTATAAACATTAGATCGAGGTAAATACACCTTTATTTATTATTATATTATTATTTAATACTTATACACCAATTCTTACTACATAATTTATTGCTTTCCAATTTATAATTTATTTATATATTATAATATATATATATATATATTATATATATTATAATTTATATAGTATAAGGAAAGCTTTGTGATGGTCCAAATTTTCGATTCCGAGATTTCAACGGATTTACGCGTTTTGAGGTCCCAAGAACCCAAAAAAGTGGTTTTTACGAAATGTCTGTCTGTCGCTCTGTCTGTCTGTATGTCTGTATGTCTGTATGTCTGTATGTCTGTCTGTCTGTCTGTGCGTCGATTTCCGGGCAAACTACTCGGCCGATTTTGATGAAATTCGGCATGTAGGTTCACAAAAATCATACCTCGGGACGATTTTTTTTATTTGGGGCCAACTCAATTTCGGAGGGTTTTATTCTCAAAAACTTGAAATTACTCATTTTCTCTGTCTACTAATTTTGATAAATTGGAAAGCATGTTCGAGTTAACTCGGACCGGTTCTTTTACTTATAAATACAAAAGTAGAGTAGTGAGTAGTGAAAGGTTGACCTATAAATACATCAGTATAAAATGCTTAAACATTTCACTCCTGTTTCCAAAAACATTTCCCCGGGCCATAGATCAGGGACAGCAACATAAACATAAGCGAAGAAAAGTTAAAGCCAGCGGGACACAATGTAAGCGGGATTCAGTTTCAACGCAATCCAAAAATAATTTCTGGACAGTGGAACATTTTTATTTATATAGCTACAATTCAACTGTTACATCCGAATAACCTCTTCAATTCCCTATGTAGGTAACATACATGTGTTAAGTTACGCCTCTGGTCGGTGTCCATTCCATTGACCGGCTAGGGCTATTTCCAACAACGGTGACGTGGTAGCAGACATTCAAGACTTAGGTGGCGTTTCCACCAACCTCGCATTGCAGAATTAGCGGAAATGTTCATTTTCCTCTATGCCATAGTTAAAATTGATCAATGATCATACAGTAAAATCACAAACAAACAAATTAAAATTAAAAAATGGCGTCATGGGATATGTTGAATACAAACATTTTAATAGATTTGTATAAAAAGAAAAATTCTAATTTCCGTCAATGTCATTTGCATTATGCAATGCGAGGTCGGTGGAAACGCCACCTAAGTCTTGAATGTCTGCTACCACGTCACCGTTTTTGGAAATAGCCCTAGCCGGTCAATAGAATGGGCACCGTCGCATGCTGAGTAGAAACCAGTACAAATCTGGCACCACCACCACCAAAACCGGTTGTGACATAATTGTATGTGTGTTTTTTGTGTAATATTTTATTAAGTTAACTTTTATTATAATGTGTTCGAAATGTTACAAAGGCGACGATTTCATATGTGCCACCGAATGTCCTAAACTGTGGTACCACTGGTAGCCTAAGCTAAGGAACGGTGTTATCAAATTAATAAACACGTGAAACCTCAGGTTCAAAACAGTAATAGAATGATACCACGACTGTAGAGAAGCAAAAATAGGCTCGGGGACTAGCATAGCTAACAGAGAAGCATCGGCTCGATGAGGTAAGAAAGATGTAGGTAGCCAGATGGACTAAATGTGAGATTCAGGTTTAGACTTTTAAGGGGATATGCTACGTAGAAAAATAGCACCCCAAAATTTGTTGTTTTTATTGACATTTTATTTTTTATTTAATTAACAAAGCATGTCAATAAAAATTTGGCTCATGGAAGTTGTAGAAGACTGCTTCATGCATCATGTAATAGGAAATATTAAATTTTGGTACCTTAGTTCTTTCATAAATACCAGAACGGACTAAAATTATGCGTATTCTGGGATTTTTGGAAGAACTACAAAACCAAAAAGTAAAAATACCCGATTATATGATGCACGAAGTAGTCTTCTACAACTTCCATGAGCCAAATCTTTATTGACTTGCTTTGTTAATTAAATAAAAAATAAAAAGTCCATAAAAACAACAAATTTTGGGGTGCTCATTTTCCACGTAGCATGTCCTCTTATGATAAACTTTAAACATCACTTTATTATCTCCATCAAAAGTCTTCACAATTACAATTATAACATGCTGCAGGGTTCAGCCCGTGTTTAGCTTACAATATTAGAAAAAAAGCCTAACCTAACAGTAAGTAAGTAATTCGTAAATAATACGTGTAAACATTATAGCGTTTGTCGGTGTTAATTTAATTCATTGAGATGTGTTTTTAAATGTCTTCGAAATACGTTCAGATGATGAACTGTTTTTACGTCTCTTTGGGAGTCTGTTATGATGCGTTAGTCCTACGTAGTTGGCCTGTCTTTGTAGGGCGGGGTTTCCACATACGTCAATGGTCAATGGTAAATATGGTATTGACGTTTTAGCAGACATTAAAGACATACTAAAATTGTCTGCTACCACGTCAACACCATATTTACCATTGACCATTGACGTATGTGGAAACCCCGCCTAAACAAGTATGTCAGTCTCGCGGGGGGTGCGTGCGATAGCCCCAAAATGATGGCCGAACTATAGTAACGAAAAAATAGGGCTTAGCTCAGGGGCTGTCACACCTACCTGAACTATAAGAAAATAAGGTGTAGCCTGAGGGACACAATGTGAGATTCTGGTTTAAACGTTTAAGATAGATGGCTCCAGAATGATTGAACTTAGTTCAGGTGCTACAACTTGGGACCTAGGCAGGGACACACAGCTATACCGGCACTGTAATAAGCATACCGGCAGTTGTAAACAGAAGGACACAAGATTCAGGCACAACGCAGCAACAAAATTTTAAATTAGCTACAACAATTATTCTTTGTTTACATCCAATTCCGTAATCAGCAACAATTCCTGGTTAGTTTCAACCAACAAACTAATAGACACGTTTAACAGTAGCACATCTACAAACTTTCCTACAAAAAAAAAACCGTCAGAATAACAGAAAAATTAACATTTCTAGTAGCAGACTCACCAAAACAATGAAACACGCCGTCTACAGAAGCCCGGGGCAGAACGCGCGTTGCCGTTCCTGTAGCCGCGAACCGTTTGGAACGGATCTGAGCGGACGGCGAAAGCCTGCCCGCAGCGGGGCGTGCGCACTCGCCCCCTAATTCATCCCAATAAATAAAACAATTTAGTTGCCACTGAGCTCATCTTGCAACAGTTTCGTTAAAAATTACGCCAAGGCATATCAACAGCAGTTTTTAATTGGCAAACAGCTTTTTTCATTATATCTCTCCTCACCTTTTTGCCTTTTTTTTTTTTTTTTGCTGTACGAGGGTGGATTGAAAAGTCCGTAGAAACTCTAAACTGGTACAATGTATTAACAATGCTTACTACTACTTTTCAACATAGTCCCCTTGTCGCTCAATGCAGGTGGTCCATCTTCCCTCAAGTTTTTTTATTCCACCCAGAAAATAATCTTCCGTGAGCCCTGCAAAATATTCGGTTGTTTCGCGCATTACTTCCTCATTTGAGCCAAATCTTTTCCCTCCAAGCCATTTCTTCATATTGGGAAACAGAAAATAATCGGACGGTGCCAGGTCAGGGGAATAAGGAGGGTGGCGCAATAGTTCGAACTTTAATTCCTGAATTTTAGAGGTCACCAACACTGCGGTATGAGCCGGCGCATTGTCATGATGAAAAAGAATTTTCTTTTTTGCTAAATGGGGGCGCACAGTTTGAATTTCTGCTTTAAGGCGGTCAAGAAGGGATGCGTAGTAGGTGCCGGTAATCGTTTTTCCTTTTTCTAAATAATCTACGAAAATGACACCTCTTGCGTCCCAAAAAATGGTGGCCATGACCTTGCCTGCTGACTGGACGGTCTTTGCCTTCTTCGGGGCACGTTCTCCACTGGCTACCCACTGCTTAGACTGCTGCTTCGTTTCTGGGGTGTAAAAATGAACCCAAGTTTCATCTACCGTTATAAAACGACGAAGAAATTCTTTGGGGGCTCGTTGAAACAGCTTTAAATTCTCTGCACAAAGCTCGGCGCGACGGTGTTTTTGTTCAGCTGTCAGCAGTCGCGGCACCCATCTTGCTGACAATTTTCTCATTTTAAGGTGATTATGTAATATATTGTGAACCCTTTCGCTCGAGATCCCCACAATGTCAGCTACCTCTCGCAGTTTCATTCGACGCTCTCCTAGCACTAAATCACTGATTTTTTTTTACAGTTTCTGCCGTAGTGACGTCAGAAGGCCGCCCAGAGCGTTCGGCGTCTTCTGTGCCCATATGCCCAGTACGAAAATTTGAGAACCACTTATAAACAGTTTTAATTGACGGAGCAGACTCCCCATAATGTTTATCAAGGCTTTTTTTCGTTTCTTGCACATTCTTCTTCTTTAAAAAATAATGCTTAATAACGACTCGAAATTCTTTTTCATCCATTGCTCACAATTACCTGCAACTCCCCGAACTTAAAAAATCACTGTGATGTCAATTATGATCGAATAACGCTCAAACTTTGACTGAGTTCCGATCAGACAGTTCGCTAAATGAGGTGATATTTGGCCTTGACGAGTGGCGCCATCCCTCGGATTTTCTACGGACTTTTCAATCCGCCCTCGTACGTTCAGCCAAGAAGGGTCTAGTCCGTGTAAACCTTACAATAATTTGTAGTCGGGTTATTTTTTTGATGAAGCAGTAGAATCTGGGATGATGGGTCTTTCGTTGAAAGCGTACTTCTTCAGTGGTATTACTTAGAATAATAGAATTTATCTTGGAGGCTTAGGATACTATAGACGTACATACTTTACTTCGCCTTTGTCCTCCAGCAGCCTGATCGAGGCGATTATAATACCGGTATTTATTTAATCCCCTGGTATTAAAAATGTAAACAAGATAATTTTATAAAGTGAAAGTGCTATTCAAAATTTGTTTGTTTACAGTTATAATCTTAGGGTATTTATTTAACCCCGGTATTATAATCGCCTCTATCAGGCTACTGGACGGTCGGCGACACGGCAGCGGCGTTTCCAGGCGACACTGTTGAGAGTGTCTTCTCTGTTTATAGCGAGAGTTCGTGTTCGAATTTTCTGGGGAATGTATTCTTCGGTCTTTCCCGGGGGCGATGTCCTGGGAGTGCCAAGTACCAAGTTACATACGAAAGAAGCCGTTGTTTATGGTTAAATCAGTGGTGGCTCGCCATTAGAGGCAACTGAGACAGTGCCTCACCTAATTTTCCAAATAATTCGACTAAAAAAGTGTATTTTGAATTACGAAATGTAGGCTAATCAAATTCTAGAAGAGACAATTAAAATTTTAAAAATACCGCGAAATAGAACCATGAGCTGAAGTTGCTCCAAAAATTCACAACAACTAGATTTAACGATGTAGAGGCAGGCCCGTACCCAGGGTTTAATTTTGGGGGGGGGGGCGCCAAGAACAAAACTTTTTATAAATGATAGGTACATCCGTAGTGATTTTAGTAGTTTTATCTAAAACTCTTACATTATTTATTATTTTTTATAAAATTTAGGGGGCCATGGCCCCCTTGCCCCCCCCCCCTCCCCTTGGGTACGGGCCTGGGTAGAGGCACCATTTCCGACTGCCTCTCCAATGCTAGAAGACAGGCACGAATTCAAACTGTAAAAAGCTCAAACAGCATATACAGCAACATATACAAAATATTCGCTGCACCCAGCTCAATGATGAGCCGATGAGACACGCGCTAGACCCTGCTTCTAAACGAGTTTAACACACACAGCTCTGCCAATACCATAGACATGGAATCCCTAGATTGGCTACAACCATAATATCCCTGCTGACGCACCCGTTATCCATAAATTTAAGCATTTAAGCAACTATTCGAGCAATCAAGCATTTTTCGTAGGGATAGAAATTTGGTCGGGATCCTAGGATTCTCTAATACCTAGTGGCTAGTCTATGAAGCTTTTTAGCTTTATCGCTCGAGCCCAAGTCACAGATTGACTTACTTGACTTAGGTAGGCGCATCCAGCCCGGCGGGACTTTTGGCCGCTGCCACTACACCAGGCCATCTCGGACGATCTTCCGCCGTTAGCTTCCAATCTCGGGTGTCGGTGGCGTGCACATCTTCTAGCACTTGGTCCCTCCATCTGAGCCTTGGTTTAACGGGCCGCCTAAGGTGGTTGAAGGTGTCTTCGAAAACCAGCTTCGGCGTCCTCGCCGCCTGCATATGGTGCACATGACCCAGTCATTGGATTCGATGCTGCCCTTTCAGTTCTAATATTATGTTTGGGGAGGCGAACAGGGCATGTATTTCGGAACTGTTTCTAATCCTCCAGACGCCGTTCTCACATCTACCGCCGAAGATAATGCGAAGCATTTTGTTTTCGAAGACTCTTAGTCTTTGAGCGTCCCTTATGGATAGGGTACAGGCCTCACCTCCGTACATTAGAACAGGCCGAATTAGGGTCTTGTACAGACGAACCTTGGTAGTTCTGGACAGGAGTCGAGATCTAAATAGAGGTCGGACTTAATGACAGTGTACATGTTAGAGAAGGCTCAAGCCTTGCTAAAACTGGGACCTCGAGACAGCTGTCGCTCTCACTTCATAACATCAAAAATCATGACAGTCTTTACATATAGGCCTACCTAATAGTTGCAATTTACATATTATATAGTATTAAGGCCAAAATACGGTCGTGTAATAATTTCCATTATCTTTTTGAGCTGGCTCCCGTCCCGTCATCATCCACCCCCTACCCTCCACTTTCCGCTTTCCCCCACTCAACATTTATTATTTTTGCCAAATGAATCTCTCATTTTCATTTTCTATCAGTTTCCAGATGTTCCCGTTATACAATATTACGTACGTCCAATTCCTTCACGAATGCAATTAGGCAATCATGCACACTTTTTATGTTCTTTCTAAGGGCAGTGGTCCTGCCTGTGGCAATTATATTGGTTGGCAGCAACTCCTTGCATATCTTCCTCCAGTTCTTTCGGTCCTGCGCCTTCCTCTTCAGCTCTTGGTACGTATGAACTCCCCTTTCTGTTGATCCATGAACTCCTTCTTCGGCCACCCTCTTCTATGATATACTGTATATACATACTGTAGGTTCCTTCCACTGTGCCCTCAATGATGGTGTTTGTCTTTATTATAAGTTGATAAGTTCACTGTTCATCCCTATCTGTCTATCTAGCTACGTCTAAGCGATCTCCAAGCGCTAAGCGCCTTTCTCAGTTTCTTGTTTGTTTGTGCATGTTCTTGTTTTTTGTATACTTTGTATAATTTAGGTAGGGCATTGGGTGTTTCCCCACGCGTGTGTAGGCTTGGGGATCCCCTGATTTTAGAAAAAATTTGTACATATTTAATTCAGAAAAATGAAGAAATTATTATTATTATTATTATTATTTCTCTTAGAAGACGCGTGATCCCTTTGGGGCTTGGGGGTGATCTTCTTAGTATAAAAAATTAAATTAACAAAAAAGTAGCTCCTTCTGTTGATCCAAAAATTCCTTCTTCGCTCACCCTCTTCTAGTGGCCGCTATGCCCTCAATGATGGACCCGGGCCTACTTATAGTGGCCCATAGGTCTCTTGTCAAATGCCAGCGAGCCCATGGATTTCGGACATTATTTGGATTTTTTCCGTACGGAATGAGGCCATTGGCAAACTGGGATACGTCCTCGATGTCAACCTGCACTGGCTAAAAGCGATGATGGGCAAGCTGAGACAAGCTTACCATTGACGCAATTAAACAGGTGAAAGCATGACTTAACCAAGTCCAGATACGAGTCTTTTTTCATGTCTTAATAAAATTTTTCACTCTTCTACTATATTTTTTTTTTTTAAAGGTTAATCGCGTACAAACAATTCAATGAATTAATTAACCTCTTCAATCGCCTCACTAAGTAACCTAATATGTACGTTTTGTCGAGTTACGATAAGTCTCCGATCGCAAGGTGTGTAGAGACTGGCACAAGTACAAGCACGCCACCACCTTGCCACCGAAGTCGCTAAGTGCTAAGTCACGTGGTCCTTCCAGCTGATCCGTAGGATGAGGGGCGTAAAGTTGGGGGGGGGCACGGTCCAACTTGCCCCCCCCGGCTCCTTTTGGGGGGCCTTGCCCCCCCCCCCCCAGCCTCGAGCATTGTAAGACATGGTTCATACTTCATGGTCCCCTTTACAGCAATATGAGTATAGGCAATCCTTTTTTAGCTTTGTAAAATCTACAGCTATACTTTACTATTATTAAAATGCGTAAAACCCTACTATTTTGCTCTTATATTTTCAATTTTTCCTTATCCTGCCTGATGACGTCATAAGGTCTACTTAGTTTTGCCCCCGCCATCATTCTAAAACTTTACGCCTCTGCGTAGGGTCCTTCTGTAACTACGTACCAAGAGATATTACTGTATAACACTAATTAATTAAACCAGCCACGTGCTGAATTTTTTTCGTCCGATTCTTCTTTTAATACTATAGGAGGATCGGGCGAGGATTGGGAAAACTGGGGTAAGAACAGAATATTAAAGCTAATCCGTTGATCCGTTCTAAGCGCGATATTTCAACTTTAAAAAATCTTCAACTTGGAATGGAGGGCCATTATTTATTCTGTTTGTGCGAGGATTAATGCTGATCCCTCTCTTCACCAAATACAATCCCTTATATCAAACATTTTTGTCTGCGTCATATTTTGCTACAGAGTAATAAATTGCTTTAACTGATGGTTCATGGACCATGATGGCCGCACAGCGAGACGGCACTTCGACGTCAACATTTTTATATTGCGACTTATATGCGGCTGGGGGTGTAAGGGGGAGATTTAGGACAGCCTGCCATCAGGTTCTGGGGAGTGAATGAATGAGTGCCTGTTCCGTTATTATTGTTTATCTTTTTCTTTTGCAGTTTTTTTTTAGGAAAAAAATGTTAAGATAGTATTGTAAAAAATAATACTTTGTCCCCCTCCCCACTACTTACACAATAGAACGGATAACTCTCTACCACTAAATAATCGATAAACATTCCCAATTTCCTAGCGCAAATTCCCAACAGGAACCCGCGCTATAAAACACAAAAAAAAAATAATAATAATAATAATAATTTGTAAACCAAAATAGGTTAGATGGTAGAGTATCCCTTCAAGGCTAAAGCTCACCTACATATATAATAGACGTAAAAAAACGACGTAAAAATATAAAAACAGAATAAGTTGCAAGCAAGAAATATGAAAGACTCGAAATATTACCCAATGCGTCTTGAGTGGAATCAATAATAAGAAGTAAAATCTTTTATTGAGCAATGTGTAAAATCTAAAGGTGAAAGAAAGAAAGAAAACTGTCTTTACTTTCTATATGAACGAATTTTGGGCCTTTCGGCCCATTCGTACAAGTAATGAATGATTATGAATGATTGATTATGAATGATTATGATTATATTGGATACAGTAATACAATACAATACAATTACAACTAAACTAAAAAAACTTAAAATGTAACATTTAACATAGATAACTAACAACAACAATATAAAAATAAAATTTGCAATACGAAATAAAATTGGCCCATTGTATGAACAATCGGCCAAATTAACTTACGCATTCCCCAGAAACTCATCAAGGGAATAAAACACACCCTCCACCAGGTAAGTGTGCAATATTCGCCACAATGATTAATACAAAACTAAATACTAAATTTTTGACTGCTTTGGTACAGGTTAAATTAATCCCTCCAACGGTCACCTGGGCTCCCGTAGAAAGTTATACTACTACAAGCTGCTTTTTTGTACCTATTGCCATGAGTTGCGTCTTTTTTGGGTTTATTTGCATGCCACCGGAAACCGCCCATTTGTTTGTATCAGTAATTTGCTGAGTCCTTCCTGTTGCTGCTTTCTGCAGTTCCATTTTCTGCGCCGGCTTATAAACCTGAACATCGTCTGCATAGGAATGGTATGTGGTGTCGGGTTGCATAACCTCATTTATGTACAACCAATTTAGGTACAGAACCCATCACGGGCCACATGGCCTATAGGGTTCATTTTCTAATATGTATATTTTGTATTGTATTCTTAATTTTGAATATATTGATTGATTGATTGATTGATGTCTGTAATATATAACGCGATTAAAAGTGGAGCCAAAATGCTGCCGGCAGGAAAAAATGGTGTTGTTGTCAAAATGAGGAAAACCCCACTTAATTCGGACCTAGATTTTAACAAAATTTTCGTTCTCCCAAACCCTCGGGGTGGGCCTGCACTTTAGTTATTTATTTATTTAATGATTTTTTATGGACCTATGGATTCCAAACATTATTTGTATTGTTTCCGTATGAATTTTTTGCCATTGGCAAACTGGTATACGTTCTCGATGTCAACCTACACCGGCTACAAGCGATAATGGACAAGCTGAGACAAGCTTACCATTGGCGCAGTGAAACAGGCGAAAGCATGACTTAACCAAGTACAGATACGAGTTGGGCCTGTACTTTCAAATTTCCCTCCGTAAATTCCATACGAAAATTTTACGCCCAGGCATAATTAAAGACATTACATCCTCTTAGTCACACGCATGGCTTGCAGTCGTACATGCTGACAAAGCCAAGAAGATGAAAAGGTGGGGGCATGTCGACATGGGAAACGAGATGTAAACCCATGAATTACTGCGCCCTCTGCCCCCCCCCCCCCCCACTCAAGTTTGAGAATTAGAAGCATGTCGCC
The DNA here is from genome assembly GCA_963971405.1 of Psococerastis gibbosa. Lineage (NCBI taxonomy): Eukaryota > Metazoa > Arthropoda > Insecta > Psocodea > Psocidae > Psococerastis > Psococerastis gibbosa. The sequence goes on along the minus strand of OZ020489.1, from coordinate 41,340,687 downwards.
GTCGCTAGGGGCAAAAAACATGGTGGCAACTATATAGTTTGCGTATACTTAGCACTTTCATTAGCTGCCGCGGCTGCTAGGGTACTGAGTTGGCAACGTCTCAACCCCCATCAAAATGTAATGCAAAAACAGCCAAAATTGGATTAATGTCTGCGACAAATAATTTCCTTTGTCTAAAAGTTGGTACTTAGCGCGCGCTGTCTATGCAATGTACCTAGGTCTAATAGGTATGTATGTTCATATTCATGTTGAAGCTAGATCAAAAAAATCAGTTGGCAATTATACACTTCGATGGCCAGGTGGTAACGTGCTTGCACTTGTGCGAGTCTTTACCCGCCATGCGATCGGATACGTGTCGTAACTCAACACGGGTACTAACCTACAGAGGCGACCGAAGAGGTCAATCGGATGCATTCATTAAGTTGTTTGTATGCGATTAATCTTAAAAAAAAAAAAAAAACTGATTTTATGAAATACTAGCTAGACTGCCATAACTACAATACTATAGATTCTATGCTTGTGCATGTTTTTTTTATTGTATATACGTAGGCAAGACCGTAGCCAGGATTCATAAATTTCATTGGATATTACGTAGTAGTTTTTATTTCTCCTCTCAAAATCCGATTCTATCTAGTATCAAGTCATTTCATTTCATGGGGGGGGGGGTTTGAACCCCCTAGAACCCCCTTAGCTGCGGCCTTGTACGTAGGGTAAAAAATTAGGTAGGGTATTGGGTGGTTCCCCACGCGTCCTTGGACTTGGGGATGCCCTGATTATGGAAAAAATGTCTATAAATTCAGAAAAGTAAAGAAATTATTATTGTATTTAAAATAATAAAAATGCTTAGCTTAGTCCATAAAATAAAAACAATTAAATTATTTTACGACTGGTTTCGGCACTAGGCCATCGTCAGGTGTAATAGAAATGGAAACAGATAAACACATTTTTGTTTTGATTTTGTTTCCACGAGTGTTAACCAACACCTAACTAGGGATAACTCGATAACACTGACATTGTGAAGACTAATGGAAATTGGATAATTTGCGTCAGCATCAATGACGGCAAACAGAAACTTATAGTATTTTAGTCCAGACTCATAGTAGTTTTATCAATTAAAATAGGTTTATTTAAAAGTATAGTAAAGACCAATTATGCCTACTTGTTTATATAGCGCTTGTAAAAAATTTAAATCAACATTGAAGCAGTCGAACATACGTAGCTGGAAAGGCCTATATTGAATGCAACATATTTCCATAATAGTCAGACTGCAGGTTAAAAATAAATAAATAACTGATTATTTATTTGCAAACAGACCTAAACTTAACTTGACTTAGCTAAGTACGTCCAGCCCGGGGGGACTTTTGGCCGCTGCCACTACACCACGCCATCTTGGACCATCTTCCGCCGCTAGCTTCTAGTCTCGGGTGCCGGTGGCTTGGACATCTTCGAGCGCTTGGTCCCACCATCTGAGTCTTGGCCTACCGGGCCGCCTAGGGTGGTTGAAGGTGTCTTCGAAAACCAGCTTCGGCGTCTTCTCCCTCTGCATACGGTGCACATGACCCAGCACAGACCTAAAAGTCCAATAAAAGGCTAATCTTATAATACAGAAAATTGAGCTACAATTTAAATTCCTTCATGGTACAATTTTGTTTTACTAAGTACGTAAAATATGATACCGTAGACAGTAATCATAAAACTATCATCGCCAATTTGGACGCCATTTTTGGTCGCTATATTGGCCCCAATTTTGAATTTTTTGATTTTCCGCTTCAAAAGCCTGTAGGTATGATGAAATTAAATGTGCATGTGTGTAAAACTTCATGGAACTTGATAAATAAGTATGGCCACCGCAGAATTTCGCCATTTTGAATTTTGTGTTTTACCGCTTGGTAAGCCTATAGCTATGGTAAAATGACACATTTGTGCAAAATTTCATGGTATTCGGTAAATAAACATGACCGCCACAGAATTTCGCCCTTTTTGGCCGCCATTTTGAAGAAAAAAATATAAAAAAATATTTTCTTTCAATACATGTTAGAGTGCAAATAGGTACCAAATTTTATGTTTATTGGCCTGCTAAATAATTTTGACCACCTAGCACCCCTCAAATTTCCCATAGTGCATTGGGACAAAACATACTGCATCCCATAGATTTAAAGACAATTACAATCAAATTACAAAAAGAAAACTATAAGAATTTCTGTTATAATTCAACCTAAGTTAGTTTAATGTCAGTGTTACATACCATATAATACTGGAATATATTGAATAAAGAACCACTGGGTTTCCATAGGCCATGGCGCCGTATTTAGAAGACAAAAATAAAACCACCTAAATTTAGTATAATCTCAAATTACACTTCAGACAAGAGTAAAATAGGAAGGGAATGGAAATAAATTTTGGAAATATAATATTAATTTCTTCGTGGCAAACACAGCTGAAGTTGAGATCAATGCTAAGTCGAGCGCCCGCTGATATTAATTAGCAAAAAGAAAAAGAAATGTTGAAGAAACTTGGAATTTTTCATCAACCAACTTTGTCGAGGGTTCGGATTATGAATTTTAAAAAGAGCAGGTCGCAAATAAATCTTTGTGAAATTAGCGCGCCCCTTCCCAACAACTTGCCAAGATCCAATTACGAGCCTTTAGTTCTAGTCGGGTCCTCTACACTTTGTCATGCGAAACCCTTCTCTAGCTGGCTCTCTGTCATCGTTGCTTTAAGAGCCTGCTCTAAAGACATCCTTCCGCGTTTTGAAGTTAAAATTAGGTTTTAACTGAAAATGTTTGTCCCATAGGCAAGGGCAAAATTTTACATAATTAAATTTGTTTAGAAATAGTAGGGGGTTTAATCACAGGCCTGCATGGGTGCATGGTGGCGTAGTGGTACAGATTTTCACCCGTAAGATTCTTGGATCGAATCCGAGGGTTTAATTACGCGTAGCTTGTTGTGATTATGCGATAACTCCAGCCTTCCTGCCGGTCGTGCATCAGAGTGGCGTAAATATAAAATTTGGGAGGAGGGCAAGGCCGTAGCCAAGGGGGGTTCATGGGGGGTTCAAACCCACCCCCCCCCCCCGAAATGAAATGGCTTGACACTAGATAGAATCGGATTTTGATAGGAAAAATTGAAACAACTATGTAATATCCAATGAAATTTCTGACCCCCCCCCCCCCCCGAAAAGAAATCCTGGCTACGGCCTTGGAGGAGGGCATGACCAGATCACCTCTAACTAACAACTTCTTGTTGCGGGTAGAGGCACGAGGGGAAGTTGAATTCTACCAATCAAACCACTCACTAATCACTAATGACCCGAACTTCTATTAAGATCTGGTATCATCTGGTATCAGGCAGTGGCGGTTTTAGAATTTTTTTCAAAAGGGGGGGGACATTGACAGACCCGACTTTTTAATTTGTTTCACTTCCGAACACTTTTCACTTTATTTTTTCCAAAGGAGTATACTAAAATGCTCCTATGAACTGCAAGGGAGGGGGTAACTGCATTACAACAACTCATATTGGTTAATTACGTCTTACATCTTCCAATTTCGGGGGGGGGGGGCTCGGCCCCCCTTATATATATGCCACAGGACTGCACTAGTGACCAACTGGCCAATTTAGTTACCGTATGCAAGTCAGGTACACCTAGCGCATTAATCTGTAACATGGCCGATTTAACCGCCGAAGAAATTTGTGCAAGACTACATCATCCATGGCTATTAACTTTTTGCCGACTTCTAGGTACCGAATTTTAGTTCTAACTCCTTGTAGAGACCTAAGACGAGAAACGATGTCGAATTGTACCAACCAAACCGCTTATTACCGCTCATTGTTGACCCAATCATCTATTAGATCTGGAAAATTATCCATCATGTTGTGTATTTGGATTAACCACCCAAAATAGAAATGTTGGCATCATGTAGGCATGGCAACCAGACACAATAATATTGGCATAAAGGGAAATGTCTTATTTGGTAGCCTACCAAGCATTTTTAAACCTATTGTTTTTTAATCTGTTTCCACTAATTACCTATGAACACCATAAGGAAATGAGAAAACAAAAATCATCACAGCATCAGTTACACATACATTTTCCCATTTCGGGAGGGGAGGAGGCAGGATCTCGGCCCCCTATACATATACAGTACCTACGTACGTCTATGCTAACAACAGCTTAACCTAACCCAACCTAAGCAAACATATAATAGGCCTATGTAAATGAACATCCTACTAGGAAATGAGAAGAAAGAAATTTGTCTTTATTTTCCATATACTGTAGGCCTAGACGAATTTTGTACTTTTTGGCCCACTCTTACAACCAACGCATAGAGAAGGTGCCTTGAAATATCTAACTGAGTAGGCTAACTATACACTATGTTGCCCACAATCTCGTTCGCATAGAAGAACTAAAAATCTCTGCCCCAGGCTTTTGTCTAAAATAATGTGGAGGAGTAAGATAGTTGTGGGGGCTAAGTTAGGTGCCCCCCCCCCCCCCCATGTTCGTGATTTGCCATTTATTTCCCTGCGAGCTGCTTTATCGCCGAAAGTTAACGGTGTAATTTAACTCTAGAGTCGCCCAAGTTTTATCCGTGCAGAGCAACTCTTTAATAAAGTATGGAGAGATATCAGCCATATTAATTCACGTCTTACAGCGCTTCGCACAACGTTTCTTCCATTTCTAATTGTCTCTACACCTTGCTTGCTCTCTGCTCTCTCTTTTACTGCTGCTTTAATTTCTTCCGGGGCCTAATCCACGATGTTATGTACGTACTTTGATTCTACTCTCGTGTTTCATCTATAGTTATTATATCCCTACTTACAAGACGTATAAGACCTAGAACTATAAAAAAGTTCTGTTATAGGGGAGGGGGGTTGTAACTTTTCCGAAATCCTAGAAAATATTTTGAAAATTTTAGTTTTATTTGACATTATTTTAATCAATTGAAACACTCTGGTTTTTAATTGTTATCCACAAGTGGGCAGTGGCATTATTTTTTTAGGTGAAAGGCCGTCTGGCGTCTGGGAGGCTTACGAATATGGTCGATCTGATTGACTTTCCATTCATTGAAGGACATGTCTGTCTTTGCTAACAAGGTTAAGCTACTCCAACAGAAAGAAAGAAAGAAAATTGTCTTTATTTTCCATATGGGCGAATTTTGGGCTTTTCGGCCCAGTCTTTCAATTAAACCATACGGCCAACGTAGGTCACGTTCCCCCATAGTCCTCAGCAAGGGTGGTCATTGACATTTCTACCGGTAGCTCAGGCCAATAGAAACTATAAAGGACGTGGTTCTAAGTTACTATGCCAATATTCTCGTCTTTATTCTATGAAATTCCTCTTGTCTATTCTGTTGCTCATCCTTCTCTCTCCTCAGAGGCGCTTATTCCACCTACGTCAATAGTCAATATTAAATGTGGTATTGACGTGGTAGCAGACATTTTTAGACTGTCTTTAATGTCCGCTAAAACGTCAATACCACATTTACTATTTACTATTGACGTAGGTGGAATATGCGCCAGAGGAATGAATCCTACGTCGTCTGTTGGTAAAGTAACTTAGAACCACGCTCTTTAGTTTCTATTGACCTGAGCTACCGGTAGAACATGGCAATGACAACATGGGAGCTTCCACCACCGGCAGTGCTGGTAGGGCGAAGCCTTGTTCTCAATATTTTAGTTCTATTTTGCACTCCTCTTTCAAAAACCACTCGAAGTTGTAGGCAATACAAAGGAACCTATTCTTTCATGTGTCCTCGGTGCTGACAGCTCGTCAAAAACCTTTTTTCTCCGCCTAATACAGACTGAGATAGGTGGGGAAAGGGTCCGAACTCTGATCAAAAAAAGCAAGGCTCGGATTTCCTCAGAAATTGTGTGACGCGAACAAGCATTGACTTTAAATGTTTAGAATAAATTACAGGACATAGAGTGGTTGTCTCTTTAATGGGGCATGTGGGCAAAGAAAGGGCAACCAACCGAAAAAAACAACGCCACCTACCGTACACTTAATAAATTGCCTTTTGGAGGGCATTAAATTGAGGCAAGTCGCAACTTGCGTCCCCCGGGCGCTGAGCTGCTTTCTTACAGCAGCCATTCCTCCTTCACAGTCGACTGTTCTTGCTACTTAAAACTCGTATTTAACTCTTTAGCGGACACGAACTTCAGAGTTTTAGTGCTGTGGCCTGTGTGTCTATATTTTAGTAGGGACTCTGAATTTCAACCGATAGGTTTTCGCCCCACATTTGCCACATTTTCAGCCATTACTTGGGGGGGGGGGGCTTAGTGATTAGTGTTTTAGTGATTATAGTTGTAAAGGACTCTGAATTTCAATTGATAGGTTTTCGTCCCACATTTCCTACATTTTCTGGCATTACTTGGGGGGGGGGGGGGGGGCGGTGGGGGCTTTCTTACAACAGACCTGCTATTCTCATCATTCCCAGCACTCAATTGTTGTTGCTACTTAAAACTCGTACCTATCTAACTCTTTAGCGGAGACGAACTTCAGAATTTTAGTGATGTGTGTCTATATTATAGTTTAAAAGGACTCTGAATTTGAAGTGATAGGTTTTCGTCCCACATTTGCTACATTTTCAGCCATTACTTGGGGGGGTGGGGGACTTTCTTATAACAGACCTGCTGTTCTCATCATTCCCACTCGATTGTTCTTCCTGTTTAGAATTTATAACTAACTGTTTAGCGGACACGTCCTTCAGAGTTTTAGAGCTGTGTGTCTATATATTTAATGCAGTTGACACTCTGGTTGAGTGTAAGAACGGACATTATTACTCGGCTAGATGATTTAATAAATGCTTCCTAGAAGCAATGGAATTAATGTTGCCGGGTTCTTGCCCTACATACTCATAATATTCTTTTTTGGAGGGAAAACTAGTGATGTGTAACTCCACACATTTTGTGGGCTTAAGTCTGGATGTACGTACATCCATCGGCAGTGGATGGAATCCAACGGACTGAATCCAATGGTCCGCATCCACTGCATCACGTGTGGTACCGGTATGTCAAACCTAATGCAAATACACAAGCACATTAAACACTGAAATAGGCTACTAATCAACATTGAGCCTATGAATAGTCAACACACTGACACAGCACTTGTCGTGTCGCCCTGGAAGTGAAATAATAAACATATCCTATGCTTAACTTATCATCAGCCCATGTCCGAGCTGGGTGAAATGGAATCGGAACAGGCCTGGCTAGTGGAGTTGCATCCGCTGTGGAGCCTTCGGATTCAGTCCGTAGGAATTAATTCCACCTGGAGTTACACATCACTAGGGAAAACCCCCCGTAATTGATCATTTTTGTGAACCTATGTGCCAAATTTCAAACATCCACTGGAAACCCGAAATCGAAATTTTCGACCATAAAAATTCACAAAGCTTTCCTTGTAGGTACTACAAATAAATAGGAATTAAATAATTAAGATGTAATAATTATAAAAAGAAAACAATAAGAACAATGAAATGAAAAGTAATTTTTTATGTAACCCATGGGCCGTAAATGTACAATTAAATGCCCATTCTAGCGTACCTACTCTCCATTGATTGCTTAGCCAAAATGTATCCTGCTATTATAAGGATATCAGATCTGTACTTGGCTAAGTCATACTTTCACCTGTTTCATTGCGCCAATAATAAGCTTGTCTCAACTTGTCTATTAACGCTTCTAGCCGGTGTAGGTTGACACCGAGAACGTATAGGTCAGTTTGCCAATGGCCAAAAATTCATACAGTAACAATACAATGTCCGAAATCTATGGAGTCGATTCGATTTCAATTCTTTCTTTCTATTTTTCTGCAATTTAACTGATATGCAACCGTGCGCAAATAGTCATCTTCATCTTCTTCGTTTTGGTATGGCCCTCGTTTGTAAAAAGAAACCCACAAATTTCGTACATAAATTCGTATATAAATTAACCTAAATTCATAAGGGGAAACCCCCCCCCCTGTTTGCAAAATAAACGATTGTATATTGTTATACGGGCCATGTATAGCAGTTATACTATTTATATGGCAATAAAACGTACAAAATTAAAAGGATTTTGTGTCATTCAAACTTTTTTTAATTTGGGCGCTTTTAGGGGGATTCACTCTTGATTAAAAAAGGATAAAAACTGGCCTCTCTCGGCAAGCGGTGTAACACTTAAGTTTATTTATTAAATAACAGGTGTCACTACTAACCAACCCGCCAAAATTCAAATGATCAACCGCCAACTAATGCCACGGTATTTGGAAATATGGCGGTCTGCCAGTGTTTGTTTACATCGTGTTCTTATATTTTTAATATATATTTTACATTAATTTTAGTTAAATAATTACTATTTTTTAATTCAAAAGTCCCAGCAGTATCTTACTGTAATGAGTCTAGTGATTCGTAGAGATGGGAACTTGTTTTTATGATGATTGCAAAAAGAAAGAGTGGCTGAAGCGAAGAAAACAACGTTTACAACAGGTAAATTATCATTATAATTTTTATAGCAGTGTGAGGAAATTTTTAAAAAGTCGACTCTGCCACGCTCATAGGAAGTTAATAACTTGATTAGTTACTCAAAACAGTAGGCAGTTGCGGGCAACATTCCATATTCTACCATGCCTAGCTTGAGAAACCCAACACTTTTGAACTTAGGTTTAGCTACAGACCAACCATTCTTTCATGCCAACTCCCAAATGATGTCGGGGATCGGTGCAGTAGGACTATAAGCCTGTCTGTCAGGTAATACCTGATAGCGCCGTTTTGCATGTGTGTCAGGATCTTAACTCTTACAAAACAAACAGTGAAACACCTCGTAGGGTTGCTGCTTTTCCAGTTTCACTGCAATCTATAACATAATTATTTCACTACATGCACGATTTTACCTTTATATTTGAATTTGTTGCTGTTTCAAATATGCCGGCAAAAATTATTTCATTTAATATGTTCCTAGATATAAAATAGCCTAGTTTTGGACATGGTATCTTTCAGAAAGCAAAAAGGCACTGAGCAGAGCAGGCTTTAACTTACTAACTTAAGACATAATTTATAAAAAAAAAAATGGCGTAGTGTATGGCATATATGGTTCTGACATTTAATACATGATTGGTTGATTGATTGTTGATTAGGTTCAAAGCCAGGCCCGAGACGTTGCACGGGAAATTAGGCAGCGCTCAGCAAAGGAAAGAGCCAAACACAAGATGGAATATGAAAACATGAAGGAAGAGGCGTTGAGAGCTTGGAAGAAGGAACAATTAGAGGTTCTGGAAGACCGTTATCGTCAAGCCATGGACAACGTAGGGCTTGGCAGAGCCATTGCTCAACATCAAGTAAGTTGGACTCTTAAAAAAAAAAGTGCCTGTTAGAGCCAAAGAGACATTGGTGTAGCTTGTTGAAACACAGTACTTCTTGTTGGAAACTTGCAGGAATAGGCAGTGGTGGCCCGAGGTCAAATCACCGCAGGTGCAAGCCATAATTTTGGCAGTAAGAGGTCTTTTGCTACTTTTGTTTACTATTTTTGTATTAATGAATTTCCATCATTACAAATTTCACCTCCCGTGGCCGTGTCTGTTAGGGCGCCCTTCGTTTCCTCGGTTTCGGCGCCCATCGCGGTCGCACCTCTTGCCCCTGCCTCTGGGAATAGGTCACTAAGATTGAATGTTTAACCTATAATAATAAGAAGAAAACGACTCAAGCCATGGGGCCCATAAAAATAAAGTCAGTTTCTTTCCAAGCAGTTCTCTGCGCCGAAGTTATAATATTAGAAAAATAACTACGAACCAGAAACATGACCTCACACAGTTGAAATGTACGTTGCAGCCAGATGTAATAGAAGTAATGAGAGAGGAGACTGAGAAGCATAGACGGAGGGCCGCCCAGCGTGGGCAGTACGCGACTCGCCAGATGGGAGACGAGGCGAAACAGGCCGAAGAGGCTGCTGCCGCCCCGGTCCGACGTCTCCAAGTCACGCGACAAATTGAGGATATTCGCGCCGCTCTCGTCGTCCAAGCCAGGTAACATAATACGTAATGAAGAACCAGTAGAATCCGGGCTGATGGACCGTGGTCGAAATGAAAGTTGTTTCGACTCCGGCCTTTGCAGTTACATAACACGTAATATCCGAAAATAGAGAATAAAAAAAACTGCACCCATTAGGACTTGAACCATGATCTAAGCCTGGTGGCATGTTGTTACCTTCCGCCGTGTCCCGTTTTTTCTGGATTCTCTAGTTTCGAATATAATGTCCTAAGTCAACCTAAAGTCAATTTAGTGTTACAAAATTGATAGGTAACATATGAGTTAACCTTCGTGGGGGTGGGGCTTATTATTTTTATGGGCTTGTTATGGACGTAGCCGTAGGCCTATTTGTCGTGATTATCATATGATACATGAAGTAGTCTTCTACCTATACAACTTCAATGGGCCAAATCTTGCATTGTTATTAAATAAATAATAAGAAGTTGGATTTTGGGGTACATATTTCCTACGGGGCGTACACTCTTACCTTCAGATTATATGCCCTGTTAGTAAATGAATTTTGTATGAACTGCGCTCCACTTGTTCCATACATAGAATACATGCGTTTGATTTTATTTAAAGGGACTACGAGGTGATAAACAATGTTGGAAAAGACTTTGTTTTGAAAATACCTCCTCTTCCGAGTCAGGATTGGGAGCCTAACAGGATAAGCCAGCCGGTAAGTCTGACATACAGTAGTTACCTACCCACCTAAGTGGCAGTACGTTTAAGTATTTTCAGCTAAAATGATGACCCGTAAATATAAAGCAACCCATCGAGGACTTAATCCTGAGCCTGACAGGGGTGTCTGGATCTGTTATGAAGTACCTACGATATGGGAGCGAGTAGTCCCACTATTAGATCTAGCCTACCAAGTAATAACAACGTCTCGAGACGATGATAATGGCGGGAAAAAAACAAAAAGAAATATATAAATTATTATTATTGCAACTTATTATTATTATTCGGTTATTTGTCTTCTTATACCCCTATATTTTAGTCTTTAGTTTCAGCTATTAGCTGTAGTAAAAGGGGGCCCAGCACAGGCTCGTCCTAAAGAGTCCCCTCCTCTAAAATCATTGTAAAGCTGTTTTGAAGGGAATAAATTTATTTTTACTTTTTCTTGTACAAATATGAACTTTTTTTTTCAGGAATATGCGCGTGGACTAAGTTTCTCTTCGTCGCAACAGATTCCAAGATCCAGTGCCTCGTAAGTTGCCATTTCCTATAACTGTTTGACTGTTATCATCCGTTTTAGGACAGCCAACTTTTTAGGCTGAGAGGTATTTGAATGGTACATTTCGAACAGCCATTGAATATAATTGCTCAAAAATAATATTTCTAGTGTGCCTCACCTTTCCATTCAAATTGTATGAAGAATAGGACTCTATCGGCAAGTGTTGTTATCCGCCATTTTGATTCCATCAAGCTTGGTGCATAACCAAATGACTGTTTTAATTTTTTTTTAAACTTTATCAATTTGAAAGTGTTTTTTGCCATAAAAACGAGCCACCTGTTTAAAAAATGTTTCATTAAAAATACTAAAAGGCTATTTTAGTTCTTTTTAATTGTTTGCTATTTTACTACTTTTACCTATCATATGGTGGCAAATAGAAATCAAAATGGCGGATGGCAATACACGGGTATATGGTAATAGGTGTGAGGGTTTCCTTGGTGACTTTGTGGAGAAGTAAGAACGTAATGATCCACAGTACATTAGGTAATTATTAATATGACACAAACTGTGTGATTTGTGTACACACCCCCAATAGGGCTATATTTCGCTCATCGCCGACAATGATGTACTGTCGGAAATTTATTTATTTTATCTTAAATGTACTTGTCAAATTTCTGGTCAATACACAATTATTATTATTGTTCCCACGCCCACTCCAATAAGTATATAAGCTGGCGTTTTATCATGTGTTTGTTTTTCTGATGATCCGAAATATCGGAAACCGGTCATATTAATAATTAATTTACTGTGGATCAATGCGTTCTTACTTCTCCATAAGATATATTGTAGTAATGGAGAGGTGAGGAATATTATCAGAATATTATTGTTGTGTGTAATAATCAATTGAAGTTCTACCGTATTTTTTATTCACTTTAATTTCTTTCCCCCCGCCAAACTTAATAGCAGGTAATTCGTTAATTGCTGATTAATTGCAGGAATACGCAACGCTCAAGCTACCCACCGAAGGCGACAGAAGTGGACTCAGGGTTGGGGGCAACTATAGCTCACTCTCTCACCACCGGCCCATCCCACACTCACATATCCTTATCTACGGACCCCTCAAAACGTCTGGGCACAGTGCAATCGTTTGTCGACCTCGCTACATCCCAACAACCCGCGTCCAGCGACAGGCTTGTACCACGTCTCGACGCTTTAACAACGTTTCCTTCAAGTCGCTCAGACACCGTCAGACCATTTACTGATCTGGCAACGTCGTCTCAAGCCAATGGTAGTCGGTTAGCTACTGGAAGACCATTTACGGACCTGGCAACGTCTCCCCAAGGCAAAACAGCTAGACTAGGTACTGGGAGGCCACTTGCTGAACTTGCAACGTCACCGCAACGTCCTGCTCCAAGTCAATTCTCGCAGTATTTTCCAATGGCAACGTCGCCTAAAGCGAATGCAAGCCGGCTAGGCACTGCAAGACCATTTACTGACATGGCAACGTCACCGCAGCGCCCTGCTCCTCCTCAATTCTCGAAGTATTTTCCAATGGCAACGTCGCCTAAAGCGAATGCAAGCCAGCTAGGCACTGCAAGACCATTTAATGACCTGGCAACGTCTCCGCGAGGCAAAATAGATCAGCTGGGTACTGGAAAGCCAATCACTGAGCTGACAACGTCGCCAAAACGTGCTGCTGCTAGTAACTGTTCGCAGTATGGTCCGCTGGCATCTTCGCCGAAGCGGTTTGTGTCTAGCGGCCGCACAGACGCAGTAACGCGTCGTGATGGTGCTACAACGTTGGCGGAACGTTCTGGATTTTTAAGCCAGCGCTTAGATGAAGTGGCGCAACGGCGGGCTGTTTCCAGAAGGGAACAAGAGAATGTTACGATTACATCCGATAGTGACCATGTAAGTGTTACTATTTTTATTATTCGTGAGAATTTATTATGTTAAGGCGGGGATTCCACAGACCTGCTAGTGCTAAATAGAAATACGGTGACGTTGTAACAGACATTCAAGACTTAGGCGGGGTTTCCATCGACCTCGCATTGCAGAATGCAAATGACATTGACGGAAATGTTTGTTTTAGTCTGCCATAGTTAAAATTGATCAATGATCATAGAGTAAAATCACAAACAACTAAAATTAAAAAATGGCGTCATGGGATATGTTAAGTACAAACATTTTAATTGATTTCTATAAAAATAAAAATTCAAATTTCCGTCAATGTCATTTGCATTCTGCAATGCGAGGTGGAAACCCCGCCTAAGTCTTGAATGTCTGTTACCGTATTTGTATTTAGCACTAGCAGGTCTGTGGAATCCCCGCCTTAGCCAGGTAACCGTTAAATTATATATAATTTATTTAGTTTTGCCCTATTGAAAAGCGCGAAAAGTACACCGGAGGACATAGTATACTGTTGCTTTCGCACCTATCTTTTTTTAATTAGTTGGAACTTTCCTCCCAGGTCCAAGGAAATCTCGTGAAGAGAGCTACTCTGAGCAGAGGAACTTCCTTAAATGAGTCAGGGCTAGAAAAAGCGAAGCATTCAAGGTGCTTATACCTCAGCTTTGTGAATTAGGGGTATTCACAAAGTATCTGTCTTGCTGGCGGCACCATCTGCACTTGGTGTCAATCAGTCTGTTGAGTCTGTTCATGTGAACTGTGAAACCTAACCCATGACAAAAGGGGAAATGGAGCTATAGTGTTAAATTAGAAATATGAATAGAATATAGAAATATGAAAAGGTGAATATCTTCGTTAATAATGGCTAACCTGAACTGAATTTCCCACCATGGAATGGAATGAATCTAATAAAATATACATGCGTACAGTTGTCGTATGATTCCTCAGATTCAGAGGTCAAGGGTGATTCTGAGGTACCAAATAACATTTGAATCTACTATTTAAAAAAAATTGTATATGGTACGTCAGATTCACCCCTGACCTCGGAATCTGAGGAATCATGCGACACAGTAAACACAAAATGGCTGCCATTTATTGCCTTCCCGTCACTAGTATCATCGTTCTAGCGTCTTTAACTTCCTTGGTGTAGTACTATAGTTTTTTTTTTTTTTTTCAGAGCTTTGATGAAGAAGAGCGGCTAATTAATAAATACTTATCCAGCCCTCAGGTATGCTTTTTCATTTTCAATCCCTGGTCATGAGTCTCATGACAAAGAGCAAATCTATTAGTCAACATAATTACAGTTGAAATACAGAAATGTAATTTTCAAATTATAAAAAATATAGTATAAATGTCATTTTTGTAGGAAGATAAGATGACAGAGATGCACTTCGTTTTCATACAGCTAGTATGTACAGTAGTGTTTTCATATTTTATTGGAAAGCCACCACAAAACTGCTGCAATTACTGTAGATGATTATTTAAGTTTCCTGGCCGTCACTACTCCGTTTCGGAGCGCACATTCTAAGTTCGGCTAGAAATTTTTAAATATATTGTACATCCGGCTGCTGAGAAATATAAATATTTATGTGTGTATATAGCAGTAAAATATTTCGCTTTTCTCTAATTATAATTTTCTTGTGACACGTTTCAGAAGCGAAAAATGGGAGGCAAGGCAAGCGGCAAAATCAATAAGTCAACTGCGGCAAAGAGTAAAAGAAGCAAATGTGATGTACTGGAGGCTGTGGACCGCGCGATTGAGGAAGGACGTCGCATCAGAGAAGAGGCAGGCTTTGCGTCAGAGTCCCAGCGAGAATCGCCTGTTGGCAGCGACTCTGGCTCTTCAGATACCGTTCTGAAGGTATGTTATTTATTATTCGTCGTATTAGATTCGCAGCAAACCGGGGGTCAATAATAATATGTCCTGAAGGACTTTTTTACTGACCTAGGTCTACTTAAAGAAGCCCATTGGTACCTTGGCCAGCGACCCCATGTATTTCGGACATTATTTATATTGTTTCCGTGTGCAATTTTTTCCATTGGCAAACTGGTATGCGTTCTCGATGTCAACCTATAGATAATGAACTTATAATGGACAAACTGAGACAAGCTTACCATTGACGAAATGTGACAGGCGAAAGTGTGAGTTAATCAAGTACAGATACGGGTCGACCAGGCGGGTAAGGTGGCCATCCATAGCGCATGCTATGAAGTGGCAAAAGTTGTGACCGAGATTAAGCTTTAAGGTTCTCGCTATAAGCTAAACAAAGTTAAAGTAAAGCTACTTAGATTGTCAGAGACCTATGATCTAGTGCACAGAACTTACTGCTAATTGTTCATTTGTATTTAATTTGCCGCTATTTTTTTATTATTGTAACCGTATAATAATAATAATAATCCTGAAGGATTTTTTATGAACCTAGGCCTACTCAAAGTGGTCCCTTGTCCTATGCCAATGACCCCATGGATTTTGGACATTAGTTGTATTGTCGTCTCTGTATGCAAATTTGGCCATTGGCAAACTGGTATACGTCCTCGATATCAACCTACGCCGGGTACAAGAGATAATGGACAAGCTTCGCCATGGTCCGGGTATGATTATCTATACCGAAGCCATTCAACAACCATCCTGTTCGCGTTCTGATAAGCTATTTAAGTTAACTCTAACAACAGTTGCTACAAGTCAGTATTTCCATCAAGAAGTCTTTGTACAGACGCGCACAAGACAAGCAAGCCATTCGTTGCGCTGCTGAAGGTCCATTGCATTTCTAGATTGATTTTAAAAAGGAATACCAAATAGATGATAGAGGGAAGTGCAATACAAGAAACCCAAAAAAGATAACATGATGAGATAACATATAACAAATACGGAGAGAGATTAAACAAAGTACTTATACCAAAGATATTTAATGAACTTCCTCCACAAATGAAAAAATTTAAACAGATGGGTGAGTTAAAAGCGGGTATAAAAAGATGGCTGGTCAATGGGAGTTAATAATCATAAAAATTGACATTAAAATAACAAGTAAAAACAAAATAAAAATAAAAATAAAATAAAATAAACATTATAAATAAATAACAAAAATAAATGATTAAGCCTTGTTTAGCAGCACTGTATGAGTCTTTTGTCCCAAATAAGCGCTAGCTTGGGGATGCGGGATGGTATTATTATGTATTGTATTTTTGTAATATATGCTCCTTGTCCAGGGAATACTGGACAAGGAAAAGAAAGAAAGAAGAAAGATATATTATCCGAGACTTTCCCACATTACCTTTTTTTAATTATATGCTAATAATAACAATCTTTGCAGGTGGTGGTAAATGTAAACTGCACCAACCCCGACGGACAACCAACCGCCACTGCTTCACACACCTACGTCCCCCGGGCACAAGAACGTCCGTACGCCTCTGCAGCAACGCAAACCTGCAACACACCCATGCAACAAGCTTCTCCTAATGCCGGAACAGCCAAACTACCTGACCAAAAACATGAACCAGACCCTTCTGCGGACGCCAATGCAGCTGCGCAATCCTGTGACTGTAAAAAGCAAAACACTAGTGCTCCTAGCGGGAGAGCAGTGAAACAGACTTGTGATGTTCGTAATAGTACTGCACGTAAATGCGTACGTGAGGTACGAGAGAACTGTGCATGTGTACATCACTATATACGGGTTGTGCCACCATCTTCTTCTGCGACCACGACGGAAACGTCCAAAGACACGATACAGTCGCGCAGTGGCAGTTCTATGGAATTGTTGCATGATAATAGTGTTGTGGAGACGGAGAAAATGGAAAGAAGTAGTCTTGTAGAGTCAATGGAGACTAGCGATGTGCCGGGGGAACAGTTAGGACGAAGTAGCGGTATGGGAACGGAGAAAACGCGTAGGAGTAGTGTTTCGAGAACGGCAAAAACGCTTATGAGTAGCGCTGTGGGGACAGAAGGAACGCGAATAAGTGCAATGGTGACGGAGAAGACTGGTAGAAGTAATGCTACACAGTTGGATGGGTTAGAGAAGAGTAGCGCTTTAGAGTCTGTGCATAGCCAAGTTCTTGGAGATACATGGACGTCTACTGCGTACCTAAGTCCGCCAGTACATAGTAAGTTACACTTACTTCTTAGTACAGGGCCTCCAGCTCAGGTGATGCCGACTGCCTGATGTCTCAGAAATGCCCTTGACGCCAGTGCCCACATGTTCGGCGTCCACAGGATCTTTTGATGTCCGTCCTCCTTGTGCCCAACCTGATCCCGTAGTTTGTCCCGTAGTGTGCATGGGGCCGAGCACTGCAGGAGTATGTGCTCCAGTGTTTCATTAGCTAGACGACATGCACGGCATACTGGAGATTCGATTAGATGGAAACGGTGCAAGTATTCATTGGTAGTAATGTGGCCTGTTCTTGCTCTAGCAGCAAAGGATGCAACGCTTCTGCTCATCCCGCGATATTGTACTGCTGAAGCAGGCTTAGGTTGTATTGTATATAAGTTACACTGAGTGTATATATCTGCTTTAGAGTCTGTTGGCTGTAATATTAAGATTATGTAAGATAATAATTAGATTAGGGAAGAGATTTTGAAATAGAAGACGATTTCTGGAGAGTGGAACTGGAGGAAGTACCTAAGAATCAGAAGAGGCTGAAGCTCATATATTACCCATGGGCGACTGGAGCTTATTAC
Source organism: Psococerastis gibbosa (assembly GCA_963971405.1). Classification (NCBI taxonomy): domain Eukaryota; kingdom Metazoa; phylum Arthropoda; class Insecta; order Psocodea; family Psocidae; genus Psococerastis; species Psococerastis gibbosa. The sequence continues at coordinate 41,322,935 of OZ020489.1, read as the reverse complement.
AGATAATGGTTCATGTCCTCGATGTCAGCCTACATGGGCTACTAGCGTCGGTAAACAAGCTGAGAAATGCTTACCATTGTCACATTGCAACAGACAGACTTAGCCATGCTTGTGACGGCTGATCATGGTGGGGGGGGGGGGGGGGTGTTGTAAATCTATTGTAAGTTAATTTATTACGCTCTAATTTACTCGATACCCACAACTGCCCTGCCCCCCCCCCCTCCCAAATTGGGCTGGATTCGTCCCTGACTTTTTGGGTTAACGAGGCAGTCAGTAATTAGGTAAGACTCAGTGCCGCGATTTAGAGCTCAGGCTTGAGGTCTGGTAGGGGATCCCCCTTCTTAACCACTGCTTTATTAGGGTTGTTGGTATCAGCGACATACCGGCAGCCGCGTTTTTCCTCTGCTGGTGAAAGTAAGGTTCCCATAAGGCGCCCATTCCATCGACAGGGTAGGGCTATTTACAAAAGCGGTGACGTGGTAGCAGACATTTAAGACTTAGGCGGGGTTTCCACCGACCTCGCATTGCAGAATTGACGGAAATGTTTATTTTCCTCTATGCTATAGTTAAAATTGATCAATGATCTTACAGTAAAATCACAAACAAATTAAAATTAAAAAATGGCGTCATGGGATATGTTAAGTACAAACATTTTAATAGATTTCTATAAAAAGAAAAACTCTAATTTCCGTCAATGTCATTTGCATTCTGCAATGCGAGGTCGATGGAATCGCCACCTAAGTCTTGAATGTCTGCTACCACGTCACCGTTTTTGTAAGTAGCCCTAGCCGGTCGGTGGAATGGGCGCCATACCGGCAGCCGCGTTTTTCCTCTGCTGGTGAAAGTAAGGTACCCATTAAAAGTTTTCGATGGGGAAGTGTAATCTGTAATTCGCGGCAGGGCGCGGGTGATGCTTTAAAAGGGCTTATTTCTGAATTAATAGTTCTCATTCTTTGTAGACCGCGACATAGTATTAAATCCGGCATTAGAATATTACATAAGGAAGCTCCTAGGATTGTCACCTGAAGACCTACAGTCTACAGACTCCGTTGATGGTGGTTCTTCCATACCTGGTAAGTATGCTAAGGGTATTCGTACAGTATAAATGATAAAGTACGCAATTCAGTTAAAAGGCTATATTAGAAAATGCAAAGGAAAACAATCTCTTGTTTACTTGCCATTTAAAATTATACATTATGTATCGCTTTTGCTGAGTTAAATGGAACTAATTCTAAATTTGAAGTTTCGAGTGAATGCTGAGAACAGTTTTACACTAGTTACATTTTCTAGCCTAGCTTCGGAGGGCATGTAAAGCAGGCGGTCCCGGGCTTTCCTAGTTGAGTGTAAGATAACTCCGTTAGGTTGGCTTAGTAATGGAACAAAAAATTCTTTATTAATTTTATTTTATTTTTTGGCGTTTTTCCTGGTATCAGACAGCTGGATGCGCCACACCGATGAAGCTTGACATTTTTTTGTACAAGCCATTACTTACTTTTACTTTTGCTGCGTCTTATCCTCATGGAGGGCCGGCGTCACAACAGCAGCGTTTCCACACAGTCCTGTTCTGTGGGTCCTCGGTAGTGAGCCCCAAACTTCTCATATCTCCGGCGATCTTTCTTCTCAGTGTTTCGGCCTCCCTGGTGGTCTTCTTCCTTGTATCTCCCGGTTCATTACTCTTTTGACTAGGTGGTTTTTGTCTCTACTTAGTACGAGTACCAGTTCAGCCTCTTTTCTGTTAGTTTCTCTTGTACGTCATGGGTTCTCATCTCATGCCTTATATCTTGGTCTCTCAGCGTCTCTCAGGTTCTTCTTAGCACTCGCATTTCTGCTGCGTAGCGATATAAATCGGAAACGTATATCTCTAAGTTTCCGACTTTACCCGAACCTACTTCCAAAGTTTCTTTGCCTTTGCTTAACTTATGAACATCTGCTGTAGTCCACCTCTTGCCATGATGTTTCCTTTTTTTTATTAATTTCTGTCGCAGAGCTCATTTTTTAAAATGAAATAAAAATAAAAACCAAAATTCCAATGCAAAACAACAACAAATGTGGCCGTTTGGCGTTTTTGATTTCCTAAGCTCAGTTTACCCAACCAAAGTAGCTGGGGAAAGTGGGGAATCTTTTGAAATACATTTCCTTATGGCATTATTTTTCTACCGTAGAAAAACGAGTTCTATTCCCTTGGGGAAAACGAAACACGGTGAATACCCCTAATGAGTAGGTACATTAAAAACCTTGGGAAGCATCTACCGACAAGTTCATGAACGAAACTGAAGCGTCAAAAATTAATTATTTACCTAGTCCGTGAGCTTGACGTAGCTATTTCCAATCCAATCAATCAATCATAATGTATTTGCCCATCTTTGTTATATCTTTACATAATAATAACTAAACCTTGCGTCCTCATGTATAAATAAATATAGGTAGCCTATAGCTTTACAGTTCATTCAGATTGTACAATTCGTTGTTGCAAAAAGTCAACTAGTGCTTTCTTGAAATCCTCATATAGGGGAGACCTAGGATAGTTGATCACCCTGGGATACTTGATCCCCGCTTATATTTCCCGCCCTTTTTATATTTCCTTTGAACAAGTGGCAGCAATATGTTTTCCTTTGACAATAGTGTCACCAGTATTGAAGTGATGTCCATAAACAAACAAATCAGGACGATATATTATTTTTAATTTTTTTAGCGAAATCTACACATTATTAGGTAAGTAAGCATTTTCATTTATTTTTACTGTCGTTAGGGCTAGCTAAATGTTTGTTCGAGTTATCTGTTTGTTATAGTTTTGAGCACTGAACTAGAACGGAACGGCTCGGTCATCAACATTGTTCACTGATGTAGCGTTTGTTTTCTTAATTATTGTCCATCGGGGATAGTTGATCCCCCGCGAAGGGGTATACTTGATCCCGGGATCATGTATCCTTAGACAAAATCTGTAAGACTGTTATGTTTGTTTTAGTGATGCCGAGGGTTTATAAGCCTAAAGAGGGGTCGCAGAAGAGGACTCCATATGACCCAAAAAAAGTTATGCAAGCGGTGGAAGAGGCCATAGAAAGCGGCAATATGAAGGGAACCGCCCGAAAATTTGGGATAAACGTAATGACGTTAAAGAGAATGGTGAGAAGGGGAGAATCAAAAGTTCCAGGCTATCAAAATCGCTTGATTTTTAAAAGTGCCGAAGAAAATGAGTTAGCTGACTTTTTAGTGAATATGTCCCACAGGTATTATGGACTTAACATTATGAGTCTTAGGACTTTAGCCTATCAGTTTGCAAAGTCAAATGGCATAATATATCCCAAGACATGGGATAAAGATGAAATGGCAAGTGAGGCTTGGTACTATGGGTTTATGCGCCGCAATGAACGCCTTGCTTTGAGAACTCCCCAGGCTACTAGTCTGAGTCGAGCAACAGCTTTTAACCGCCATGTCGTTGGTGAATTTTTTTCAAAACTGACGGCATTGTATGACAGGGAAAAGATACCCCCCCAAAATGTGTGGAATTGCGATGAGACAGGAGTTACAACTGTCCACAAGCCGGGTAAAATTATTTCTGTCAAAGGAATTAAGCAGGTGGGAATGGTGACTTCGGCTGAGCGCGGCAGCCTAGTATCTATATGCACAGCAATTAGCGCGACAGGGCAGCATATTCCACCATTCTTTATATTTCCCAGGGTGAAATGGCAAAGCAAGATGCTGGATGAGTCTCCTGCCGGTAGTGGAGGAAGTACCGACAAAAATGCGTCAGGGTGGATGACCGCAGAGTTATTCGTAAAGTTTTTGGAACATTTTACTCGATTTGCCAAGCCAACTTTACAAGCAAAGGTCATATTGATTATGGACAATCACGAGACGCACATAAGTGTTGACGCCCTGAATTTTGCTAAATCAACGGGAATAATTATGTTAACAATACCTCCTCATACCTCCCACAAGTTGCAGCCTCTGGACCGTGGTGTGTACGGTCCTTTGAAGAGGTATTACAACACTGCGGCTAGTGAGTGGATGGTAACGCATCCTGGAAGGACATTGACCATTTACGACATTGCTGGCCTAATGAAGCATGCTTATCCGAGAGCAATGACTCCATCCACTATTTTAGCTGGGTTTCGCTGTACTGGAATTTGGCCACTCGACAGCAACGCTTTTGCTGACGTTGAGTTCCTGACTAGTGCAGTGACAGATCGACCTTTATTGGAGGAGGCTCCTGAGCTTCCGTCTGCGTCTGCAATTCCTTCCACCTCGAACGAATGTTATTCTCCAATTGTTCACAAAACCCCGGAGAAACAGCAACAACAGAACGAGGTTGAAGCATCTGGGCATGTGACGCCAGATGACATCATGCCTCTTCCAAAAGCCTTGCCCAGAAAAGCGTCCACGCAGGGTAGAAAGCGTGGACGCTGTCGTATTCTAACGGACACGCCGGAGAAAAAGGCAATAGAGGAAGAGGCATTGATGAAAGCGGAAAAGAAAAAAGGTGCGGAAGAGAAGAAGCTGGCCGCGAAAGAAAAGAAACTGGCTGCAAAAAATAAGGTAGCCTCCACCAAAGAAAAGAAGAAGAGGAAGGAAGATTCGGACTCAGAAAGTTCAGAGGAAGACATGAGTGTCCATGACAGTAGCGGTGGCTCAGATTTCGTAGAACGTTCCAGTGATGAAGATGAATTAGACCCGGAAGTTGACGTGGCAATGGATCTCCTGGAAGTGGGCAACTTTATAATTGTAAAGCTTACCTCATCCAATTTATTTGAGTTTTACGTGGCTAAAATAATTGACATTGGAGATGATGGTTTGCTTAAGGTCATTTTCGCCAAACGCCAAGGGAGGACCCAGCAGTTTTTTTTTTCAATTTCACCCGAGGAGGGCTACGTGGCGAGATGTGATATTGTGGCCAAGTTGCCAGTCCCATGCCAGTCACGTGGCACCGCCCGTACCCAAAAATTGTTGAACTTTTCAGTCAATATAAAACGTTTTTTCAATTAAGTTAGCATAACTGTTCATTTCTGTAAAAATTCACCCATTTTGCGCATTTATGGTAAGAGGATCAAGTATCCTATGCGATGTGATCAAGTATCCTCGGGACATATGGGATACTTGATCCCTGTAAGACTTTCTAAAAAAAAAAAAATCTCAATAACTATATTGAATTTGTTCAAATAAACTAATCTGGACGGTAGCTGAAAGAGCTGGCTAAGCAATTGTATGAATTCCACCTTTAAATACTGATAATATACTGTGATTTTGGAAAAAATCCGAAAGTGGGATCAAGTATCCTAGGTCTCCCCTACCGTATTATTATTGTATTTGCATTTGCAGATGTATTTGAAGAGAATAAAGTTGACGATAGGCAGTTAGCGGACGAATCGAAGCTTTGTGAGGAGAGAATACAAGAATTGCAGAGGATTCTTCAACAGGTCAGTTCTCTATAAACTAAAACTACAAACTGTGGTCCACAGACATATATCAGGTGGTGCACGGAGCAAAGTAAGGAATAAGAAAATAAAACAGCTGAGTTATTGGAAATTAGAAATAAAATACAGTAAGTTGTGGCACTGAACTATAAAATCTAACCGATATCAGTCCCAAATATTTAATCAAATATTAGCACGTAGGCTAATTGTAGGCACAAACTACTTGATCTTGGTCCTAGAATTTGACGATTTTTCTGTCACAGCCATTGTGGTCCACGGAAAATCATAAAATAATCTAACGGTCCACGTACAAAAACGTTTGGGAACCCCTGCTCTATAACATTTTATTGTTGTTTTATTTCCTTTTTGTACCATTGTATTGCTCAAGCTAACTGAGCACATTAAGAGCTGCTCAGATGAAATGCTTAAGAGGACTACGTAGAAAATTAGCGCCCAAAAATTTGTTGTGCTATCAATTTTTTATTTGTATTTATTTAACAAATCAAGTTACTTAAAGTCCTTTAAGTTGTAGAAGACTACTTCATGCATCATTTAATGGGAGATATTAAATTTGCGGTACATTAGTTTCTTCATAAAAACCAGAGGGGACTCAAATTTCGCGTAATCTGGGATTTTTGGAAAAACTTCAAAACCGAAATGTAAAAATACCCGATTATATGATGCACGAACTGGTCTTCTACTACTTAAATGAGCCAAATTTTTAATAACTTGCTGAGTTAATGAAATAAAAATTTAAAAGTATGTAGAGAGGTGGAACGGACTTTCACCCGAAAGGTTGTTGGTTCGAGTCCCACACTGGTTACATTTTCTGGCCATGCTTCGGAGGGCATGTAATGCAGGCGGTCCCGGGTTTTCCTAGTTGAGTGTAAGAGAGGGCTTTATAGCCCTAACTCCGCCAGGTTGGCTTAGTAATAGAACAAAAAGTCATTATTTATTTATTTAATTTTGGGGGCCAATTTTCTCCTCTTAAGTAGCATATCAGAGAAGGACTACAGGTTGAATCCGTAGAAAAGAGGTTGAGAAATAAACAGAAGCGATGGTTCGGACACGTTAGGTGCCCATTCCATTGACCGGCTAGGGCTATTTCCAAAAACGGTGACGTGGTAGCAGACATTCAAGACTTAGGTAGCGTTTCCACCGACCTCGCATTGCAGAATTGACGGAAATGTTTATTTTCCTCTATGCCATAGTTAAAATTGATCAATGATCTTACAGTAAAATCACAAACAAACAAACTAAAATTAAAAAATGGCGTGATGGGATAAGTACAAACATTTTAATAGATTTCTATAAAAAGAAAAATTCTAATTTCCGTCAATGTCATTTGCATTCTGCAATGCGAGGTCGGTGGAAACGCCACCTAAGTCTTGAATGTCTGCTACCACGTCACCGTTTTTGGAAATAGCCCTAGCCGGTCAATGGAATGGGCGCCTAAACAGAATGGTAGAGCAAGGGATCACTCTGTAGCTGGGTAAGGGAAGATCTTGTGGTAGACCCGGAACAACTCTGGAAGGAAAATATAACAAATCCCTACTAAGAGAGACAAGTTTACGCAGGGGTTTCGCTCGCAAGTGGTTGGTACCGAGTGCGGTTTAAGAAGTGGTTCTGAGGCGCCCTCATACTGACATCGACACTTAAAGTGAAGAAAAAATATGCCTTGAATCAGTTCAATACAAATATATTCTATTTTATTATTATTTAAATACTAATCGCATACAAACAATTTGCTGAATCACTGTATAACCTTTTCGGTGGCCTATCTAGGTAACACCTGTTTTGAATTACCACAAATCTGCGATCGCTTGCAATAAGGCAAGCCGCCAAAGTATGTATTGTATTGTTGTTCTAATTTTGAAAATCTGTTTGGTTTAGGTCCGCGAAGATGCGGAGCGAATAGAGAGCAATAGCAGTGGAGGTTACCAGATGTCGTCTGAGAGTGTTCAGCCTAAAACAAACGAGTGAGTCCCATGGCATTTTCACGAAATAAGTAACATTTTATACATTTTCGGGCTTCATAGCGCATGTAAAGCAGGCGGTCCCGGGCTGGCTTAGTAGTAGAACAGAAAGTCATTATTTATTTATTTAGGTGATTACTTATGGTATGGAGCCAACGGGCTTACCATGTTGATTCCATTAGAACAGAACAAGTTTCAAACTGCGGCAAACTTGGTAGTGTGCACAGCGTTGGCAGGGGAACATGGTGGGACATGATAACGCGCTTATAAGTATAAGTATGTGTCGAGTCCTGGTTACCTCCGATTTAATCGTGTGACTTTACCATGTTTCCCAAGTGGTTCGGAATCCACTATAATCGGGAGGTTCACCCTGTCAGTCAACTCCCCTTTCCCCCCGAGGTGAAAGAGTCTGCCCTTAGGGTGCCTCAAGTTAACAAACAGACTCACTCCCCCCGCCAGGCTGACAGGGTTGCTTAAGGCAGAAATGCTGAAAGCAGACGTTGGAAACAACAACAACTTATGGTATGGAGGTATTCGGTCTTAGAGGTTCTCAGGCGTAATCCAACGGATGGCGGCTTGGCACTAATGGTCGTTCGACCAGGTGCTGAACCAAATGTCTGAATCCATGAGAGAATTACTCCTGTGACTTTGTGGAAGTGATACATGACAAATAAAAATAAAATTATAAATAACTTTGCACTTTTTTTTTCTTAAAAAAAAGGTTAATTGCGTACAAACTAGTTAACGAATGTAAGCGATTAAACTCGTCAACCGCCTCACTAAGTCACCTGATAGGGACTTGTGTCGAGTTGCGACACGTCTCCGCAGATACTCGCTCATGTACAAGCACGCTACCACCTTGCCACCGAAGTGGTTCTTAATTCCACAAAATATGTTTTAAAATAATGAGAGCTGTTTTGTGGAAGCCAGTCTGAAGGTGTCAAACAGCTCTCATCATTAAAAAAAATATATATATTTTTTTTGAAATTGAGTACAAAGTTATTTTCTTACTTGTCAAATGTGTGAACCTGCGGTTCCCCTCATACTGAGGAGGATTACGTAGTATCAGTTGGGTAAAATTAACCTAACAAATGATTTGTATTTATTTTTATTTTCAGGGAAAATGTAGAAGACAGCAGTGTACCAAACGTTATAGATGACTTAATGCAGAGGAACATCATTAGCAGTCCCTTTAATTGGTCAGGGGGCCAGTCTCTTAGTATGGATGGTAAGTTTACATTGTAAAATGTTGAGGGGCTCATATTCGAAGATTCAAAAAAATTTAAAGCTGCCTTATTTTAACATCTAACTTACTACTTACTCCTTGGCGCTACGGCCCGTGAGGTCGAGTTAGATGAACACAGAAGCCGAGTTGCTGCTGACTGTTCAGAAACGGAAGCTAACACACTTCGGCTATGATGAGGAACAAAAAGTATCGCGTTCTGCATTTAATAATCCAAGGGAAGATAGAAGGGAAGGCAGAAGAAGAACATCGTGGTTGAAAAACTTGAGACAGTGGTTTGGCAAGAACACGACTTCCCTTTTCAGAGCAACAGTCTCCAACGTTCAAATTGCTTATTATAATCGCCAATCTTCGATAGAAGAGGCCTTTATAGAAGAAGATAGGATTAGAACTATAACCTCTTGTGGGTTCGAATCCCATTTGCATTTGGGGAAATTTCCCCAGGTTTTCAAACATGCTACCGTTCTCCATTATACAAACAAGGCGAACCATCACTCACTGATAACTACAAACCCATATCAAGACATGTAGCGTACTGGTACGGACTCTGACATTCACCCGAAATGTTGTTGGTTCGAGTCCCACACTGGCTACATTTCCTGGCCATGCTTCGGAGGGCATGTAAAGCAGGCGGTCCCGGGCCTATCTAGTTGAGTGTAAGAGAAGGCTTTATAGCCCTAACTCCGCTAGGTTGGCTTAGTAATATAAACAATAAAAAGTCCTTATTTATTTATTTATTTATACCTTACTATTAACATAGCTAAAATGATTGAAAATGCCATAAAACAGCGTGTAACGAACTTTCTTGAACAGGGGTTCCCAAACTTTTCTGTCCGTGGATCACTAGATTATTTTATGATTTTCCGTGGACCACCATGGCTGTGCCAGGAAGATCGTCAAATTGTAGGACCAAGATAGTTTGTGCGTACAATTAGGCTACGTGCTAATATTTGATTAAATGTTTAGGACTGGTATCGGTTGGATTTTATACTTCAGTGTCAAGACTTACTGTATTTTACTTCAAATTTCCAATAACTCAGCTGTTTTATTTTCTTATTTCATATATTGGTCCGTGGACCACCTGATATATGGCTGTGGACCACCGGTGGTACCTGGACCATAGTTAAAGTTCCATTGTTCTATTACAATTCTCCTACTATTCCGCTAATCAATTTGGATTTTGTATCAATGAATCCATATTGTAAACTGTTATTTTTGGAGGAATATATTTTACTTTACTTACTTTACCTCTTATTTTTGACGTCTTCCTTCTGTAATTTCAAGTTAATTTTACTTGTGTTGCAGACAGCTCTATGTCGCCCAGCAAGGACCTAGAGAAGATGCTGACGAATCTTGGAATGGACTGGGCACGCCCACTAGTACGGCCCCGCGCACACTCCGACTCCTCTTGATGTAACTATAAACTAGACTACTTTATATACATATTTATATCTTATTGGTAAGTAGAGCCTATAATGGAATATAAAATATTGATTACTACTTTCATTGGTCTCTTTATATTCTGTCCCAAAGATATGAGAAGCCCTACGTATTATCGAATTTGTTTAGCAGCAGCCTGATCGAGGCGATTATAATACCGGGGTTAAATAAATACCCTAGGATTATAACTGTAAACAAACAAATTTTGAATAGCACTTTCCATTATAAAATTATCTTGTTTACATTTTTAATACCAGGGGATTAAATAAATACCGGTATTATAATCGCCTCGATCAGGCTGCAGGCTGCAGAAACATGCAACCATATTCATAAATTAAGTATTTACTACGACAATAAAAGTAAGAGGTGGTTATTAGCATATGCTCCTTTTCAATAAAATAATAATAATAATAGTAATGTCCTGAAGGACTTTTTACTAACTTAAAGTGGCCGATTGGTCCCTTGTCTAATGCCACTGATCCCATGGATTTCGGAAATTATTTATATTGTTTCTGTATGCATTTTTGGCCATTGGCAAATTGGCATACGTCCTCGATGTCAACCTACGCCGGCTACAACCGATAATGGTCAAACTGTGACAAGCTTACAATTGAGGCAATGTGACAGGCGAAAGCATGACTTAACCAAGTTCAGATACGAGTCATATATAATGACAAATTACTTTTACTTATTAGCATCTGTTTCCGCGAAATGTGCATAAGTTTGTGAAACGTAGGAGACGCTCTCGGGGCAAGGAGATGCTTAAAATTATGAATACAGCGACCTTTTACTCTTTAAAAATAACGTTTCACTCCTGAGGCAAATCCTCTTGCTCCAAAATTTCATGTATAGAAGTATAAAATTATGCTTCTTTTTATGAATTCGGCTGATGGGCGGACTAAGCTAAAAGTCCCCTACTAAACGAGAAAACCCTAGGGTTCACTAAATGTCAGTGCCTTGCTAAATAATTTTCCCAATGTTTACATTTACGATCGAGAACCGAATTCTCGATTTAACATACTTAGGCGCCCATTCCACCGACCGGCTAGGGCTATTTACAAAAAACAGTGACGTGGTAGCAGACATTCAAGACTTAGGCGGAGTTTCCACCGACCTCGCATTGCAGAATTGACGGAAATGTTTATTTTCCTCTATGCCATAGTTAAAATTGATCAATGATCATACAGTAAAATCACAAACAAACAAACTAAAATTAAAAAATGGCGTCATGGGATATGTTAAGTACAAACATTTTAATAGATTTCTATAAAAAGAAAAATTCTAATTTCCGTCAGTGTGATTTGCATTCTGCAATTCGAGCTCGGTGGAAACGCCACCTAAGTCGTGAATGTCTGCTACCACGTCACCGTTTTTATAAATAGCCCTAGCCGGTCGGTGGAATGGGCGCCTTAACACGGCTTAGCATGCTAAATACCGGATAGTGAATACCCCTAATAATATATAATGTAATATAATAATAATACGAACGGTTCGATTCTACTCCACCGAACATGCTTTTCTATTTTTTTTATTGAGAGTCGAGGTTTTAACAATGGACAACTTTCCTATAGAATTACCTGCTGTGATTGGGTTGTGAATTCCCAATTATAACGACCATGATTAACTTATGAGGAATCCTCGCCATAAATAATTTTTGAATTTACAGTCACTTGAGTTTATAATCTACATCCAAAAGATAGGCTAGTACAATAGTCCAACAACAGCTATCAATTTTCAAGTCTTCTTTATTATTATTATTAAAATGATTATCAACTGCTATTTCGTCGTAAAATGAATGAAATACAATAAAATAATCAGGAGGTCCCCCGTGTCAGTCAATTCCCCTTCTCCCTGAGGTGAAGGAGTCTTTCCTTATTGGGTGCCTCAAGTTAATAAACAAACTCACTCCCCCCGCCAGGCTGACAGGGTTGCTTAAAGCAGAAATGCTGAAAGCAGGCGTTGGAAAAACAAACAAACTATACTATATGTTACTTTCTACAGTCAGTGCCTAGGGCATACAGTATTTCTAATACTAAGGATAATCTTTAATTATTAAACAGGCTACCACTATGAGAAAGCGCAGCACTTTTTTTCAGTTAACGCAAACGATTGAACGTTGTGACAGACGTCTCTTAAAGCATAGCTTCTAATAATAACTGGGGATTTTACTAGCCATGTTGGATTTGTAGTGATTTGAAATGTAGAGGAACATTTCGTCTATCTAAAGTGAGCATCAGCCGACAAAAAAAGCAATTTCCCCTGAAATGTTATTGTTTGGCCAATTTTGGGGGGTTCGGTAGCTTAAGATCAAGTTACAGGTTTACCCATCGGCAGACCGAGGACAACCCTAGAGGAAAGAATTGAACAACTCGCTGGAGCAAGAGGAAAAACAATGGCCGAGCGGGTAGAGTACAAGAAATAGGTCCGGGGCACGCGGCACTAAGAGGGAAGAGGAAGAAGAAGATCAAGATACAGAATGGTTCGCAAATGAATAAATATGTTGCGCTTTCCTATAATGGGAACCGCGCATGACTAGACGGCGTTTTGTCCTCCAGTTCTATCTGAGGCGGATCCAGCGAGCAAATGGATAGAGCCACGACCCAAAGAGAAAGTAGACCCCTCCCCAATGCTGAGGTAGTTCACTAAGATCAGCAATCTGCGGCAACTCTCGTGGGGAGGTTTCTTTTTTTACAGGCAGCTTTTTTTTGACAGCCAGTGCTAGGGCTCATGTTGTCAGCGGTCATACAAGTTTTAGTCCTGCATCCCCCGGGAACCGACAAATATAGACCGGTCTCTGGGAGCAGGCCTGTCCAAACCATTGGTGCAGACACCCTCCCTTTGCGATGCTACCATATCTCGCCTAGAGGCAAGCGTCCATTCCAGGACCAGATGGTACCTTATGGTAAAAAGCACGAAGCCCCCCGAGAGGAGCGCGCGGCCCCCTGCTGAATCCGACTCAGAGTTGTATGACCCTAATTTTTTGTTTGGCTAAAATAGGAATGTTTGTACGTTTTTCACGATTCGTCATGGTCACAGCTGGAGTCGAACACTGCCGAGGTGCGGGACGCGATGTCTGCAAACCCTCTGTCGGCTGTTTTGCAAAGAACACTAGTGGCTTCCAAGCGTCTTCCCCTGAAATTTAATATGTGCCAAGTTAAAAAAGTTCGGGTAAGAGTCAGTGACAGGCTGACTAGTGCTTTAAAAAGGTTTTGGGCATATCGAATCATAGCGTCCGCTCATTCCTAATGGCAAGCTTCTTCTTCTTCTGGCTCTACAGCCCTTGATGGGCTTTGGCCAGCTCGACAACACTCCGCCAGTCATCTCGGTTTTGTACAACCCTCCACCATCTACGGACTCCCATGGTCGGCTTCTAATTCATCCTTCCAGCTTTTTCGAGGACATCCTGACATGCTTGCTTTGTACATCGTTCCTACGTTCGGCATGCGGTCGTCTGACATTCTTACGACGTGTCCTAGCCATCTTCGGCGTTGTGATTTTATAAACCAGACTATGTCTTCTCCGTTGAGTATTTCGTTCAGTTGCAAGCTACGGTAGGAAAATTGCATAATGTCCTGTAAGGAAAAGGTTGAAACGTACCCTCTCGGAGATACGTCCATTCGGAACACCTGGACCTGGCTGACGTAGAGATGGTCGTTACACCAGAGCAGGCAAATGGACCGTGGTTCAAGGACATTCATGTCGTACTCCCAGAACACCTCCACCTTGTGGATCCTCTCTACGTCTACTGGGTGCGACACCACGAAGGAACGCGAGCGGCCGTGCTCCATCTTCATGTACCCACTGAAACAATAGTTCGTGAGAGAAACGTCTTTTGGAGATAATGACTAGACGCCAAGAAGTAATGGGCAGGAGAAATAAATATATTTCTTTTTACATTATACTATTAACATGTAATAAGTATAATAATAATAACGTCTTTATTAAAAAAAATATGTAGATACAGCAAGATTAGGGCCTATGGCCCTCTCTTACACCTAACTGTACATAACAACGATATAGTTTGATTGAAATATATTTTTATAAACTACATTCATACAGAATATCAGTCATACCTTTCATTCAAGATAACAGACATACTAATTCACATTCGCTACCATCTACTGTACATTCACACACACATTTTCTCACACATTCACACGCAGCCTTGCCTTGATCAACCGGTGACAGTGGTTTGCTGACTAAGGAGAAACTTGTAATATTTGTTTTTAAATACGTTGAGAGAAGGAGAGGCACGAATTTCTATGGGTATCGAGTTCCATAGTATAAAGAAAAATATGATGCCAAGAAGTACTTTTTTTTTAGATGGTACAATTAATATGTAATAGGCATAAAGAAAAACATTTTCATTGAAGAATGAGAAGAATTAACTTTGGGAAAGTGGAGACAGAAAAACCTTGTTTGAATAGAGGAGACTGGAAAATTTTATCTAATTTTCAATTTCTTTTGTTATGATGTTAAATTGATCCATTGACGACATCAACTCTGCCAGTCCCTTTTTGAACTGAAAAACTCCACAGACGCGTTTAGCACTTTTGCTGGAGGGAATTATTGAACTGAAACGTCAGGCCCCTCTTCGTCTATCCGTTTTTTTTTTTTTTTTTTTTTTTTTTTATCAAATCTGAGATTTTGGTAATGCGACTTAACACCTTAACTTAACTAAAATTGGACTAACTATTATTCCCATCAAAAGTTTTTACAATTACGATAGCAAATATATGCAGCTTACAATATTTGGATAAAAAGGTCTAACCTAACATTAAGTACCGGTAAGTAATTTGTAAGTAATAAATATATATATAAACGTCATTGTAATGCATAGTCTTCGTTTGTCGGTGTTAATTCATTGAGGTGTTTTTGCTTTCCAATTTATACGTAGTATAAGGAAAGCTTTGTGATGGTCGAAATTTTCGATTCCGAGATTTCAACGGATTTACACGTTTTGAAGTCCCAGGAACCCAAAAAAGTGTTTTTTTACGAAATGTCTGTCTGTCTGTTCGTCGATTTCCGGGAAAACTACTCGGTCGATTTTGATGAAATTCGACATATAGGTTTACAAAAATCATACCTCGGGACCATTTTTTTATTTTGGGTTCAATTCAATTAGGGGGGGGGGGGGTTTATTTTCAAAAAACTCATAAAAAACGTCTAAAAAAAATTATTTCTCAAAAACGGCTCCAACGATTTCTTTTGAATTCACATATATTGTAGTCGTTATTAATGTTGACAAAATGCAGGGGGTCGCTTGCCCCTTGATAGTTTGCTTCTGGGGGTAAAAAAATTAAAATTACTAAATTTAAATGAAAAATGACTAAAAAAAAAAATTTTCTGTGAAACCTTTCCATCGATGATTTCGTCCTTCAGGCATGTTTTAGGTGTCAAATTGAGTAACGAAACCGGACAGGTTGCTTTCACAAAAAATTATTTGGTGTGTGCAAAAAAAAATGTTTTTGAAAAAATTATAGAAAATTTACGGTCAAATGCATTGCGTGCCCTGCCATTATCGCTGTGTGGTAATTTGTTGGTCTTACCTATCTAGAATTTACCTCACCTCCAGTGACGTCAGGTGGGCAACCAACCCCCCCCCCCTCCTCCGAGATGCCCGAAATTTAACTATTGGAAGATTATTTACTATGAAATTACTCATTTTCTCTAGCTACTACTTGATAAATTGGTAAGCATGTTCGAGTAAACTCGGACCGGTTCTTTTAAATGAAATGAAAAATCATCTTCGACGTCTTGATTTCAGGCGAGCTTTAGCCCCGAAGGGCTACTCTTCCAGCTAACTTGCACAATTTTTTGTTTACATTAAATTTGTTGTATAAAGATAATTTTCCTGTAAAATAAGATAAACAACATAAGCAAAGAAGAAGAAAAAACTCACACATTCCCCAGAAATTGATGGCAGGCTGCCTTAAATCTTCCCAAACTGCTCTCTGTCCTTGTTTCGTCAGTCAGGAAATTCCAAAGTTTACAGGTATTCACTGCATTTATTCACTGCTTTTGTCTTGAATGAATGAATGTCTTAAATGATGACTTGTTTTTACGTCTCTTGGAAGTCTGTTATAGTGCGTTAGTCCTTTCTTACTTTGTATTTGTAAGTATGTCAGTCCCGTGAGGAATACTTGATACTTGTACTCTTCTTCCACCGATTGATGATGTTACACATATACATATTCGTATCGTGAAGTCACGAGCATATACCTACCATTTCCAATTAATCTAACAAATTGCATTGGTTATAATAAGACTTACGCGGAAGTGAGATCTAGATTGCGTATGACTCCGTTGTCGCTGTGCATTGAGATCTTAATATAGCCTTGGACCCAAGCTTCTGAATTAGGGGGCCGTGCAAGCATAATCGTCACCTTGTAGTGTCTACCTGAAATACGATAGCCATGTCCTTTTTAAGCAACAAATTATCAATAAATTTGTAATTTGTACAGGAACACGGTTTTATTGTTTAAAATATTCATACATATCTGTTTCAATTAGCTGAATTCGTCATTTTAAAGCCAAACCTTTTCCTCCACGAATTTGCACAGTGGCGGATTTACCAGTAGGCGGCTGAGGCAAATGCCTATATCCGCGCGCGCGTACTTTAAATTTTTATTGTGCATATTATGAAGAAAAAAAAATGATTATTATGTATAACATTTTAGTTAAGGATAAGAAAGTAGGGTTACTTTGATTATAAACATTTAAATAGAAATAGTGGTTTTATTAGTGAACACCCCCCCCCCCCATACATACAATAATTATTAATGTCCGCGACAAGGCCAGTGCCTACATCCGCAAAAGTGCCAAATCCGTCCCTGATTTTGCATCCTGATTACTGTCTTGTTTTTTATGCCAAGCAACCAAGCGAAACCCAGTTCCTGGCTCCTGTTTATAATTTCCCTTTACTTGAACTGTTTTGATAATTCACTGGAATGATTTTGGCGCCCCCTTAACTCGGCGCAAATGCCCTCCTCTCCCCCCCCCCCCCCCTTGAAATCTGGGGCAGTGTAGATGCAGATGATTCTGGCACAAACATATAAATAGGAGAGCAATAATGGTAATGATAATTTTTGTTAGCAAATATGTACTTACGGCAATATGGGTAGTCTTTGCCAGTTGTTATGAAGTACTTGCCGCCAGGCACTGCGACCGGCGCCGACTCGGCCGCCTTCAGTCCCATCACCGCACACGTGGAGCTGTTCTCGCCGCCACACTCGAAACACCGCCCCTATCACCAATCCTTGATAAATAACACCATAACTGGTGACAATTTTTGTCAGACGGGACTTTCTGGTTGATGCCTACAGGTTTTGGGTTATGCTTTATACTTGTTGCCTTATGAATTTGGACTTAATAGTTAGTTTTGTTAGCAAATACGTTCCTAGCCCTCGCAACACCGGCTCTATCACCACTCCTTGATAAATAACACCACAACTGGTGACAATTTTAGTTAGACGGGAATTTCTGGTTCGATGCAAAAGTTGCTTATAGTTTGTCATTTATTTTGAACTACCTCATGTTTGGGGATGTGATCCAATTTCCCTTTGGGTCAGTACTGTACTTGCGCCCCTGCGCTGTATCCGCCACTGCTCCCAGTTCGGTAATCAGGAGGCGAGTCTACTTCTTCGAAACACGTCATTTCGAAGAGTTTATTGGTTAAATAATACTATAAAGTTACCTGGAGAAAGTGCTCATAAGAATCACAGCGGTGAGCTACGTAGGGACACATGGTGTTTATGGAGTCTGTGAAGAGTTTTATGGCGCGGATATGGTTACATGCGACAAGAACCCGGCTCGCCTCCTCAATCCCGTCCCGAATTAGTGTCAGAGGTACCGGCGCCTCTGCAAGATCGCATCCAGGCTGGGCCTTGCCGTTATTGGGGAAGAAGTCGAGGTGGCCGCACGGCGTAGACATCCCGTACCCTAGAATGGAGATATTGATGGTATACATTTTCAAGGTCATTAGGAAAAATAGGTGTTCAACGACCGTCTCTATTGAGAAAATTATGGGTCAGAGATAGCAACCCGGCTGTCGTTGCCTTTGCTGGGAAGAAGTCAAGGTGGCCGCACGGCGTAGACATCCCGTACCCTAGAATGGAGATATTGATGGTAGGATACACTTCCAAGGTCATTGGGAAAAATAGGTGTCCGACGCCCATCTCTATTGACACAATTATAGGTCAGAGATTGCACCTCGGCTGCCGTGGCCTCTGTTAGGCGCCCATTCGATTGACCGGCTAGGGCTATTTCCAACAACGGTGACGTGGTAGCTGACATTCAAGACTTAGGTAGCGTTTCCACCGACCTCGCATTGCAGAATGCAAATGACATTGACGGAAATTAGAATTTTTCTTTTTATAGAAATCTATTGAAATGTTTGTACTTAACATATCCCATGACGCCATTTTTTAATATTAGTTTATTTGTTTGTGATTTTACTGTATGATCATTGATCAATTTTAACTATGGTATAGAGGAAAATAAACATTTCCGTCAATTCTGCAATGCGAGGTTGGTGGCAACGCCACCTAAGTCTTGAATGTCTGCTACCACGTCACCGTTGTTGGAAATAGCCCTAGCCGGTCAATGGAATGGGCACCTTAGGGATGAAGTTGACATCCCGTACCTACACGAATGGCGATAAGGATGGTCTATCTATGTTGATGGTATGCATTTCCGAGGTAATAGTGAAAATGGGTATCCAACGCCCGTCTGGCATAGGGGTGAAGGATCGCACCGCGGTTGGGATTGTGCCGTTGGGAAAGATGTCGAGGAGGCCACATGATGTCAACATCCCTTATCCTTGAATTAAACAAAAATTCTCATTTTCAAGGTCACGGGAGAAATTAGGTTCCCTACGCCTTTGACATAATTATGGGTCAGAGGTACCTCTATGCCAAATCGTATTATATCATATTAACATTGTTGGCAAAGATGTCGGGGTGGATGCATTGATGATTTCGACATTCCGTATCCTTGACTCAAGAGAAAGATGCTCATTCCCAAGGTCGCTGGGTTCCCTACGCCGGCCCTATGTTGACATATAATTATGGGCCTGATGCCAGATCGCTGTGCTTTGCCATTATTGGGAAAGAATTCGAGGTGACCGAACGGTGTCGACATCCCGAAGAGTATGCTGCTACTCTATGTCTTTCCCCGACATTGTACCACTGCGTTTATCTTCTTTATTTCTAAGCTTCCAGCAATCAAGCAACCCTTACCGCAAATGTGTGTCATTCATGGATATTGCCACTATATATAAGATGTAACTGAACGTAAAATTCCCTTTTCCCACTTACTCACTGTCCAGGGAGATACACACCAGCACCTACGTTCATATATTCTCTCTTTACAACCCCTTCCTGTCTGCCCGATATAATATATTTTTAAAATCACACACTCCAACTGAAATAATCCAGATTTTAACCATTTCCTCGCCTCTTTTACACCCGCTACCCACCATTAAGGTCTAATTACCTAATAGGAATATGCTGGCGCCGTCCGTATGAATGACGTCAACTAATTTGGCGTCAGTGGGGTCTAGGCGGACGACAGCGGGCGTGCCCTGGAAGTAGGGCTCCGCGGGATCAAGTCCGGTGATCCGCCCCAGACCAGGGACCCTTTCGCCTGCGTAGCCAGCCGTGTGGGCCCCCAAACTGTGGCCGATTATATGTACCCCACCTGGGTCCAAGCCGTGCTTCTCCTGGGAACAGATATCAAGATTTAGCCCATATTATGGGGCTTCTGAGTAATGCCTTATGGTCTCAGAGGCGAAGACGTGAAAATCCCTACCTACTACTATCAGTACCTCCTGTTGGTGAAGATGGAAGCGCGTAATGGCGACTGAACAGTTAGGGGACCGATTTTGAACCAAGATAAGCGAGAAACACATTATTCTGTGCAGGGCACTCTTTTGTCCTGGGGTCGCGATGCCACTGACTACGGTTCCCTAGTATAATCAGCAAGACTACAATTGCCATGTGTCCTATGGGCCCCCACCAGGACTCTGCTAAATTTACTACTACTACAATTGCCATAATGAATACCAATCTTCGATAGAAGATGAATTTGAAGAAGAAGAGGGTCTTTAGTGTAGACTGCAGCAGCCTGAACGAGGCGATTTTAATACCGGTATTTATTTAATCTCTGGTAATAAAAATGTAAACAAGATAATTTTATAATGGAAAGTGCTATTCAAAATTTGTTTGTTTACAGTTATAATCCTAAGGTATTTATTTAACCCCGGTATTATAATTGCCTCGATCAGGCTGCTGCTGTAATATGATAGAGCAACAAAGCGCGTGAAAGGAAGCCAATAGAAGAGAGCGGCCGAAAAAGGAATTCACGGATCAACTGAAGGAGGACGCAGGGGCTCAAACGTACTGAAGAGGAAGGCCGAAAGATCTGGATATGCAGATGTAGGGAGTCGCTATCAACTAATCGTCGAGATTGCGATCTCAAAGTAATAAAAACAGAGCGCTTTGACTTTCCACTATATTTCGGCAAGAGTTCACTTTTCCGAAAACGGGGCAATGCAACAACAAAATTGTACTATTTCTGTCCATAAATTATTACCTTCAGGTAGTTGATGAAATAGGCAACTTCGAGGCCTACAAGCCTTGTGTTGGCCGTGGCCTGCGTATAGAGGGGTAGTGATCCACCGGCCCAGTCCACTACTACTACATTCCAATCTCCATGTTTGAGCAGCTCCCGACGCATATCCTACAAATAAAGAAGATGATTGAGTACCAATGGACACCAACAGTGGTCCAATTTTGGATGGCTTTGTGACGGCAGGAACTAAGAGCCACAAGAAAATACACTTCATCTTGAGGTTTTTTAACTTGGCGTGACTTCAAGTTGAAGGCGCAAGGCTATTATGAAACCAGTTTCATGTTGTTGTTGTTGTAGTGGTTGTTATGGATGGTTATATTTGTGGTTATCGACGTTTCAATGTTATCCTATGACAACAATTACAACAAAAATATTATTATATTAGGGAGATTATTGAAAGGAAGACATGGAAAAATGGACAGAAACGGGATTTAAATCATGCGAGTCTCCACCTTGCTGGCCGGCCGCCATACCAAGTTGAATCCAGGTTCAAAGCTGCAGATAACTTGGTCGTGTGCACAGTGCCGGTAGGGAAACATGGTAGGACTTGTCCTGGTCACCTCCGAACTAATCGTGTGATTTCACTGTGTTTCCCAAGTGGTTCGGAATCCACTATAATCAGGAGATCCACTGTCCTATGGGCCCACACCGTGGCCTGGGACTGTGTCCAACCATACTACTACTACTCCACCTTGCCGGGCTGGTACGCAGACCACTGTACCAAATCCGTCGCCAGCTTAGTCTTCCCGTACTTAGATGCTCTATAGTAACAACGAGTATATCCACTCTAATTCAGGTTTTGTCGGATACAGACTTAGGCGATGATGGATGCCGTGGTCACCACACTACCCCTACAAGGTCATGACTGATGACTAATAAACAAACAAACAAACCCCATAAAGAATACTTAATTTCAAATGCTTTTGTTAAGCACTCTGCTATGTTTGCTGAAGGAAAGATTAGGGTAGATTACCTTGACCCAGGAGCTGAGGGGAGTGTCGATGAAGCCATGGATAATAATTTTGGTTTCTTTGTTGGGGTCGAAGAAGGACTTTTCTATGGTGGCATTCTTGAGGACGCTGATCGTCTGCCCCTGCACGGGGTTCTTGCGGGTGTAGACGATGAACTTGGTGTCGATGACCTGCCGAGGCAGGGGGAACACGTTGAATGGTCTGTAGATGAGGTGGTACCATTGCCGCGTGATGTTGAGACATCCGAGCTCGTCGTAACACCGAGTCTCGTTCTCAACTGAAATGGTAAAAAAATTATTTTAGGGAATCGTAAGGATAAACTGAAAAGGAGTCCTAGTCAGGTCCGACCTTGGGATTTCGCCACCCAGGGCGACAAGTCTTCCATCAGCCTCCCTTACCCCATTAAAGGAAAACGTTGCTAAAGGAAATTGCCCCCATGCGCATGCTTTCACCATACATAAAAATAATAAGATTTTAGATGCTTGAGCCTTGAAGTCCTCTCGACATGACATGCGAATGAGGTATTTTTTTCATTCCGACTGGCGCCCTGGGCAATCTGCACATTTTTAGGACAGGGCCTGGCCCTAGTGCTCTATAGACGGCGTATGAAGATGATAGCTGAGCTTTTGAGTTATACCTTATGATCTCAGAGGCGAAGACGAGAAAATCCCTATAGGAGGTAGAGATTATAATCTGTAAGTTTAATTTTATTGATAAACACAGCCAAGTTCACCAAGCCGATGGCCTTGACTTGGAGGAGATCCGTGAAGGCATCCCCTTGGCACTCGAGTCTCTCCCTCCAGAGAGCTCCACCAATATGGTCAGCATAGTTCTTCCACCTAGCCCTACATAATAATAACTTTGCTATCTTATTAATGCATTTTTAAATGATGGGCACTTACATGGGAGCCAGGGTATGTTTAGGTACAACTTGTCGTTACGAGAAAAGTCCAGGTCGAGAACAGCGGCCCTGGCGGCACAAAGGAGAACTAGAAGGGAGGGAGGCACGAGGCCGACCATGACCTGCACGTGTCCAAGGCATCAAACTGAAACCAATTCAAAATTAAATGTCAGATATTACAAGGGACGTCTGTCCTTCACAATTTTACGATTATGCAACCCTGCACTATCTCTTCTGCCATCGACTCTAAATTGACTTAGACTGTTCGTTAGGTGGGGTTTCCACCGACCTCTCATTGCAGAATGCACTTACGTTGACGTGGTAGCAGACATTCAATACTTAGGCGGGGTTTCCACCGAATTCGCATTGCAGAATGCACATGACATTGACGGAAATTTTTGTTTTACTCTATGCCATAGTTAAAATTGATCAATGATCATAGAGTAAAATCACAAACAAACTAAAATTAATAAATGGCGTCATGGGATATGTTAAGTACAAACATTTTAATAGTTTTCTATAAAAAGAAAAATTCAATGTCATTTGCATTCTGCAATGAGAGGTCGGTGGAAACCCCGCCTAATGTGAGATCAAGGTCGTAGCCAGAAATGTTTCTCAGGGGGGGGGTCCACCTGGCGTCACTGGAGGTGAGGTAACCTCAATATATTTAAAACTCCATTCTATGTAGTGTAGCCTAAGCATGTTGAGTTTAAGAAAGAGCTTCATATAGGGCTAACTCCGCTAGATTGCTTAGTAATAGAACAAAAGTCATCATTCATTAATTTTATACCCCCAAATAAGGAACAAATATGCACATTCTGCATTCATAGAGACATTAGAGATTGATCTGGATAAGGACTACCTAGTTCAAATTTCCAAGGGGGCGCAATGTGAAGGGTAAATATAAAATAAGAAGTTCGTATCATTTACAATATTATTTATTGATCATTTGACAATTAGCTTATTATTTTTACACAATTGCTTTTTAATTTAGACGAAAAATTACCTACTAGTGTAATAAAGTGAGGAAGTTAAAACTTATATTAGGTATGAAGTGCCACCCTCCCACGCTTCGGCTTGAGGGGGCAAAGGTTATTTCACGTTCACATGTTCATTTTGTTGAGAAATATACGGTTTTTCTATTCTATTCTATTCTAAGTTATTGGAGGCGGGAATTCGCCTCTTGACCTAAGTTAGTCAAAAAAAAAAATTATAAATCATAGATCAGATACAAATATATAATATTGCAGTAGCTGAATAAAGAACCGCCCAACAGTTCAGTAGGTGCCGTACCGTACAGTAAAAAACACCATAACCAATATAGCATAGCAAAACATGAATGCCAAGTTTTCTCAACCAGCGCAAATATACCATGACATTTCGCATTAGTTTTCGGTTTTCCAGGCTATTCGTGCCTATTTGGGTGCAGTGAACCGTGAACTAATGATGTTCTTTAAAATGTAGGGATTATTTCATTATTGCGACTAAAAGTGTATAGGTAGGCGGGGTAAGCCTGCACGCTACTGTTCAGCTTAGTTTGGTTATAGCTATAGAGATCTAAATATAGGGGTAAGGACGGATCAGTGGCGGCTCGTGGGGGCACAGCATACAAAAATAAAAGTTTGAGGAGACTTACCATAAATTTAATTAATGCTTAAATTTGAGGTCAATTATTCTGTTCTTGTTAGTGTCAAATTTGCCTATCAAATCATCCTAGACTTTCTCATCCGGCATCCCCCTTCTTCTTCATAATGTAGGAGAGCAGGTCATTTCAATTGTTATGGTACAAAGAGAAGCGAGCCGATCCTGTCCCATAGCGTAGAGGGGGGTTTTAATTCTTGTGAAGTATAGTCAACATTCCATTTTTTTCTTCTCGAAAACTGTAAGTTTTATTAAAATGTATTTTTACCAAAATTGTAGATCTTTAAATTCTCTATAAAAAAGGTTACTATCATTTTTTTTCTAAGGGCCACCATTCCTGAGATATAGGATATAGAGGCCGGATCTAGGGCTGCCTCATCGGTTCTTCATTGAGCTGGGTGCAGCTATGTTTTGAGTATGTATCTTCACACGGTTTGAGCTTTTTACAGCTTGAATTCGTGCCTGTCTACTGGCAATGGAGAGGCAGTCGGAAATGGTACCTCTATGTCTAGCTTGTAGCTTAGTTGTGAATTTTGGAGCTAGTTCAGCTCATGGTTCTTTTTCGCGGTATTTTTTAAGTTTTAATTGTCTGTTCTATAATTTTATTAACCTACATTTCCTAATACAAAATACACTTTTTTAGTTGAATTATTTATACGGAAAATTAGGTGAGGTCCTGCCTCAGTTGCCTCCAATGACTAGCCGCCACTGGGACGGATACAGAGGGGTAGGGGGGTAATTTAGATTATTATTATTATTGGGGGAGTGGGGACTACGGGCAGTGCCGGATTAACCCATGGGCACAGGCCCACGGCCCCCCAAAAATGTCTAAAATTCCAGCCCCCACAAGCAAGGTTTTTTTAAATAAAAATAATAACTTATAAAGTTGAAAACAATTTCCAAACAAAGTTTTGAATTTGACGGGAAATTAAACGTTTTTTTTTTTTTTGTGCAATATAGGTAGAGTTTGCAGCCATAAATAGACATAAATATCTTGTGCCCACGGCCTCCACAAGGGTTAAGCCAGCACTGACTACGGGGTGTCCCGTTTAGGACTCCATGAAACAGCCCCTTCATTGGGAATTTGGCTCGTGCGCTGCCTCGCACATCAGTGACCGCGTATGGTCGTTGCCAGCTGAACTGAATTAGGTCGCCCAAGGACGAACACGTACTGTCCTACGCCGTCATCATATATAATTCACGCGACGTGACGGTCATTCAAGCCAAATCATATACGGAACGCTGTTTGCCGGAAATCCCCGAATGGACCTTACTAAAATTCAATGGAGCCGCTGGCCAAATGGAGGTTCTCGTTGAACCTCTTCAAGAGCCCAAGAGATGAATCAGGCCGTGCGGTCCTATAAGGCGCTAAAAACCACCCCAGACGGTTATTTTCAAATATTTTTTATGATTGTTTTTTAAATTGAATTTGAAAAAATTGAAAGCGACAAATGACAGAATTTTTCGCAGCCGCGGGGGTCACTACGTTTCTGTTTCCCCTTCTTAATAACGTTAAGTAGTATTTAGTACTTTAGCACCTCACTTCTCAGGAGAACTAGAAAATCGATTCTTTCTCAATTCCTTGCGGGCATTCTGGGCCCGATCCCCAATGTCCAAATTGCCATCATGATCGCAAATCTTCGCCAGAGGAGGCATATAAAGAAGAAGAATCGAAACTCCACCTCCCTGTCCATACCTTTTACTTCCATATATCTACCAGCCAGTAGTCTGACAGATGTATACAGCACCTTCATATTTCTTCACCTACTTTACAACACAGTTTATCTTGTCTGGTCTTCAGCTAGCCCTATAAATAGCCTAATGGTACCAATGGTACCAATTACAAACATTAGCTTACTTCTTATGATTAGGCAAGTTCACAGTTCTACAATATTGTCTGTGTTGTTCATCAGTGGTTCAATACTTACTTGCCCAATATTAAATGTTTTTACGAAATTCTGGACCTACCACATCCCATGACGTGAAAGTAGCTATAATTTGACCTATTATTGTATAATATGTATTAATTTTTGCATAACATTTGGGTTTAACCACGGGGTTTCCTTGAATTTGACCACATGTAGGATTCTTGTGTCAAATTAGACAAAAACGGGGTTTGAACCCGAGTTGCCATTTCATGTCTTCCCCGAATTGTCAACTGTCTTCCTGCCAATCTTCGATAGTAGAGGTATCAAAAGGAGAAGATTACCTACTGAAAAAGGAAGATTGATTCGGACTGTAGTCAAGTGCGGATCCAGCCGAAAATTTAGGGGGGTCACAAGTTTTTTGTAAGTTTAAAAGGTAATTTTTTTGTTGTTGAAAAGTTGAGTTTTATTCAATTTTTTTTACTAGGTATCTTATGAATTTACTAGGAATTGTACTCATTTAGGGGGGGGGGGGGGTCAAGACCCCCGTGACCCTCCCCCCCCCCTACCCCGTGGATCCGCAATTGACTGTAGTTGTACGGTTGTCTGAAAGTCTGAACAATTCTAAAAATGTAATAAGCAAATAAAGAACCATGGGAAAACACATTGTACCAAAATACGTCATGTTAACACGTGTTTATTGCTTAAGGGTCAAATGTTTGCCTCCAAAGTTGTACGAGTTGCTAATGATTGTCCACTGTAAATAGTGACTCCGTGAAAATCTTGTTAGACTAAAGTGGAACTTAAATATTGACATTTTCTGCTATTTTAAAATTAGCCTATGCAAACGCTCGGAGCTGTTGTCTTATTGTTATCCTTTGACGACCTCAATGTAGTTGGTGACGGGGGGGGGGGGAGGAATTTCTTGGTTTTACACTAGATAGAATTGAACTTTCCAGACATACTAGCCCCCCCCCCCTGGTAAAAAAAATCCTGGTTCGGGCCTTTTTACTAATTTTATAGGTGTTAGTGATGAATACGTGGAAATGTACGCAAACATTTCTTCCATCTTCTATATTTCCGAATTTCCCTATAGAGTCTTCAATCTTCGATCAACCTAACCATTCTAAACTCCTGTGACATCTGCGATCAGGCCAGTACCCAAGAGGGGGCCATGCCCCCCCCCCCCCTCAAATTTGGTTGGATGGTCATTGTATTGAAAGCTTCACAGGTGAGTTACTACGGATGTATCATTTATATAAAAAAATTTGTTCTTGGCCCCTCCCAAAAAAAAAAAATCCTGGGTCTGTCTGCGATTGATTATAAATACACAGTCAAACGAAAGTGGTCAAGGAATAGTCCAGTTGGTAGAGAGCTCGACTATGAAACGGGCGATCGAGGTTCGAGACGTACTCGTATATAATTTTCCAGCCAACTAACCCTATAGTGGGTCTTCTTCTGAGGTCACAACGATTGGTTGGCAGCAACTCCCTGCATATCATCTTCCAGCTTTCTCGGTCCTGCGCCTTCCTCTTCAGCTCTTGGTACGTTCGAGCTCCTGCTGCTTCAGTTAATCCATGAACTCCTTCCTCCCTCTTCTATTGGTTTCTTCCACTGTACCTTCAATGATGGTGTGTACCAGATTTTCGTGTCTCAATAAATACCCTACCCATTTCGCTCTTCTACTTCTTATATGAGGTAGCAGCTGTCTCTCTTCTTCAAGACACTCCTTGATTTGCCACGTGGTCCCTCCAGCTGATATGTAGCAACCTTCTGTAACGCCTCATTTCAAACTCTTCAAGCCTCTTCAGTTCCTTATCTGCTATAGACCAGGCTTCACATCCGTATAATAAAACACTCCATACGCAAGTTTTAATGAACTGCTTCGTGATGCTTAGTCTTATGTTGACAGATTCCAGGAGCTTAAATAATTTCCTTAGGCGGCTATTCCACCGGCCAATTTGCTTCATTTGTGATACAGTCACTGACGTTTGTTTTGTTTTAAGGAGACTATTATGTACTGTAGATACTTAACTTATCTATTATAAATTAAGTTATAATATGGTAGCAGACATCATTAATAAGTCTCTACCATATTATAACTTAATTTATAATAGATAAGTTAAGCATCTACATAATAGTCTCCTGAAAACAAAACAATTAAACGTCAGTGGCAGTATCACAGTATCGGTGGGGGAAAACGCGGCTGACGGCATGTTGCTGACCTCAATCCCCCAATAGAGCCATTGTCTAGAGAATGGATCCACCAGTCCTCAGGCCCGTTACACACGGACGTTTCTCACAGACGCGATTTGCCGACGTCTTTTCAATTGTAAGGATAGGACTTGGTGAATGGACGGTGCAAAACCACTGAGTCTAATTCAGAAGATTTCTATAATCTGGCGTGTCCTGGGGAAACCGTGCACTTTTGTGCGGTCGGCTCCACGCCAGCGTCCGAAATCGTTAAGAAAGCGACAAGAAATCGTATGATATCCCTAAGGCTACCTAGGTACAGTATGTAGACTACTCGTATATGTACTTGGTTAATAGTCATGCTTTCACCTGCCACAGTGCACCTAATGCACCTAAAGCTTGTCACAGCATGTCCATTATCGCTTGTAGCCGGTGTAGGTTGACATCGAAAACGTATATCAGTTTGCCAAGGGCCAAAAATTCATAAATAAACAATACAAATAATGTCCGAAATCCATGGGGTCGTTCGCATTTGACAAGGGGCCTATGGGCTGGACCTGGACCTGGGTCAATAAAAAGTCCTTCAAAAAGAACAAGGCTACTATGGAAAAAAAGCAGTGACGTAAATAAAACGCGGTGCGGGGAGGGGGGCGCTGGATTTCTGGGGGGCGCACAAAAAATAATTTAGAAATCTACAGAATTCATAAAAATATACAATTTTAATTTGTAATCTATATTTACTATAATACCACAATTGACTATTGAGACAAGTTAGGGTTGGGGGGGGGGGGCAGCTGATGTTATTTACGCCGCTTAAAAGACGTCGGCAAATCGGGACTGCGAGAACCGTCCATGCTGTGTATCCTATCTATACTCTTGATAAGGCAGGCTATTTGCGGTAAATGTGAAATTTTTAGGTATTAGATTAGCCTACCTTACATGGCTTTCATGTAAAAGTAGGGCAACTACTATATACGGTAACCCAAGGTGTTATTATTTAAATTTATAATGACTAAAAGGTAATTTTATCCGAGAATAGCCTTGTGTATAATGTTGTTTTTCACCAGGCATAATAAGCCAGTTTATTTACTATTGACTCGTTCCCATACATGGTTAAGTCAAGCTAACACCTTGTACAATGTCAATGGCCAGCATGTCTGCACTTGTACACTAAATTAGTAGGTAAGTGTGGGTTGACATAAATGACTATGTACAATACTGATAGCCCTGGTGTTTAGCATACCAAAAATACCATTGTACATGTTACAATATTGATGTTTTGATTGTTTTCAATTCTGTTTTGATTATATATGTTTATTTAGGTCTTCAATGAAGTCGGTCTATGTATAACATGGCGCAGTCGGTGGGATATACATATATATAACAGTAAATTAACAGGGCGGCTAATTACTATAGGGGCGGATACGTACTGAATGGTTGGGGACGCATTTGAAACAGAGCCTATAGTTATAATTTTGTAGATAACACCTATTATCGTTAGGGGAGGCCGGTTCTGGCTTGTACAAAGGGGGGAAATTGTGTGGGGAAAATAGGTCACCTAAGAATACATAGGCTACGGCGATGGCCCTTGTATTGAAATAATTATATTTATAGTTGAATAAATCATAATTATAATAATTATTTAAATACAATTTTACAAACGATAAAAAAGGAATTCACACCAAACGCCATTTTCTAATATTCTAGAATGTTCGGCGCCAGCAGCGCTAGTCACAGATAACTAAAATTGGCGGGAGAAAACAAAAAGTATAAGTCATGAACTCAGCTTATTTCAATACCTTGAACTAGGGTCTGCAACACCTTACAAGGGAGTTGGACCATGTAGTCACGATTTTGGCGCCCATTCCACCGACCGGCTAGGGCCATTTACAAAAACAGTGACGTGGTAGCAGACATTCAAGACTTAGGTGGGGTTTCCACCGACCTCGCATTGCAGAATTGACGGAAATGTTTATTTTCCTCTATGCCATAGTTAAAATTGATCAATGATCAGACAGCAAAATCACAAACAAACTAAAATTAAAAAATGGCGTCATGGGATATGTTAAGTACAAACATTTTAATAGATTTCTATAAAAAGAAAAATTCTAATTTCCATCAATGTCATTTGCATTCTGCAATGCGAGGTCGGTGGAAACGCAATGTCTGAATGTCTGCTACCACGTCACTGTTTTTGGAAATAGCCCTAGCCGGTCAATGGAATGGGCGCCTTAAGAGTATGACTTATTTAAGTTTGGGTTGTACCTCAGCCTGCTATTATTGCCAAGTGGCCGTAGTAAAAAAAAAAAAACGTAGGCCCGTAACCAGGATTTTAATTTGGGAAGGCTGCGATCCTATATACTCCATAGTATGTATAGTGAGATGTCGTACGTCTGGAAAGTTCAATTCTATCTGCAGCCTGATCGAGGCGATTATAATACCGGGGTTAAATAAATACCCTAGAATTAAAACTGTAAACAAACAAATTTTGAATAGCACTTTCCATTATAAAATTATCTTGTTTACATTTTTAATACCAGGGGATTAATAAATACCGGTATTATAATCGCCTCGATCAGGGTGCTGGTGTATAAAAGCGTTTTAACTCATTTTTAGTTAAATGTATGTATTGGGGAATTTCGCCGCCCCTCCCTGTAAGTAATAATCTAAGGGAAGATAGAAGAACATCATATTTGAAAAACCTGAGGCAGTGGTTTGGCAAGACCACGACTGTGCCGGCTTTGGCCTTGTGGGGGCCCCTGGGCCGAAATTGTGTTGGGGCCCTCGCTCGGGCAGAGAAGTCTTATATCCTTACACGAATAGTCCGCTATCATTTATAAAATTGAAGCTCAGGGTGCAAAATAAAATAGAATAGAGTAAGGCGATTAATCATTAATGCGACGGCACGTTCCAATTTCCCGCCAAATTTCGACAAGTTTATTTATTTGCTTTAGTTTTTTTAATCTATTGCGATTTTGTATTTGGCGGCTTTCTGTGAGAGCCCTGGGGCCTATTGCCAAACCCGGTACTGGCACGACTTCTCTTTTCAGAGCAGCTGACTCCAAGGTCCAAATGGCCATGATGATCGTTGATCACCAATCTTCGATGGAAGAGGCATTATATGAAGAATTAGCCGCCCCTCAAAATCTGCTAGTGGTTTGGCACGACTTCCCTTTTCAGAGCAGCTGTCTCCAGGGCCGTGCCCAGGGGGGTGGTCCATGGGGTCCGTGCCCCCCCCCCCCCACCGAAATATGTATGGTTTGAAGAATTTATCCATCAATTCAGTAATAAATTACGTTAAAAAAATTGTTGGACCCCCGAAATCAAAACCTGGGCACGGCCTTGGCTGTCTCCTAGGTCCAAGTTGCCATGATGATCGCTAATCTTCGATATAGAAGAGTCATAATAACAAAAACAAAAAAAAACAAAAATTTTGCCAACGGCCTTACCATGTTGATTCCATTAGAGCAGAGCATGTTTCAAGCTGCGGCAACTTGGTAGTGTGCACAGCGTTGGCAGGGGAACCTGGTGGGACATGATAACGCGCTTAGGCAGTATAAGTCGAGTCCTGGTCACCTCCGATCTAATCGTGTGACTTTACCATGTTCCCCAAGTGGTTCGGACTCCACTATAATCAGGAGGTCCACCCTGTTAGTCAACTCCCCTTTCCCCGAGGTGATAGAGTCTGCCCTTTGGGTGCCTCAAGTTAACAAACAGACTCACTCCCCCTGCCAGGCTGACAGGGTTGCTTAAAGCAGAAATGCTGAAAGCAGGCGTTAGAAACAACATAATAACAAATCCAAATTTGCCGTTCTAGTGTCTAGACTGCAGCCTAATCAGCATGTTAGATAACAGGGCACTGCTTGTTGATAACCCGTTCCGCGAAAATTACTCAAATTGTTTTGCTATCACTGGAATTCAACAACAAATACTACGAAAAACAGTTGACGTCATTACTAGGTCATGGGTTACGGTTATAACAACTTGTTGTTGTTGTTATTATATGAGCCGCGCAATGACCACAACTAGGTTATGAACTAGGCCTACTGTATTTTAATAGTCTCCGCGCAACGGGAAGCCTGGCTAGGGGGAGTGGGGAGTCCGCAGGGTCTGGACCACCCCCCTCCCAAATTTAGCAAAATAGCACAATTTTTAGAACATTTTCATCGTTGAAGCGGATGAAGTCATACTTAAGCAACTTGATGGAACATAAACGACTGATAGGTTTTACTCTAATGTCAGCTCATTATAGACCACCCTATATTACTGCCACTAGCGAAGTATTGGATGAAATTAGCAGAAGCAGTATATAGCTGTTTTATATACATATAGTATATATACATAATGTCGTTGTTGCATATCGACGTTGCATGAAAACCGGGTGGGGGCACCCTCAATGGAAAAATCAGGTGACGCTACTGGCTACGTCGTCCCGACGCACCATGTCTTCGGTGCCAAAATTGAAACCACAGCAGCCCTGGTGGGGCAAGAGCGGATCCAGCGGAAAATTTAAGGGGGGGGGGGTCATTGGATCCGCCATTGGGGTGGGCTTACATCAACCAAGTAAATGCAAAGTGTAAGTTTTGACCCGATTCAACACCATGACCCTATTCCCCATCATTCACGGTATTTATATTCTATAATGTATCTATATTTAGCAATTATTTAGTTTCTTCTGGATCCACTTCGTGGGGCTCTTCTCAGCAGGAGAAAAAATCCTTACCTGTACTAAAAATTAAAGATTCGCGCGACAAAAACACAAGAGTAAGAATAATAATTTCGATATTTTGGACTTCGAGATTTCAGTGGATTTACACTTTTTGAGGTACCAAGAGCCCAAAAAAGTGCTTTGTACGAAATGTCTGTCGATTTGCGGGCAAACTACTCAGTGGATTTTGAAGAAATTTGGCATGTAGGTTTATAAAAATCATGCCTCAGGACTATTTTTATTTATTTTGGGAGGATTTGTGGAGGATTTTACCGAAATTTAACCCTAGGACAATGGTTTACTATGGAACTACTTATATTATCCAAGTCTTTACCTATAATAATTCATAAATAGGAAAGCATGTAGGCCTACAGGTTCACTCGTACCAGTTTTTGCTTTCCAATTTATACGTAGTATAAGGAAAGCTTTGTGATGGACGAAATTTTCGATTCCGAGATTTCAACGGATTTGCACGTTTTGAGGTACCAGGAACCCAAAAAAGTGGTTTTTACAAAATGTCTGCCTGTAGCTCTGTCTGCCTGTAGCTCTGTCTGTCTGTCTGTCTGTGTCAGTCTGTCTGTCTGTTCATCGATTTCCGGGCAAACTACACCATCGATTTTAATGAAATTTAGCATGTAGGTTCCCAAAAATCATACCTCGGGACCATTTTTTTTTATTTTGGGCTAACTTAATTTCAAAGGGTTTTATTCTCAAAAAAACTCCAAAAAGACGTCTAAAAAAAATATTTCTCAAAAACTGCTGCAACGATTTCTTTTAAATTCATGTATATTGTAGTCGTTATTAATTTTAATAAAATGCGGGGGGTCGCTTGCCCCATGATAGTTTGCTTCTGGGGGTAAAAAAATAAAAACAACTAAATTTTAATGAAAAATGATTAAAAAAATAATTTTTCTGCGGAACCTTTCTATCGATGATTTCTATCTTCGGGTATGTTTTAGGTGTTTAATAGAGTAACAAAACCAAACAGGTTGATTTCCCAAAAAAATATTTTGTTCTATGCAAAAAATTATTTTTTGAAGAAATTATGGAAAATTCACGCTCAAATACATAGCATGCTCTGTCATTCCTAAGACTGTTACAATGTATTGGTGTGTTCGTTCCACACAATATGCAATCGAGTTGTAATGGGTTTTTAATATAATGGGGGGGACCCCCCCCCCCCCCCACAGGTCCGGATTTTAACCACAGGGAAATTATTTACTTTGAAATTACACATTATGTCTATCTACTAATTTATAAATTGGAAAGCATGTTCGAGTAAACTCGGACCGGTTCTTTTATTTTGTGGAAACCCCCTCTGGATTCGCTGATACCCGCAGACCCGCTTCGTATCGAAATGGTGCTCTTCCCACCAAGAAGAAATTTTTTGATCTGTAAAGTCGATTTACAGCCGTGTTCAACGTGACAACGCCTTAATCTCTAAATATTACTTAAAAACAAAATGCGCCTGCCGCGGGCGGCAGCTCATCCCTTCGGGGTTCGCATGACTTGTGTGTGAATGGTCGTAGTCCCATATCATATAGTTGAAGTAGTTTGAATTTTTGTTGAAAATCGTGCGCACCCTCAGACGTTTCCACCCCCCAAAGTCAAACCCCTTGCTTGATTCCCACAAATATAGCATAGCCCGAAAGAGGAAGAATAGACGAAGACATGGGTATAATTTAAATTGTGGTAGGCCTTCTACATCTGCTTTAAACCCGTGTAACGCTTTTTTTGGGACAATGAGCGTTACGCATCGGCGTAACGTAACACTTTTTCGTACATACACCCACTGTTCCAGTCAGCGCTCATCGATTTATTAGATGTTGTCACGTAAAAAAAAAAATCCTTACCTGAACTAAAAATTAAAGATTCCCGCGACAAAAACACAAGAGTTAGTTACATAAACACGCACCAGACGTCACTAGCACTAAACACTGTACACTGCACAGACACGCGAGTTGTTGTCCCACAGACACACTGGACGGCACTGGTTGTTGTATGTTGTTGAGTGCGAGCACCGACTTCCTCGCGGGCAGCATTTCCTTGGTTATGACACTGGGGTCTGCATTCCTGGACCTACTTACGCTACCCTTTCTCTGCCCGAGAGACAATTAGTACCGTACCGTACCGTACCTAAAAATAACAAACTGCACAGGCGGATTATGCAATCTGAGATTTGCATTCGCGCCCGGTTTCTCTGGCGCATATCAATTATTTGCAATCTTGACTTTTATATGGGGTGATACGGTACACAAGACACACATAACAACGCAATTAACGTGTGTAATGGGGCTACATATGATATAGTATATATACAGTTTATAAAGGTACATAAATAAGAATGAGGCGGGTTGGGCTTATTTTCTGTGTACAGCATTGATAGGTAATTTCCACTCCAGACAATATATACTCGTATATAAATTATATAGAGAGGGAGTGGAGTGGATAGGCCTATATATTGGTAAAGGCCTAGATATACCAGGTCATAACTGATTGAGGACTGTCTTATAGTGTGAATAGCCTATATACTGTACCCCTTCTTCTTTAAATGCCTCTTCTTTCGCAGATATGCTATCATCATTGAAAGGGGAAGTCGTGCTCTTGCCAAACTACTGCCTCAGGTTTTTCAACCAGGATGATCTACCCTTGGATTACTACATGTATAGAAGGCGATACTTTTTGTACCTCATCACATGGCCGAAGTATGTTAGTTTCCGTTTCTTAACCTTCACAAGCAACTCGGCTTCCTATAAATACATAAATAAATATTGAATTTTTTTGTTCTATTACTAAGCGGAGTTAGGGCTACAAAGCCCTCTCTTACACTCAACTAGGAAGGCCCGGGACCACCTGCTTTACATGCCCTCCGAAGCATGGCCAGAAAATGTAGGAAGTGTAGGACTCGAACCAACAACCTTTCGGGTGAAAGTCAGAGTCCGTACCACTACTCTACATGTCTTGTAGACACATTGGTAAAATATATTGGTCACAGCTGGTTGAGGACTGTCGTATTTGGATTATTACATGTATAGAAGGCGATACTTTTTGTACCTCATCACATGGCCGCATTATGTTAGTTTCCGTTTCTTAACAGTCAACAGCAACTCGGCTTCCTATAGACACATTGGTAAAATATATTGGTCACAGCCGGTTGAGGACTGTCTTATTTGGAGGGAATGGGGATAGTGTACAAGCTATGGGAACAGAATCAGTGCATTTGAAATGAGGGTTTACAGACGAATGCTACGCATATCCTGGAGAGATCGTGTCCATAATACTGAGGTCCTGAGGCGAATGGATGCAGAAGCCGAGTTGCTGCTGATGTTTAAGAAACGGAAACTAACATACTTCGACCATGTGATGAGGAACGAAAAGAATCGCCTTCTGCATGTAATAGGAAAGATGGAAGAACTGAGGACTCCCGGCAGATGAAGAGAGTCCTGGTTGAAAAACCTGAGGCCGTGGTTTGGCCCTTTTCAGAGC
This sequence comes from Psococerastis gibbosa, assembly GCA_963971405.1. Classification (NCBI taxonomy): domain Eukaryota; kingdom Metazoa; phylum Arthropoda; class Insecta; order Psocodea; family Psocidae; genus Psococerastis; species Psococerastis gibbosa. Next base: position 41,286,468 of record OZ020489.1, on the reverse strand, counting down.
CCTTTTAAGAGCAGCAGTCTCCAAGGTGCAAATTTCCATGATAATCGCCATATTCTTCGATACAAATACAGTATATATATGTATACAGTGTATATACTGTATCTATATAATTTCAAGCTATGAAAATGCCTGTTGCATGCACATTTCCCCCCATACTTATTGAAATATTTTAAGGAGATCCACAGTGACATCACCAAAGCCCCCTTGGGTGGGGTAATTAAGATCATTCACCTAATTAGAAGATGCGTACATCCATGAGAACGGCTTTCCTCTTTATATTTTTTTTACTATTTTACGAAAACAAGGGGGGGATCGCCCACCACCCCATTTGAAAACCTATCGTAAGCGGGCAAACTTTATGTATTGATGTTGCATGAAAACTGCCCCCCCCCAAAAAAAAAAAAAATTGGCTACGCCGCTGTAGCCAGAAAATGCAGCAAGTGTGGGACAGAACAAACAACCTTTCGGGTGAATTGTCTGTTTTTCATAAAAGTATTTTTGAACACAATGCAAAGGAGTCCGTTTTATCCAGAACAAACATTCGTAATGCAGTCATCAAGGCCGTAACCCCCCCCCCCCCCCCCCCGTGCCAGATAGGTTTGAAAAAAATAACCTCATGCATCGTGGTTAAAATTCATCCGTTCTAACACATATAACAACGCCCCCCCCCCCTAAAAAATCCAGGGCCTTGGCAGTCATCATTTATAAAAGGATATGTGCCGTTTTCCCGCCCAATGCTGAGCCCAGCATTTAAACATTAAATCACTGATGCAACCACTGAAGTGTTCCAAACAAATTAGAGAGTTCAAGATACACAGCACCCTTTGATAAATAAATTTTTAAGTTATTTATTTCAAAAATTTATGGTTATGCCGTCGAAAAAAACTCTTGAGGAAGAATCTGACCTGCATAATAAGCCGCTCCCCTTCAAGACCTACCCGTTGGACCCAAGGTTTCCACATACAAATCAAACCTACCACTGCTTTGTAAGGTAAGGCGCCCATTCCACATACGCGTACAACGTCAATGAAAATTATGAAATTGAATTCAATTTCTCATTGATGGGGGCCATTCCATATGTTTTTCAAAAATTGACAATTTTCAATTGAAGCGTATGCGCCAAATTTTTGAAATTTGTTTCTTGAAATTGTATTTGTTTTCTTCGTCGCCTTATTATTTAATCCTTATTATAATTTTTATACAGAAATGCTTTCTTTTTAGAGAAATCAATTAAAATAGTTGTACTTATTGTCATATCACATGACGCCATTTTTTAATTTTAGATTGTTTCATTGTTTGTGATTTTACTCTATTATCAATTGATCATTCATCAATTTTAACAATGGCATAGAGTAAAATTGAAATGCCCTTCAATTTCATAATTTTCATTGACGTTGTACGTATGTGGAATGGGCACCTAAGGAAAATGATTTTTTTCTCATGTACGTACAAGGAAAGGTCTAGAAATAGGCTAGAAGGAGATATAAATTAATAAATTAATTTTGTTGTTTACTGTGTACGTCCATTAATCACGTGATGTTTTTTAACATTGTTAAACCCCTCCCTCCCCCTTCAGCAGGTGATACGTGGTGAGGTTTAAGATAACCCCCTCCCCCCCCCAACTAAAATCACATGTTTTTTTAGTGCCTATGCCTACCTACAAAGATTCTTAAAATTAGTAGCCTATAATATTATTTTTAATACAGGTATAATCTAATTTTATTCTAGAAAAGTAAAGACCATGATAAAAATTTCTGTGCGCGAGGACTTCGTTGTCTGGCAACGGCGAGTCAAGGTCACACTACACACCGCTTTTCGGTTTAGAAATCACGCGTTGGACGAGAAAATAAATACACGTGATATCTTACTATACTACCCCCCTCCCCCCTTGTGATATTTCATGATTTTTTATTAATGGACAGTCCCTTACTGGGTAGGTACATCCTTTACTAGAGCTAATGCCAAATTATAGCATTCCATACCTCTTAGATCAGACTCGCGAGGTAGACTTCAGTGACAAGGTGGTAGCGCGCTTGTAAATGTGCGAGTCTCTATATACACCATGTGATCGGAGACGTGTCGTAACTCAACACAAGTACCTATATAAGGTTACTTAGTGAGGCGATTGAAGAGGGTAATCGGATACATTCATTAAATTGTTTGTACGCAATTAACTTAAAAAAAAAAAAAAGACAAGGAGGTTGATTGCCTCTTTAACCAAAGTTAACTTAATGTTATGTTGTGTTATACTGTATCATATTCATATAATACTGCAATATAAGGTACCGGGTGAACAGGTTTCCTGAACTAAAGTGGCAGTCATAATGCTAGGTAGGTATCAATCAGAAAAGACAACCAAATACTGTAGCGACAATAAATATGTAAACAATTGTATAACCATAAAACTGCAGGAAAAAGGAAATAATGGCGAGTGGTAAAGATTAGGGTTTGCTCACAATATGCCTTTTGGCCCGTTTTGTGTTTTGCTGCCGAGACGGTCAGCGACTGCTTGCATGGCATATTTGTCCGAAACATTTCCACAGTAAAGAATCTATAGAAACGTGTTCAAGCCTGGCCGGGTGTCCACTGAACACAATCCAAGACAACAAATGGTTGTACTCACTTGTACTTGTACACATGACAAGGGCGGATCCAGGGGAAAATTTAGGGGGATGGGGGGGGGGGGGGGGGTTACAAGTTTATACCTACGTAAGTTTAAAAGGTAATTTGTTTGTTGAAAAGTTGAGTTTGATTCTTTTTTTTAAATATTATATTATGAATTTACTCATTTAGGGGGGGGGGGGTCATTTCCCGACGATCACTTGAGTAAATCTCAGACCCGCGGAAAGTTAGGCCTACCCTAAACTTGTGAAAACCCATTGCGCACCAGACGGGTTGGAGAAGCTGGGCAAGCTGGCATTTGGCATGTGAGTTCGACTCTGTCATAATCCTCCTCAAGGCCGTAGCCAGGATTTTTTTTTGGGTGGAGGGGGGGTTTTAGAAGTTTCATTGGATATTACATAGTGGTTTTTATTTTTCCTCTCAAAATCCGATTCTATCTAGTATCAGGTCATTTCATTTCATTTTCAACGGCCATTTTTTTTGTTGTTTTGCATTTTAATTTTGGTTTTTAATTTAATGGTAAATAATTTTCCTATGGTTAAATTTCTGATATCTCGGGGGGGGGGGGGGGTCCTTGGACCCCTGTGGCAACGTCCTGGGATATCACCTATCTCAAAGCACTGAATTAATCGATGGCATTGCATATTCTAGACCGGTCAGACCAACACATTACCACACAGTAATAATGGCAGTGCACGCAATGCATTTGAGGGTGAATTTTTTCAAAAAAAAAAATTTCTACAAAACCAAATAGTTTTTTGGGAAAGCAACCTGTCCGGTTTCGTTACTCAATTTAACACCTAAAACATGCCTGAATGTAGAAATCATCGAAAGAATTAAAGGTTTCGAAGAAAAATTATTTTATTAGACATTTTTCATTAAAATTTAGTTATTTTTAATTTTTTACCCCCAGAAGCAAACTATCAAGGGGTAAGCAACCCCCCGCATTTTATTGACATTAATAACGACTACAATATATGTGAATTTAAAAGAAATCGTTGGAGCCGTTTTTTTTTAGAAATAATTTTTTTCTACGTTTTTTGCAGTTTTTTGAGAATAAAACCCCCCCAAATTGACTTAGCCCAAATAGTACAAACATTTGGTAGTTTTACCTGGATATGATTTTGGGTTATACTACTGAGAGGTCATTTTATTTTCTTCTTCTTGCTTTTATTTTAGTTACGTGGATTTTCAACGGTGTACCCGCTTGCTGGGAGACTACGAGGGCTGCAAAATACTGCAAGATTCCTACAAATCCATGTGTCCAAACGCCTGGGTGGAGAAGTGGGGGGAACAAATACAAAATGGAACGTTTCCCGTAAATCTGCCTGACCCGAGAGAACCCGAAGAATGTAAATGTCATAAGAAATGAATGTTCATGAATACACGCAAATGTTGCAATTCTCGATCTAATGATATGCTACTAGTATACATACAACAGGTACCATATCAATCATCTAATGGCTAATGCACATCCAAAATGGAAAACTTTACCAAAAATGCTTATACACCGCCTACCAATGGAGATTGGGGCAGCTAGTTCACTCAGTAGCTTAACGAAAATAATTCAGCAATATAAGTTATCTCAGATAACGCTTGAGACTCTCTCCGGTCTCATAATGGTGACGACAATGGATCCCCCTTATCCTTTTTTTTTTCTCACTTCCTCTCTTATTTCTTCTCTATTTAATTTTAAGCATCTATCAATAATTAATACAATATTTTTGTTTTTTAAGGTTAGGGTCTTGTAACTAAATCGTGAATCAAGCTCGTTAACGAAATCGATCAAGATATTTTTGTGCCAAGTTTCATCAAAATCGGATAATATTTACGGAAGTTAGAGTGTTTCCTAAAATCGACATATACACTATACATGTACATTCATAGGTATATATGGCCTATAGCATTTTGAACGGAGGGAGGTTTTAGGCCCAGGAAGTAATGAAATGAAAAGTTGTTAAGAAATTTTACGTATATAGTTTATTCTTGAGATGCTTTTGGCGCACTTTCCAAAGTTCTCTTCTTCTATTCATTTGATAGGTTTGTTTACAAGAGTTCTCCTACGGCTACAAATTTTTCAAGCTAGATGAAATAAAATAAAACTAGAAATACCCCTAAAACTTCTCATTCCGGCACTGCTATAGACCTGCCTTATACGAGTTCATTTGCGACTATGCTGGCTTAGATACTATGCTCTCACTAACTACTAACTTGACTAAAGTTCTCACACGGCTGCCATTTTTATATATGTATAGCCTATGTAAATACCAAGTCAAATGCAGCATAAAATGAACCAGAAAAAATAATAACAGTAGTTTCACCAAAAAGCGTTTTATTCATAAAAAACATAGTGGAATATCAGTGCAACCGGGCATCTCCTTCTAATCGAAAAAAAGCAATGGTTTCTACATTAAGGTAGGACCTATACACTACAGCAAGTTAGCGAAACAATAGTGGTCCAAATACTATAAAGCCCTCTATCAAAGAAACGCGCCATAATGGCTAAAAAAAATTGATTTTGCACAAGTTGAAAATTCATTGTTTAAAATACCCCTTCTATTACTGACAAGTTTACATTTGTAGTGTAGTATTGTATACCTGCATTGTATAGGCTCATATGGCCAATTGAAGTTACAGACTACATTGCGGATAAAACACGCCATAAGACAACGAAAGAACTACTAGATAAGCATCAATTTACCGTATCACGTGGTTCTAACCATACAAACGGAGAATGGGTAGTAGAAGGCAACAGGCGACACGGTCGAATGCGGAATCCGAGAGCGTTGAGTTGCTACTGAGCCTAGAAGAAGGTACAGGAGGTGGAGATAGAGAATAGATAAAGGAGAGGCCAAGAGGTAACTCGAGATGGAGAAGATTTCAGGAGCGTGGGACTGGATGAATGGCCAGAAAGGGACAGAAAAGAGTGTAGGTACGGTAGCTCGCGTATCACACCCGGCCAGCTGGAGTCGATTACAGATAATGATGACTAAAATATGAAGGGTCCGGTGGAGGAAGCAGCATTAAAAAAAATAATTGAAAAAGGTGTCATACCCCACTCTTCCACTAAATATCTTATATATGTTCGTAGTATCGCCTTCTTCAACCAGACTCTTCAAGTATATGTATGTAAAGTAGGTCCATAACACCTTCAATGATTTTTTATTAATTCCTCTTTTGACGCATTTTTCCACTGGGCCCTTTAAAATAGAGTATCGCTAGACAAACAATTGGTTGGAAGTCCAACCGTCAGCCGGTACTGCAAGGAGTCCGAAGTAACCGCTGAACACGTGGTTGGCCATTGTCCAGCCCTGTGGCGTGCGCGGTTGGACTGTCTTCGGGCTGCCTACATTGACCAGGTCGATCTTATTGACTTGTCACTGAAGCGCATGACTATCTTTGCTAACAAGGTTAAGCTGCTGCTTTAATGGGCAATGGCCATGGTACGAATGATTGGGATACACGTGATCCCAATAATCCATGCTTTTCAAAGCTCAACTCTCTAAAATAGTCTAAATAGGATGAATAATAGGCAAACAATGAATTTTGAATTACAAAATCGGACACACTAATAACGCGCGACGTTGAAAATTATTTATACCTAGTAAGGTCACCAGATGTAAGGTACGCATAGTTATTGCACATTCGTATAGTTCGGTCGAAATATAGAATTGTAAAACCACTCAATTTCAAGATCTAAAAACTAAAAAGATAATTTTAAACTCTACACCATACGTCTTATTAAACTAATTTCCAAGAATAGATTAAAATATTATCTACAACAACTGATCAATAAATAATATTAAATAAAGCGTTTTCATGGAATGGCAGGTTTGGAAAAATTGTGTATAATACTGAAATCCTGCTTTTTTTTTAAATTTAAATACAGTACAGTACATTCCACATAGCAAACGAAGGTATGCTCCAAAGGATACACGAATGAAGGTCTCTTTATAACCACCATAACTGCGATAAGAGCCAAGTGGATGGGGCACCTGATCCATAGACGGATACAGGGGGAAGGCAGGGGTGGTAGCTACCCCCTCCCCAAAAAAAAATTTTAGTTAATCTATTGTAAGTTCATTTATTACGCTCTTTCAATCGTTACTACATGTTTCTTCTATTTTTACCCAAATACCATAAATACCCAAATACCCAAATTGGGGGGGGGGGGGGCAAAATAAGTGGCTGGATCCGTCCCTGACCTGATCTGAAATGACGGACTCCTTAACACCATAACAGAAGTTATTATTGAGGGCACCAAAACCAGGGGCCGATCAATAAATGAATACCTCAACCACGATATGAGATGCGGAACTTGGAACGGCCCAGGACAGAGAAGAATGGAGGAGATTATGGAAAGAGTTGCTGCAAACCAATCCATAGATTGCGGCTAATGAAGAAGCTATTCAGAGTTCAATAATTAATTTTCAACCAAAATATGAAGACACTACCCGTCTGTAAACACGAAAAAGACGAAATTGCTAGCTTATGTTTCCACTATAATTACTAAGGCTTTCACGGCCGGAGTTACATGACGAAGCAGTAGAACTCGGGATGATAAGCCGTGGTCGTTCTGGAAGAGTACTTCCAAACGTTTCGGCAACATCTGCGGTCGACATCATCCTGCGTAGACTTCTAAGATTGTAACTCGGAAGCTCAGCAGCAACTGCTCGCTTTCAGAACGATCACGGCCAATCATCCCGGATTCTACTGCTTCGTCATATGTTTCTACTGTTAATAAATAAGTTTACCGCCTGCAGCCTGTTTACGATTGAGTTAAGTACGATCTATTAAGGGCCACTACCAGCAAGTGCAGATAAACACACGGTAAGTGGAATTCGAATCTTCATATTAGCCATACCAATCCATTTCCATGTAAATAAAACTGTATTCTAGTATTTAAGTTTAAATATATCTCTAACAAATTTGGCAGTTATAGATTTTATAATTATAAGTCATTACTTAGTGCATATTTAAACACCGCCCGTTAAAAAAATAAATTAGGATATAAAGCTATCGGGAATGCAATGCTTCAAAATGCTTCAATCACTTTAAATGCAATATCTAGAATAATTGTTTACTTTTTTATATCGACTTTATTCGGTTATCGTTAAAGGACATATCATAAGTGCTGGATTCTTGGACTGGATTAGTTGTCGGTACTCAAAGCACAGTCCAGAAACTAGAAAGCTCACATAGGCTACCACGGTGGGATCCGCTCGATCAGCAGTTGAGGAAACTTTTATTTCCGTTAGAGAATATAAATATATAGCCGCGAACCATCAGCCATATCAGCAGTGGCGGAGTGCGAGATAATTGTAACCGTAATGCTTACAGTAGAACAATTGGGCCCAATATACCAAGTAGGTTTATGTCGTTAGTTTAAAAAAAACGCATCATACTAAATAGCATGTGCTATCTTCTTGAAAAGTAAAAAAAAAAAAAAAATACTAAAACCGGGACAAGCGTATCAAACGTGAAGATATTCTTAATTTTCTTAGACTGCGTTGATAACATCATGCTCATACAATCTTATGTGGATGGATTTAAATGAAGCTCGTATACATTCCAAGGATTTGTAGCTATACATTTCGAGAATTACAAACCCAGTTTTTAGCGCGTACTTAGCTTACATATTTTCCGTTCTATGTTAAAGCTCCATAGCCCCCACAGCTTGTAATGCGGAACTAAAGTAGCTAAACGGTCTATATGTGAGGCTGGTGGGACCCATATCCGTCCTATTCCAAACTTTTATTGTTGTGAGTATAATTTTGCTAACACAGTCTAAGAAATCATCTCATTTTTTTGAGTAATGCGGCACGCCGTACATGCACGCCCCAACACTGTATACCAGCGCTTAGACGATAACCTTAATAAAATCCGCACTAATAATACCAGAACATAAGCTGGAGAGCCGCAAGAAGAAGATGCCAAAGGATGACACAAAACAGCAACAATAACAAGCGAGCAAGTCAGCAGAGTTCAGTAGCGCTGCTGAAAATCATGGTGCCATCGGTTGAAGTCAATGTGAAGAACAACCACGGTCCCCGTCGCTAGTCCTGCTAGAAGAAACCTGAAAGAAATACGAGTTGTAAGTAAATAAGACAAAAACAGCAACAGTGACAAGCGAGCGCTGTTTAAAATCATGGTGCCATCAGTTGAAGTCAACGTGAAGAAAGAACATCCACGGTCCCCGTCGTAAGGAGAAACCTGAAAGAACAACGGGGAGATTAATCTTAAGGGTTTCGCATCTTCTTCCGGACAATTTTCTGTGGGCGCCACCGGGTAGGGTAAGATTCGCTTCAGGGGTGAGCTCGTCTTGTGGGAGAAGGGTGACTGTGCTTGTAGACTCCCCCATTTGATGGCAATCCATAACGAAAACCACCATAACCATAGCTACCCATCTATTTAAGTTGTATACATAATAATAATGATACATAATAAACTCATAGCCTTCACTACTTCTTACTTGTTACTACTTACTTCTGGTCATGCGTGAGAGCCAGGGAGCGTACGGGGGCGTCACACGAGGGAAAGGCGTATAGAAGTGCAAGCGAAAATGTCCGCCATACTTCTACAATGCCTTTGTCACCTCCAGTCATCAGGTACTCGCCGTCTCTGCTCAGCAACAAACACTGAAAATATCAAACACAAGTAATTAATTAATTTAATTTAATTGGGAAATTGTATTAATTATTATGGGTTAACTGTTAGAGTGGAAAATTCGCCCATTTGAAAAATAAAGACAATTTTCTTCCAGTCACGTCATGCTGTTTCATGTCTTCTTTTCATTTAATTCACCTGCCTGTAAAGGTTTCCTACAAAGTGAAATAGGTACCCTGTGCCTCTAATTGTTGTTGTATGATAACATACAATATTGACAGTACCTGAATTTCCACACGGTAAGTCTACGCTACATGATGCTACAATAAGTAGTACAGTACTTACCTGTAAATTGTCGTTATGCGACTCGTGCCTCAGTCGTTTGCCATTTATTGTGAACGCGGCGACATTTCCCCGCTCGTAGTTGACCACTATGACGCCTTCCCTTGACATGGCGATGTTCTCAGGGGATGCGAACCCCGTCGGGGGCTCCAGGGACCGCAGAAGGTCACCAAAGGTCGTGTGCACCAGAACAGGACCGTCTGCAAGCAAGAAATAGACGTGGAAATTGTAACAATGCAATGGGGTCTGTTGTGTGGACAAAATTATTATTGCAATTGAAGACAATTGTCAGCACAACACGTCGGTAACCTTAGTTACTTTCTTAGTTTAGGCGCAAATAGAGCCCCCCTCCCCTTTCCATGTGTTGCGCTAAGTCAAATTGTTCATGAAATATCGATCGCATGTCATAAAACATAAGAAATATTCCTCTATGTTTTGATGTAAATTTTGTAGCAGTCACCAACAGTTATTGTATATGTATTTACACACAGTTATTGCACATCATTTGTAAAAAAATAACGGTCACTGAAGATGTCAGGTCGAATAAGTTCCAAAGTTGTGGCCAATTGGTGATAGCCACGGCCATATACTATGCATCAAAATGGGGAGGAACATTTCTTCTACTTCTTATTCTTTATTTGCCACTGCAGCCCTGTCTGGGCTTTGGCCTGCTCAACAACACTCTTCCAGTCATCTCGGTTTTTTACGATACTCCACCATCTACGGACTCCCAACTCACGAAGGTCAGTCTCTAATTCGTTCTTCCAGCGGTTTCTTGTAAGTCCCTGTAGTCTTCTTCCCGTCATGCTTCTACTTCTACTCATTTATTGCTCCACGATCGATATTTTACCACAAATTCGACTTAGTACAAAAAACACGTATAGTGTCCGATTTTCATGGACAAGAAAGCTAAATATTCCAATTACAATGGGTCACTTACGGACGGAGCCGGAGACGACGAGGCCGAGTTCTGCGGAGATGAGGACAACAGAGACGGGGTGCTCGTGGCCGGTGAGGGTGGCCCGGGGGGTGGGCAGCTCACCCTCCCCGACTATAGTCTGCGTGCGCGCATTCCAGTGCCACAGCAGGACGGTGCAGTCAGCCGAGCCCGAGGCCACATAGCAGTCGGACGTGATGTTGCACTCGGACCGCGACAGGCACGTCACCACGTTGTAGTGGCCGAACACGATTTGAACGATTTTAGCTGGAATATCAAAGAGACAGTGGTCACGACAATTAAATAAAATAAATAAATACACGTTTATTTGCAAACAGACAAAGTCCAATAATATGCAAATTAGCAGGATAAAGTAAAATAAAAGCGGCTGAATTTCAAGGTCAAGAAGGGATAGGATGAGAATGAGAAAGCATTCGGAGGCTAGGGAGTTCATGTGTACATTACATGCTTCCCTAGTAGAGGGGGTGTGAATTGTTCGCTTGATGAGTGCCTGGGGAGATTTTAATTATGCTGGCTAATTAAATTGTTGTTATGTTGTTATTTAAGTGTTATATTTGAGTAGTCCCATAGCAAAAACGCGCCTTATCCTCTTTCCCTCGAAATTGAGTTAAATATACAATTCGAATCCTCTGCCAGAGTTTTACATACTAGTACTTAATAGTACATACTAGAACGAATCGTATCCCTTAAAAAAAAAATACAAAGATTGTGAATCACAGCAAAACTCATCTTCTCCATGTGTTCTGTCTCTGCCGAACGTGCCTACTGCCAATATTTTTATTTTTTTATTTTATTATTTTATATAAAAATATTATATATATATATATATACAATATATAGGTGATGCCCATTCTGGGCCACGTGACACTACAACCAAATAACCAATCAATAGAGCTGGCACTGTTGCATTCAAAACATTATTGGAGGGGAGGGAAACGGTTTTTTTTTTGCTATGTTTTTGGCTATGATTTATGCAAATTCAAAAATCTTACGAACCTGTTTCCGTAGAGAAAACTCTAAAACTATTGTCCCAGAAGCCGCAGGCAACGAGAAATCTGCTGTCAACAGTCGTAACAAAACAATTGCTACGGACCTTGACTTTTTGGCTAAAATTATCTCCTAAATGCCGCTTCAACGCCGCGGGATTTGATGCGTTCCCCGATTGAGCTGAAACAGAGAAGATACTGTTGATACGACTGGACAACGAGGTTTCCTAGGGAGTTTACTAGAGGCCATCTGAAACAGATTGCCTCTACCTGTTTTATGCTCTATGGAGCAGTGGGCATTTTGGAAAAATAGAATACTGCAAATTTAACCTTAAGGTGGATGACCTGCAATTATATTTGCAGAAAGACGAATGACAAGAGTACCTGGACGAATAATTTCCTAGGGAGTTTACTAGAGGCCGTCTGAAACAGATTGTCTCTACCTGTTTTATGTTCTATGGAGCAGTGGGCATTTTGGAAAAATAGAATACTGCAAATTTAACCTTAAGGTGGATGACCTGCAATTATATTTGCAGAAAGACGAATGACAAGAGTACCTGGACGAATAATTTCCTCGGGAGTTTACTAGAGGCCGTCTGAAACAGATTGCCTCTACCTGTTTTATGTTCTATGGAGCAGTGGGCATTTTGGAAAAATAGAATACTGCAAATTTAACCTTAAGGTGGATGACCTGCAATTATATTTGCAGAAAGACGAATGACAAGAGTGCCTGGACGAATAATTTTTCTCATTTTTTCAATCCATACTACAACAGGTATCAGAATCGCTCCAGCCAAGTTCCAAAAAATGGTAAATGTGATAGCTTAGTCCTATGGAAAGTAAACCCAACTTTACCGTCTTGAACATTTTTGCCATTTGCCGAAAGAAAGTCTTTTGGAAGTTGGTGGGAGCCACCCTTAAATGGATCCAAATGTTGCAAAAAATTCATACATGACGAGTTTCGTACTTCCGCCTTCCGTTTCACAGTCATGTTCTCTACCAGGTGGACAACACGGATGAGCATGATCCTCCCTTAACTGCTGATAGTAGCCACTTACCGAGCACAGGGTCCATGGAAAGTGGTAGATTGGCACCAGAATGTTGCGTCGTGTCGGCATACGTGGGGCTTTGCACGGTCGCGGCGTAGTTGCAGTTCCACCGGTTCACAGCAAACTGCTGGCTGACTGTAATTGTGACAACAGCCGGTAGAGGGAGCTGCGGATACGTGTTGGCGGAGATGTGAACGATGGCAGAGTTGGACGGGAACTTCATGACCATACAGATGTCGTCTGGCACGCCGGAGAACATCATGGGACTCTGTAAACAGACAGGGAAACCATGAGCAATGTGTATAGTAATTGTGACAACAGCCGGTAGAGGGAGCTGCGGATACGTGTTGGCGGAGATGTGAACGATGGAAGAGTTGGACGGGAACTTCATGACCATACAGATGTCGTCTGGCACGCCGGAGAACATCATGGGACTCTGTAAACAAGCAGGGAAACGATGAGCAATGTGTATAGTAATTGTGACAACAGCCGGTAGAGGGAGCTGCGGATACGTGTTGGCGGAGATGTGAACGATGGCAGAGTTGGACGGGAACTTCTTGACCATACAGATGTCGTCTGGCACGCCGGAGAACATCATGGGACTCTGTAAACAAGCAGGGAAACGATGAGCAATGTGTATAGTAATTGTGACAACAGCCGGTAGGGGGAGCTGCGGACAATGGCAGAGTTGGACGGGAACTTCATGACCATACAGATGTCGTCTGGCACGCCGCAGAACATTATGGGGCTCTGTAAACAAACAGGGAAACCATAAGCAATGTGAATAGTATTGTGACAACAGCCGGTAGAGGGAGCTGCGGGTACGTGTTTGTGGAGATGTAGACCGTAGACGATGGTAGACGGGAACTTCTTGACCAAGCAGGAGATCATGCTGGGCACAGAAAAAAATCAGGGAAACCATAACTATAAGCAATGTGTATTGTATAGTAAAATACAAGCGGCTGAAATGAAGTCCATCAGAACAGCCCGTCCGAGGATAAGAGGACTAAGAGGAGATTAGAAATGAATTAATGAGAAGGGATAGGAAGAACTATTAGGGGAGAAGATGGCACTGGTTTGGACACGTAATGCAAATAGATAGCAGCAGGTGCGCGGATATGACTGTAGGAAGAAGTTGAGGGGACACGAATAAGGGGAAGACCAAGGAAGAGGTACAGGGTACAGAAACCACATTGAGTGGGAAGAGTCAGAAGAGTGGGACTGGTGCTAAATATTCACACTGGAATGAATGAATGAATGTATTTCCAAGACAATATATAGCACACTGTATATGCACATTACACATTGTTATCGCTGGGCTTTGGCTTTAGTTTATTATTATTGATGACGACGATGATGATGATAGCTTAATTAGTTGGTAACGGGGGCAATGAGAAGCAAGTGCTTTGTTAATTGTGAGGTATAATGGATCTGCGAACTGAATAAGTTTAAAAATAAACCAAAAGACTGCTTATCTTCGCCCAATTGCTACAGAAATATTACTGCCACGAGCATTAAACATAACATCAGTACAGTGCAGGGTTGCCTAATTCATAATTTGCAGGCGTTAAGCGTTTTTATACCGGAGTTGGGCACGGGACTGAGCTGCACTGCTGCAACCCCATCAGCAATGGTAGTACATGGCTCTTAATTGCTGACAAGACGGTATTTTAGGGAGATCTACCTATTGAGAAGGTGACCAATGTTTGACTTACGGGAAATTTCTTCACTACTTTTCATTTCATAACCCCCTGAGTCTAAGACCATCCCCCGATCAAAATGATATATGTATGCACCTGTATGTATGTATGTATATCGATTTTAGGGAACACTAACTTCCGTGAATATTATCCCATTATGATGAAACTTGGCACAGAAATTTATCATACAAATATCTTGATGGAGTTCGTTAACCTGCGCGGTCCACCATTTTGTTTCAAGGCGGCGGCCTGTTAATGTGAAATTGACCAGCCAAGATTGATGGGATCCCCCTAAACTTGATCGGGCAGAGCTGAAAGGGATTTTTTTTTAGAGTTTTCTATTTCTTTCATAGAGACAGAAATGGGGGAGAAACACAGTGCTTCTTATCGGTACTTGACTTGACAGCAACCAGCAGTCCGACCTATCTGAAATTTTTTTCTCAATTATTACACTCTATAAGCTTATAAGTTACAGCCGGGTGGCTGGTTGGCAGCAACATGTGACATCGATGTCTCTACTCCCCTCGATCCTGGCACGCACTCTTCAGCTCCACATCCTCCACAACTTGCTGCAGATACTCTTTTCTCGGGCGCCCACGTCGTTGACGCCTTCTACTGTTCCCTCTGATTATTATGCTTACCAAATGCATTGCTGAGCTGCGGGGAGGGTGAGGCTCCATCAGCAATTGCGACGGGGTCTGCCCAAAGCTCCTAATTTGATTCTCCACAGCTTCCTTCATCACTGGATCACTAATGGACTCCAGGTCTACACTACCCTCGTACGTTAGATAGTAGAACACGTTTGACGCTCGAATGGCCTCAGGACCTAGAACAAAAATAGAAGCAAGTGAAGGTACAGGAAGGAGAAGGTTCATAAATCACACCCAGGGGACTGGAGCTCATTGCCGATTGTGATGAAACTAGACATTAGGTATTGGCACAGCTTGTGGATACAGAGTGTTTTTCTTGTTGGAAATATTGACTTGCAGTCCAAGCACCCTGTTTACAATGCACCCTGTGCTGTACTGCTATGTTCAGTGGTCTCAATGACCGTGTACATGGTGTAAGATTTAGCCTAAAACCTGTCAGAACGCAAAACTTGATGGGCTGATATGGGACTCGCTTCCATATTCGGTTATGTTGAGCTATCGCCTGTTATTACAATGACAATGGTAGCATTGGTAGGCATGTCTGAACTTGCACATTGGCACTTGTAATCGGTGTGGGTTGACATCGAGATGTGAACCAGTTTGGCAGACATTCATACGGAAGCAATACAAATCATGTCCGAAAATTGATGGGGTCGTTAGCAGGACAAGGTTCAATTGGCCACATGTAGGTAAAAATCCATAAAAGGCCCTTCAATAATAGAATATAATAGATGCCACCACCGTTTGAAATGTATAGGGAAGGAATACTGGATAGCACCGCCATGCTTCAATGCATAACGGTGTCGACCCTTAATCTTTCCAGATTTTTCTGATTTTGGTTGGTGCCATGGGGTAAGGCCAACAATAAGCCAACCAAAATTATTTTTCCAGCGCCTGTGTTCAGCATTACTGCTTTAGGCAAACCTGTCAGCCTGGCGGGGGGAGTGAGTCTGTTTCTGAACTTGAACCACCCTAAGGGCAGACTACTGCCACTCAGGGACTGATTATAGTGAATTTGTGAAATAGTGAACCACATGGGGAACATGGTAAAGTCACACTATTAAATCGGAGGTGACCAGGACTCGACACGCACTTAGACTGCCTGATAGTCTCAGCGTGCTATCATATCCCACCATCATGCTCCCCTGCTAACGCTGTGCACCCAACCAAGTTTACTGCAGTTTGGAACAGGTTCTATTCAGGTGGATTCAACTAGCTAATGGTCATTGACGACAAGTGGAAAATGGTATGTCGTTTATCAGTGAGACAAACAGACACATCAAAATACGATATTAAAGGACAGGCCTTTAATATAAGGTAAAACGGAGCAACCTCAGACTTATTGCCGCGTTGATACTAACAGCAACATACCCCTGGCCCTCCCCTCCCCCCTCCCCCAAACATCGAATCACTTCAGCCATAACCTACTATCGTATTGCCAGTTAATTGCAGCCCTAATACGGGCCAATGATAAGGTCCTGCCAGCATATTATCAAATGCCTTCGTTAAGACCATCACATGGTGATAACCAACTAGGAGGGGGGGTCGCGGCGCCCGGAGTCCATACACCTGGCCGTGGTAATCCACCGCGATTCTTAATGACAGAGAGACAGCCCGTGAATGATGGAGTTTACTTAATACTAATTCTCACTTCCGGCCCGCGGCTAATCCAGAACATGTGTCGCGTCTCCCACTCTGCACTCTCTCTCTCCCCTGCTTCACACTTTTGCCACTCATTTCAACCGATACATTTTTTTTCTCTTCCTAATTTATGATGTCATTGAAATTTTATTAGTTTAATGTGGTTATGGGGCTTCATTTAGTGGATTTAAAAAAAAAAAAAACTGTGTGAAATGACGATTTATCAAGATTTCAGGCGTCGGAACTGGTAGAGGATCCTTTTTCTTGATCACTGCTCGATTTGGAATGATGTGGTTAACAACATGCCCGGTAGTCGCGTTTTTCTCTGCCAATGAAGGTAAGGTACCCTCTAGGGTTGCGTGGACAGACAGAAAATGTTCCGATTGTACAGTAGAGCTATCTGACTGGCAGTCACTTGCCAAAGTAGGAGCTGGTATGTTTGTGAGACTGTATACTGGACTTGACCTGTTGTACGCATTCCCAGCTCTGTAGGGACTGGTAGACTTCAACAACGCAAAAAAAAAACAATAATAATAATAAACTTACCTTTTTGTTTATAACCAAAAATCAAATCAATCCACTGATGAAGCTGACAGCTCACAAACTCAGACTCGAGAGCCATCCTGTTGATCCGCACGAATTCCTCAGGGGACGACGCCCAGGGCGGTAGTACTACGTCGCCCACTGAGCTGCCGTCCTCTTGGGTACCCAGACGGTACCTGTTGCGATTGACGAACATTTCAGGCAGAAAGAAGAATTCAGGAATGAGTTCTTTGACGTCGCTCGTGTCCCGCTGGCAGTTCTTCCACGACAGAGAAACTGCTGAAAATAGTCTGGAAAAGAAATGGGAAAGAAACTTATGTACCACATAAAATTTTAGTTATAAGTAAAAAAAAAAATCTAGAAAAACTGGCCAGAAGAGGATTTGAACCCACGATCATATCAGGGCAAGGTGTAGCTAAACTCTGCTCTGACCAGTTTTTATTTTTCTAATATAATTTTCAGGCACATATAATTCCTGTGGAGAATGTTCCATAAATTAGGGTACACACCTGTTAGGATGGTCGAATTTTCCACCTTGCAGTGACAAAAACATAGTTGTAAAAGGTTCAACTCGAATAAGCCAGTTCAGGACAAAAGAAGCTGTCGAATAATGGGTACCATAGTGGAATGGAGGAATGCTGTCGTTCTCCCATGTGTTGTATCTGAAAAAAGATTCATAAATAAATAAATAATGACTTATGTTCTATTTTTCAATTCAATTCAATGAATGTATCCGATTGACCTCTTCAATCGCCTCACTAAGTAACCTTATAGGTACTTGTGTCGAGTAACGACACGTCTCCGATCCATGGTGGACTCGCACAAGTCCAAGCACGCTACCGCCTGGCCATTGAAGCTAACCTCGAGGAATTAGGGCTATAGTAGAAATTAGAGGAAATAGAAAAAACTGGACTTCTCCGAAGCATGGCCAGAAAATAATAGCAAGTGTGGGGCTCGAACGAACAACCGTTCGGGTGAAAGTCAGAGTCTGTACCACTACACCACATGTCTGAGCAATAAGTCATTGTAGTTTAGTGGTAACTACTCTAAGTCTTAAGACCAAATCGGAGCACCCCCACTACGCGTTTTTTGTACAAAGTCGATTTTCACAGGAAATATCGATCGTAGAGCAGTAGAAAATAAGAAAGAAAGAAAGAAAATTGTCTTTATTTTTTATATGAGCGAATTTTGGGCCTTTCAGCCCACTCTTACAATTAATCCATAATATAAACAAAATAGCCATTAAATTAGCAGAAATAATAATAAATAAATAAGGACTTTTTGTTCTATTACTAAGCCAACCTAGCGGAGTTAAGGCTATAAAGCCCTCTCTTACACTCAACTAGGAAGGCCCGGGACCGCCTGCTTTACATGCCCTCCGAAGGATGGTCTGAAAATTTAGGAACGCTCCTCTACATTTTGTTGTATGACATGAGACCTTCTCTAGCATTCAATTGGCCACAGTTCTTCATATCGAATACTTTTGACACTCTACGACCGATATTTCCTGTGGTAATCGACTTTGTACAAAAAACGCGTAGTGGGGGTTCTCCGATTTTCCCGTAACAGTTTGCATTAATGCACAAGTGCCGATGCAGCTGTGCAAACGTACCTTTCTTCTAAATAAGCCCGCCGACTAGGGTTCAGAGCACCGATTGGCTTTGAAAGATCCCGATAGTTGGAAGGCAAACTAAGGTCCAAATCCGCTGACTCGTAGTTGGTAAGAACCCATGGGAAAACTGGGTACTGGTTCAAGTCATTATAAGTACGCCCTGAAACACAAGAAAAATCAAAATAAACAAGCTTTCGTGATAAGTCTGATAGTGCATGTACATACTAAGGCCAGACGTACTTGATGATGGGGGTTGCCTGGTAACCCATGCATATGTCCTTGATACTTGCTAAGTATAAGCAAATTTAACCGCAGCAAATGAATTTCCAATTGTTTATTTTTGCTGATAGGATGGCACTTGGAACACTTTGTTTATTCGAAAACTTGCATTAGGCGGCTATTCCACCGACGTCGTTTTTCAATGTGCATGTGCATGACGTGGTAGCAGACATCGTTAATAAGTCTCTACCATATTATAACTTAATTTATAATAGATAAGATAAGTATCTACATTATAGTCTCCTTAAAATATGGCAGAGACTTATTAATGATGTCTGCCACCACGCCATGCACATGCACATTGAAAAACGACGTCGGTGGAATAGCCGCCTAAGCGAGTTTATTCGATTTTTATAAGTGTTCCAAGCATAGAAATATATTAGCTGGAGCGGCGGGAGCCATAATATGCCTTACGAGGCACCCGTTAACCATAAGCCAACTATCAGAGATACCAACGCAAAAAATATCGAAGTCTTACACATTGCAGCATAGCAGTACGGATACCTGGACCCGGTCAAAACTCTGTTCTTAGCTTGTGCAGGCTATTTTCCCCGCCAAATTGAGTACTTATGTTGTGCAGGCTACATCAGTCATATTGATAACGGTCTACAGCCACGGGATGGTTCCAAGTGCCATCCTATCGTGGTCGGGTAATACGTATACTTAGAACTTAGTAGCCTACAAGGAAAGCTTTGTGATGGTCGAAATAATTTATTTCGAAATTTCAGTTTCGAGGTCCCAGGAACCCAAAAAAGTGTTTCTCTGTTTGTCAGTTGGTCTGTCTGTTAGTCGATTTGTGGGCCAACTATTCGATGAATTTGGATGAAATTTGCATATTGGTTCACAAAAATCATATCTCGGGACCAATTTTTCACAAGACCATTTTCATATTTTCGCGCCTGCGCAACGAGGAAATAATTAATTTATTCAAAAACACCCATGCCTCATTTGTTTACACAATAAATGAAAATCTCTGCCTTAATGACACACAATACATTTTTTACATCATAATTTAGTTAATAGACTTAATAAACCACAAACTCCGCTAACAAAATCCATAACCAAACCCCAAACAGACCCAATACCAATCATCGCAATAAAAAACAACAACAAAGGAATAAGATATCAAAATAAATCCCCTTCGATTCAAAAAGCGTAATGAGTTGTTATAACAAAAGATGCAGCCAGAGGCAAGGAGAGGGGGGAATGAAATAGCAAAGGGATCGGTGAAATATTAACTGACTAATTGAAGTCGTCACTGATTGGTCGGACGGGGGCCCCAGGGGGACGTGACGGACGGCCCCGCCACTTTTCGAGCTTGCCGGGAATTTGTTTTAAGGGACAAAAATAGTCCAAGATTGGCCCCCGATGCTCCCTACACTATTTTCTAAATGTCTTTTAAGATTTGTTATGTTGTCAGCAATGTCATTCGGATCAGGAAAGGGTTATATCCGGTTACAGAGAAATTTGTGAAATGCGATTTTCAAGATTTTTGTTTTGTCTGCAGTGAGATTTTTTTGTAGGCCTATAAACTATAAATAAACAGGAAGCTCAGTTAGCTCACTAATGCGCGCCTACTATGCCGTTTAGTATTCAATTATTCTTAGGTGTTACGGTTAAATATGTAAACAAAACAATTTTGAATAGCACTTTCCATTATACGACAAAATTATCTTTATTATCTTAACATTTTTAATCTTTTTATTAAAAAAAAAATCTCAGGCTAAGATTTAAAAAAATTACCATAGTAGACCCGCTGGTAGGTGCTAGATAAATTAGCAAATATTACACAACATTACCCAGGAAAGGGTTATATATTCGGTTACAGAGAAAATTGTAAAATGAGATTTTTAGGATTTTTTTTTTGTCTGCAGTCAGATTTTTTTAGGCCTATAAAAAAGCAAGAAAGAAGTTCACTGCTGGTAAGGGCTAGAGAAATTAGCAACTATTACTCATTATTACTAAGGAAACGGTTATATCCGGATACTGGGTTATATCCGGGTACAGAAAGAAAGAAAATTGTCTTTATTTTCCATATGAGCGAGTAAAATTAGATTTTTAGAAGTTTTGTTTTGTCTGCAGACAGATTTTTTTTATTGTTTAAATAATTTTTTAATAATTTAAAAAACAAGCACGAAGGTAGTTCACTGGTAGGCGTTAGGGAAGTAAGAGTCAGTTTTTTGACTTGTAGCTTACAGTAAATTATATAAAAAATAGAGTGGGTAGATGCAGGGCTACCAAGTCGGTTGGAAGAAGACAAAATATTACCTGCAATAGTGTTCAAAAACATCAAATATTCAAAATTTGATATTTCACGCCGCTGCCAACGTTGCGTCATATTTGAATTCCTCAT
Source organism: Psococerastis gibbosa (assembly GCA_963971405.1). Classification (NCBI taxonomy): domain Eukaryota; kingdom Metazoa; phylum Arthropoda; class Insecta; order Psocodea; family Psocidae; genus Psococerastis; species Psococerastis gibbosa. The sequence goes on along the minus strand of OZ020489.1, from coordinate 41,265,127 downwards.
AAGCTGTCTGGGCGACATCATAGACGCTCGTCTGAAAATAAATAAATAAATAAAATTAAACTACTACCACTATATACATGTGTGCCAAGAAATTAAAAAGAAAAAAACTAAGGGTACTCGCATACTTGCGGAAAAAAGGGGGAAAAAAAACAGACAAAATAAACAAAGCTTATACCCCGACCACGTTACGAAGACATTCGTTAGCCTTTCTTCTTGTAATGTAGTCATATTTAGGAAGTATATTGCACACTTAATAAAAATCAATTGTGTATTATGAAAAAAATAATTTTAAAATGGGAGAGAATTTAAAAACAAACTAGCCTTACAAAATGTCTTCGCAACGTGGTCGGGTAGTAAACAAATAAACATGCTGAAAATATACAATCGATGTTTCGCCAGTTAAATTTATATTAATTATTTACTTTTTTACTTTGTTTTCAATTTTTCCTCTTTATACCAAAAATGCTTAAAACCCTGTTATTTCTCACATCACACTAGCACCTCAATTTTCTAAAATTTCCCCAGGAAAGGCCCGTGGACTCATGGAAGGATATGGGATTGTAAGTCATTATTTACTTTTTTACTTTGTTTTCAATTTTTCCCTCTTTACCAAAAATGCTTAAAACCCTGTTATTTCTCACATCACACTAGCACCTCAATTTTCTAAAATTTCCCCAGGAAAGGCCCGTGGACTCATGGACGGATATGGGATTGTAAGTCAATGTACTAAGTTACAATTTAATCGAAACTTAATCCGTTCATTCTCTTTTGATCCACCACTACACCCCAAAAACATGGGCTGGATACGTCCCTGCTTGGACCTCCCAAATCGTGATGACTCCGTCCTTATTTACGGTATCTAGGCTACCTAATTAAAACCGAAATTTTCAACAGTCCCCTTGCATACTCCTGGCTGCGGCCCTGAGTACCCATATTACAGGAAACCCTGTTGCTTTCGGTTTGGCGCCCATTCCACCGACCGGCTAGGGCTATTTACAAAAACGGTGACGTGGTAGCAGACATTCAAGACTTAGGTGGCGTTTCCACCGACCTCGCATTGCAGAATGCAAATGACATCGACGGAAATTTGAATTTTTCTTTTCATAGAAATCTATTAAAATGTTTGTACTTAACATATCCCATGACGCCATTTTTTATTTTTAGTTTGTTTGTTTGTGATTTTACTGTATGATCATTGATCAATTTTAACTATGGCATAGAGGAAAATAAACATTTCCGTCAATTCTGCAATGCGAGGTCGGTGGAAACCCCGCCTAAGTCTTGAATGTCTGCTACCACGTCACCGTTTTTGTAAATAGCCCTAGCCGGTCGGTGGAATGGGCGCCTTTCCTATAAAAGTGTGTTCTAACCTGGTCTGAGGTATGCCATATTTGATGCCAACGCCAACTCTCGGCAAGGCCTTGATCACCTTCTTCACTGTGGCCTGGTCGGAGAAAGCGAACATGATCGAAGCTGGAAAAAAGAACGCATAGTTAGTATAAAATTTAGGAAATTAATGTACGTGGCAGGTTGCACACTGGCACTGGCAATATTATAAAAAAAAAAAATCTTGACTTTTTCATGTTCTATTACTAAGCCAACCTGGCGGAGTTAGGGCTATAAAGTTCTTTCTTACACTCAACTAGGATGACCCGGGACCGCTTGCTTTACATGTCCTCCGAAGCATGGCCAGAAAATGTAGCCAGCTTGGGACTCGAACTAACAACCTTTCGGGTGAAAGTCGGAGTCTGTACCACTACTCTACAGGTCCTACTATCTTTTATAGAGCTGAATACCAAAGCCAGGTTGCTGCTGATGGTTAAGAAATGGAAACGAAAAGTATCTGCATCAAAGGGAAAATAGAAGGACAGAGGGCTTCCGGTCGAAGAAGAACATCCTGGTTGAAAAACCTGAGACAATGGTATGGCAAGAACACGACTTCCCTTTTCAGAGCAATAGTCTCCAAAGTCTGATTACCCATTATTATCGCAAATCTTCGACAGAAGAGGCATTAAAAGAAGAAGAATATCGAGCTAAGACACCCCCCCCCCTTGCATAACATGGCAAGCCTATTACATTAAGGCGCAGTCAGCATTGTTGACTTCAATATATCGCTACTTCGGAATAAAAAGGACACAACTCTAAAGCTATCAATTTACAGAAATTGCAGTTACATTTTTTTTAATATAATGAAATAGGCTACCAGACGGTTCCCGCCAAATAGAAACCGGCACAACTGTTCTCGCGCGCAAAATATACACACTACAATAACGCAAAATAACTAAAACAAAAATAAAAATATTTTAGCGTTATTAAGTCGGAATCGAACATTTTTAGTTGTGTCTTTTTTCTTCCGAAGTAGCGATGTAAGCCGTAACGTAAATGGCAATAGTGTTATACTATACTGATCGAGTGGTTAAAGAGCTTGCATTTCAATGGGGAGAACGGTAGTTCGAATCCTCAAGGGGATCGGATTTACTCAATAATTCAGAGTAGAATACAAGGGCGATGAGTCAATCGACCAAAAACCATCAGTCCTTCCCAGGACTTAGCCTGATGATGGGAATAGCACCCACTCCCGAAACGTCGCCCCCTTCCCCTGACAATGGGCTCCGCCCTATAATTGTCCGATGACTATGAGGCCCATGCCTCTAATGACTATTAACACAGCAGGCATTGTAAGTCCCACTAACCCTTTGTTAAATAGCGATGTAAGTAAGTAAAATTCAATGCAGACCATTTTCCATTATGGTGAGAACACACCCAGAAAGTTCTGAGAATCAGGCGAGAAAGAACTCGCAGTTGGCGAGACTGACCGAACTAAGATGGACAGTTAGCCGCCATTAGCAAGATCAGGTTGGTAACAATGCATCAGCAAAAAACCTGACAAAGCTAATCGGCAATCCATCCAGATGAGGGCAAAAAACCACCTGTTCTCGTATTGCGGCTTTGCGAAAAGCCGTATTATTTCCATGTTTTTTTTTTCATTTAAAAATCAAATCAGGACTTTGTAAGTCAGACAAGTATTAAAATTTTGGACAATGGTTTGTGCTTCGAATTCATGAAGATTTTGATAGTCCTTATTTTTCAGTTGCCCCATCGAATGTTTTGGGATAGCGTACGCACTCAGCATTCAGTCTACAAGTCTCTTTACATTCATTTAAGAGAGGCATAGCTTGTGGAAACACAGTGCCCCGGACAGGCGAAGATCGTGGGTTCGAATCCCGCCAATTGTTATTAATAATTGTTTTTTTCATTTTTAACCCCATGAATAAGTTAATACTAAACGGCCCACAGTTGTATATTTAATGGCTTTGGTAAGGAAACCAGTTTATGAATAGAGGCATTTAAATGGACTATTAAATGGACGTTGAAAAATTAATGGCAACTAATATACAAAAGGAATCATCTCATATACAATGGCCTCCTCATTATGATTCAGCTTGCCCCCCCCCCCCGGATCTGGGGAGCTCTGATCCCTTGAACTATTTATAATTTCTTTCTGTATATATGTAGTTTACACAACAAATCCGACCAATAAGTTATTTTGCGCAATGGATTTATCAGGGAACCATCTCCTAACAACGTTATCCATTCGGATTGACCCTATGGATCGGTCAGTCAATGAATATAGGAATTGTATAGGTTAGTGCTCAAGGCTATACAAGAAGGGACACAGCTGGTACCTCACATAAAATATAGAAGAGCGAAATGGGTAGGGCATTTATTAAGACACGAAAATCTGGTATACACACCATTATTGAGGGAGCAGTAGAAGGACCCAATACAGAAGAGGGCGGCCGAAGAAGGAATTCATGGATCAAATGAAAGAAGGACGCAGGAGCTCGAACGTACCAAAAGCTGATGAGGAAGGAGGTGGAGGAGGATATACAGGGAGTTGCTGCCAACCAATCGTTGAGATTGTGACCTCAGGAGAAAGAATAGTTTACTCGACAAGTCCGATCAATATGAGCTTGTGAACAAGGTACTTACTTACTTACAATTAAGTAACAAGGTACTAATCACGGATCCAACTAGCAAGGCTTCCTCATTATCATTGGGATTGACCCACTGGATCGGCCAGTCCATGAATATGGGCTTTGTTTAGTTTACTCGACGACAAGTCCGATCAATATGAGCTTGTGAACAAGGTACTTACTTACATACAAGTAACAAGGTACTTATCACGGAACCAATTAGCAAGGCTTCCTCATTATCATTGGCATTGACCCACTGGATCGGCCAGTCCATGAATATGGGCTTTGTATAGTTTACTCGACGACAAGTCCGATCAATATGAGCTTGTGAACAAGGTACTTACTTACTTACAAGTAACAAGGTACTAATCACGGATCCAACTAGCAAGGCTTCCTCATTATCATTGGGATTGACCCACTGGATCAGCCAGTCCATGAATATGGGCTTTGTATAGTTAACTCAAAATTACTCGACGATAAGTCCGATCAATATAAGCTTGTGAACAAGGTACTTATCACGGAACCAACTCGTAGCAAGGCTTCCTCATTATCATTGGGGTTGACCCACTGGATCGGCCAGTCCATGAATATGGGCTTTGTTTAGTTTACTCGACGACAAGTCCGATCAATATGAGCTTGTGAACAAGGTACTTACTTACTTACAAGTAACAAGGTACTTATCACGGAACCAATTAGCAAGGCTTCCTCATTATCATTGGGATTGACCCACTGGATCAGCCAGTCCATGAATATGGGCTTTGTATAGTTAACTCAAAATTACTCGACGATAAGTCCGATCAATATAAGCTTGTGAGCAAGATACTTATCACGGAACCAACTCGTAGCAAGGCTTCCTCATTATCATTGGGGTTGACCCACTGGATCGGCCAGTCCATGAATATGGGCTTTGTATAGTTTACTCGACGACAAGTCCGATCAATGGGGACTTATGCACGAGGGACTTATCAGAGAACCATCTCCTAACATGGCCTCCCCATTACCGACTGAATTGATGACATACGTATCAGGTATTGGTGCCAGTTACGTCAGGTATAACTTTCATAGTTTCTTTGGTTTTTAATTCATTGATATTGAATTCCGTTGGCAATGATCCAACGGGTATTGCAAGAGGTATTACAACGTACTGTACCATATTGATACTGTACATACGGTATAGATGATTGTTCTTGTTAATTGGATTTGGACCTTCACAGAAGAAAACTTCATTTTTATTGCCAACGGCCTTACCATGTTGATTCCATTAGAGCAGAGCATGTTTCAAACTGCGGCTAACTTGGTAGTGTGCAAAACGTTGGCAGGGGAACCTGGTGGGACATGCTAACGCGCTTAGGCAGTGCAAGTCGAGTCCTGGTCACCTCCGATCTAATCGTGTGACTTTACCATGTTCCCCAAGTGGTTCGGAATCCACTATAATCAGGAGGTCCACCCTGTTAGTCAACTCCCCTTTCCCCGAGGTGATAGAGTCTGCCCTTTGGGTGCCTCAAGTTAACAAACAGACTCACTCCCCCCGCCAGGCCGACAGGGTTGCTTAAAGCAGAAATGCTGAAAGCAGGCGTTAGAAACAACACTTCATTTTTATGTTGTATAATTTGAGCCTTGTTGGATAGCAGAATAGCCATAAAAAAATTAAAAAATTAAAAATAGGAAAGAAATGAAGAAAACTAAAGCAACACCTTCAACCAAAACTGTTTGCATGTAGATAGATACCCGTAGTTGATAGAAAATCCGCGTATTTATAAAAAAATTAGGTACAACGTGAATTAAAAATCAGTGCCTCCTCAAGCCGACGTGTATGAGGTATTTATTTATTTAAGGCGTTTTAAACCCCATTGGCTTTAAAAAATATATATTTTTTTACTCGTAAAAAATAAATAAAACTTACTTCTGCTGGCAAGAAATACTTCGATGGCGACATTCTGGAGAAGGTATCTCCTGGAGAAAATAGCACGAACTTCGGAGAAGTACCATTTTCCATGGAGATGGTCACAATATTTCAGGACCTGCAACAAATAGAGAAACCTTGTATTACTCATGTGTGCATTTAATTCCTGAAGACAGGCACGTAGCCAGGGAGGGGGCTTTGGGGGCTGAAGCCCCCCCCCCCCCCCGAAATGAAAAAAAAGAAAAAATCCTTGCATTGTTCTGTTTGATGTTTCACCTGCATTTTCAGAGGGGGGGGGGGCGGACCCACCGTTTTACTGGGGGTATTCCATACCCCCTCGACCCCCTAGTATAGTTAGCGCCTCCCGAAATAAAATCCTGGCTACATGCTTGCCTGAAGAGAATTACTGAGAAATACTGACTCGTTACCGTACTTGGTCAAGTCGAGCTAACACTTATGACAATGTCAATAGTAAGCATTTCTGAGCTTGCCCATTGACACTTGTGGAGCTTCCAGTGGAGCTTGATTCAGAAGACCAGAAGAAAGTTTGGCAATTTAAATAGATAGATAGAGATAGATAGATAGATAGAAAGATCCTGATAGAGGCGAACCCTCTATATGTACGAGCTGCCGTAGTTCTTTTCACTCCAACTTCCATAAGCTAAGCATTAGACCACTCTATTTGATAGTCGGCCGCCATACCAAGTTGAATCCAGCGGACCAGAGCAGGTTCAAAGATGCAGATAACTTGGTCGTGTGCACAGTGCCGGTAGGGACACATGGTAGGACTTGTCCTGGTCACCTCCGAACTAATCGTGTGACTTCACTGTGTTTCCCAAGTGGTTCGGAATCCACTACAATCAGGAGGTCCACTGTCCTATGGGCTGGCGTAGGACAGTCAAGTCGGGGTCGCTCTATGGGCCCAAATATGAGGCCTAAGTTGTTATTAACCCGACGAACACTACTACTACTATTACTCTATTTGAAAATATTTGCCCGCAATTCGGGACGGCGTGAAGAACCGTATATATATACAGACGTACCATCTACAAAATTTATGGACAAGACATTAAAATGAGTAGTAAAATTAATAATATACAATAACCAAAGGGTGGTGTGCATATACTGTAACCTGATGAGGTCACATCAATTGTTAAATGAAACGGTTACAACCCATTTTAACGAGTGGTAATAAACTCTATAGGTCATTATACTCGAGTTATATGGCCTTTTTACTCATTACTGCCACCTTCCAACCGTATACAAATGAATTGCAACAATATAAACAAAGAAAATTGTATTAGAGCGGGATTGGAACCCGAGTTTTCAGGGTTTTCGGTGTCCTGACACTACTAGACTCTACACCACTCGTGTTCTCTCCCCAAGTGCTAGCTCATTATATACTCGAGTTGTACATTTTAACCCATTACTGCCCCCTTCCTACCATATACAAATGAATTTAGTCAATTAACCCAATAATTCAGAGTAGAATACAAGAGCAATGAGTCAATCGTCTAGAAACCATCTGTCCTTCGCAGGAGAAAGCCTGATGGTGGGAGTAGCACCCACTACCTAGCGGAATTAGGGCTATAAGCGGAGTTAGGGCTATAAAGCCCTCTCTTACACTTAACTAGGAAGGCCCGGGACCGCCTGCTTTACATACCCTCCCAAGCATGGCCAGAAAATGTAGGTAATTGTTCTCTATCTCTTTGCAATATTGCAATGATATTACTTGTAATATATATTTCCGGTGAAGATTCACCAGTGTGCCCCCTGTGTTCCAATGCTGATTGAACTGCAGAGCCCCTCCAGACCTGCGATGACCTTACGAACGACGCCTGTGAGGGAACTTTAGAAGGACGAGGATCTTCTACAGGACGGCACAGCTCTGGATGGCCAAAAGGCCACGTACAGGCATTGGCTGAAGCAAGAAGTAAGGCGCCCATTCCACCGACCGGCTAGGGCTATTTACAAAAACGGTGACGTGGTAGCAGACATTCAAGACTTAGGTGGCGTTTCCACCGACCTCGCATTGCAGAATGCAAATGACATTGACGGAAATTAGAATTTTTCTCTTTATAGAAATCTATTAAAATGTTTGTACTTAACATATTCCAAGACGTCATTTTTTAATTTTAGTTTGTTTGTTTGTGATTTTACTGTATGATCATTGATCAATTTTAACTTTGGCATAGAGGAAAATAAACTTTTCCGTCAATTCTGCAATGCGAGGTCGGTGGAAACCCCGCCTAAGTCTTTAATGTCTGCTACCACGTCACTGTTTTTGTAAATAGCCCTAGCCGGTCGGTGGAATGGGCGCCTAAGTAATATTTCCGATGAACTCCGAAAAGCCGAAGCGTTCTCCAGTTCTTCAGCGAGTAATAACGTAATAAATGCCAATTAGTCTTGTTAATAAACAACAATTTAGCCAACATTGTTTCATAAAAGCTGTCACCAGTGAGCGATGTTGCCGAATCAGGTCTGACAAGCCATGGAATACCTACCGGTACCTGTATATAATATGTATACCAACAGCTCTTAATGTTCCTTCCCATTAGTCCGCAATTACTAACAGTCGTTGCTAATAAGCATGGCCACAACGAACTAGAGTAGCTAGAACGCGAAAGACTTTCTACTTGTACCCGGCTGACACTTTGCCTCGTGGATGTTTCTATGACAACCAAAATCTATGATAGAGCCTCTGGGAATCAATAGGAAATGTAGCTGATTATATTTGACCTTGGGGGCAAGATGGCGGCCAGGCAAGGTGGAGCAGTCCCTTGTATAATGATCTCTGTACCAGCAGGCAGCAGTCCTTCAACAGCATTCTATATTTCTATAGTTCATTGCCGAGAGACCGGCATGCTGACTGCAACGAGCAGTGATTCAGCCGACATGTCGTGATGATGCAATTGAATCCATTTTGGGGGCAAGATGGCGGGCAGACAAGATGGCCAGTCTCTTGTGTGATAATCCTGAAACAGCAGTCTATGTACTCCAGTTCTTTGTCGGGGACACAGGCTTGCGGAATCCAACGAGCCGTACGTACTTCAGCCAACAAGTCATAACGATGCAGTAGAGACAGTTGAGTACATTGTGGCTGCAAGATGGCGGCAAGACAAAATGGCCAGTGTCCAAAGAACTTCCAATATAATATACTAGAAGTACCATTGGCGCTAGTGTCGCATGGTAATTTGATTTCCGCCATTTTTGGGCTCACAGCAGGGGGTATTCTGTATTTTAATTAAAAACTAAGAGAAAATGCCTTTTTGTTGCCCTTATTATTGCCTATAGGCCTAATTTAATTTTTTATTTGCTACATTTGAAATTTCATAGGGTACAGTTACAGTTTTGGATGATTGAACTTATTTCATGCTATTGTTTCTTTTTAATCTACATAATTTTCAGCTATTTTGGGAAAGCATATTTATCATAATAGTGAAGTTAGACAGCCTAAATATTTAATAAAGACATATTTTTCTTTTTCTATTTGTCCCCGCTTCCGCAAGCAAATCATATGAAGGGGCTCGCCGTACGTACTTCAGCCGACAAGCCATAAGGATGCAGTAGAGACAGTAGAGTACATTTTGGCTGCAAGATGGCGGCAAGACAAGATGGCCAGTGTCCTATGGGCCAGTACTGAAACAGCAGTCTATGTACTCCAGTTCATTGCCAGGGGCACTGGCTTGCGGACTCCAACAATCCGTACGTACTTCAGCCGACAAGCCATAAGGATGCAGTAGAGACAGTAGAGTATATTTTGGCTGCAAGATGGCGGCAAGACAAGATGGCCAGTGTCTTATGGGCCAGTACTGAAACAACAGTCTACGTACTCCAGTTCATTGCCGGGGACACTGGCTTGCGGACTCCAACAATCCGTACGTACTTCAGCCGACAAGCCATAAGGATGCAGTAGAGACAGTAGAGTATATTTTGGCTGCAAGATGGCGGCAAGACAAGATGGCCAGTGTCTTATGGGCCAGTACTGAAACAGCAGTCTACGTACTCCAGTTCATTGCCGGGGACACTGGCTTGCGGACTCCAACAATCCGTACGTACTTCAGCCGACAAGCCATAAGGATGCAGTAGAGTATATTTTGGCTGCAAGATGGCGGCAAGACAAGATGGCCAGTGTCTTATGGGCCAGTACTGAAACAGCAGTCTACGTACTCCAGTTCATTGCCGGGGACACTGGCTTGCGGACTCCAACAATCCGTACGTACTTCAGCCGACAAGTCATAAGGATGCAGTAGAGACAGTAGAGTACATTTTGGCTGCAAGATGGCGGCAAGACAAGATGGCCAGTACTGAAACAGCAGTCTATGTACTCCAGTTCATTGCCGGCATGCTGACTCCAGCGAGCACATGTCATGAGGATGCAGTTGACTGTATTTTGGGCGCAAAATGGCAAATCTCTTGGGTTGGTGTGCCAGCCCTGAAACAGCAGTCTACGTACTCCAGTTCATTGCCGGGGACACAGGCATGCAGACTCCAGCGAGCCGTAATTCAGCCGACATGTCATGAGGATGCAGTTGAATACATTTTGGGGGCAAGATGGCGGCCAGGCAAGGTGGAGCTAGGCGGCTCGTCTCTCGTGCGCCGGTCCTGAAAACCACCAGTCAATACCTCCCCGACACCTCAACCCTATCTATCTCTTTTCTCAAGTTCTACACGCAATACGCAATACAGTACTAATGTAACGTACATCGAAGATATTTGAATAAAACATTTGAATGCAATAACACCGACAAACTAAACAATACCAATTATACATAATAAAGCGCAGATCGACTGGTAACCTCGGAAACTCTGCTATATCACACTCGCAGATTGGTAATATTTATTTACAAGCTTACATTACATTTTCCGATTAAACTAAAGTATAGAAAATCTCTAATTAATTGCAAGAGTGGGCCGAAAGGCCCGAAATTCGCCCATATCGAAAATAAAGACAATTTTCCTTCTTTCTTTAATTTTTCGACTTACACTAGATATAATGGCCGGACGCTTGGCCGGACGTTATGTACCAAGAAACCCACTATTCTGGGCTTTTTTTCAAGAACTTTCACCCGGGTGGAAACCCACGAGCCCCTGTTTGCAGTTGTACAAATAAGTATTAATATATACATATATTACAATAAAGTTTCGTCTATAAGAACCTATACTTTTTTAATTTGAAAATGCGTAAATATCTTGGGCATATTTATACCACTCTACATATGTCCTGAAAAAATGAAAATTAGAAGAAAAAAACAATACATTAATAACAGTAATGTTATCGCATAGCTAGTTTACAACTAAAATAATGAAAATAAACTAAAGAGATAAGAAAATAAACATAAGAGATTGAGGAAATAATTACAACAAAAATAGCAAAGCAGAGTAGATAGTAATTAGATTTGAATGGGATGAGGTCAGACTTTCAATGAAATAGTATGACAGTAATTTTGTTTATTATCCTAGTAATTTAATAAACGGCCCCTCTACTGCGCTTACTCAGCGATGAGGGGACCCCAACTCTTTCAATACAAAAATATACTCCATACCGTACAGTACAGATAAACGCAAACATTCCTCTCACGTCAGCAGCAAACTAAGGCAAACTTACTCAGGGGTTTAAGTTAAATAGTTTGAATTTTTCTTTCTTTCTTTTCCTTGTCCAGTATTCCCTGGACAAGGAGCATATATTACAAAAATACAATACTTAATAATACCATCCCGCATCCCCAAGCAAGCGCTTATTTGGGACAAAAGACTCATAGAGTGCTGCTAAACAAGGCTTAATAATTTATTTTTGTTATTTATTTTGTTTTTACTTGTTTTTTTTAATGTCAGTTTTTATTATTATTAACTCCCATTGACCAGCCATCTTTTTATACCCGCTTTTAACTCACCCATCTGTTTAAATTTTTTCATTTGTGGAGGAAGTTCATTAAATATCTTTAGTATAAGTACTTTGTTTAATCTCTCTCCGTATTTGTTATATTAATAATAATAATAATAATAATATATTTATTTCCCAATTTTTACAGTTTAGTTTTTTTTTAAACATTTTATTTTCCTTTAGCCACAGGCAGTGCCGTGTCTTAATCACAGGGAATCGTTATATTAGTATAATTAAGTTAGTCTGTAAGTGACAGGTTAATGTTAGTTAGGATAGGGTACGGTAAAGGTTGTGTCACCTCGAAAACGCTGGAAGGATGAGTCGGAAACTGACCTTCGCGAGTTGGGAGTCCGTAGGTGATGGAGCGCTTTTCAAAGCCGAGATGAATGGAGGAGTGTTGTCGAGCAGGCCGAAGCCCATCAAGGGCTGTAGAGCCAGAAGAAGAAGAAGAAGATTTAAATTGTTCATAAATAAAGATAATTCGGCATTAGCTTTAGCCAGTTGGAGGCTCAGAAATGTTTCTACGTTTTTCTAATATTTCATAGTAACAATATTGCAATATAAGTGATTAGCAAATTTAAACTTAAGGCAGAGATTTCCAAATAGTTTCTAAATAAATGATTCTGTACGGTATTTTATTAATTAAATCTTCGATCCACAACCGAGCTGCAAAGATTCTAAAAATGGTCACATGAAAAATTCGTCAAAAATACAATCTTTCTAAAAAACCAAAACAGACTAACTACGACTAATTTGTACCTAGTACAAATATCTCATGAAAAGTCAGTCGTAAAATTGTCTAAAATATCTTGACAAACAGAAGATATTTTTCTGCGCTATTTAATAATATGACTTATTTTAACACAGATTGGCCAAATTATTGAATTGAAACAAAAAACGATGGGTGTGCCATAGTCCCTAGGAAAGAGTCCAAGAACTGTGGCCAATTGGGGTTGGAAATGGCCACGTGTCATATATTTGAAAGTAGATGAGCATTTCCGAAACTAAATAGGATATTTTTTAGGACTCAGCGATGTACAGTATATATCTTTTGAAAATCGACTTTGTAAAAAAACGCGTAGGGGGTACTCCTGTTCGGTCTTATGACATAGATTTCCAAATATTTTGTAAACAAAGCAGACCGGGGTATTTCCATAGAAATATATTATTGACTTTTTTTATTTATTTAATTAACAAAGCAAGTCATTAAAGATTTGGCTCATGGAAGTGTAGAAGACTGCTTCATGCATCATGTAATAGGGAATATTAAATTTTTGGTACCTTAATTCTTTCATAAAGACCAGAACGGACTAAAATTACGCGTATTCTGGGATTTTTGGAAGAACTACAAAACCGAAAAGTAAAAATACCCGATTATAATTATGATCCACGAAGTAGTCTTCTACAACTTGGATGAGCCAAGTTTTTAATAACTTGCTGAGTTAATTAAATAAAAAAAGAAAATACTGAATTTTGGGGTTCAAATTGTCTACGTGTCATTTCCTCCTAACTGGAGCGGCGGGAGCCATAATATCCCTTACGGGGCACCCGTTAATCACAAGCCAACTATCAGAGATAAGTACCAACTTAAAAAATATCGAAGTCTTACACATCGCAGCATAGCAGAACGGATACCTGGACCCGTTCAAAAACTCTGTACTTAGCTTGTGCATGTTATTTTCCCAGCGACATTTCGTACTTATCTTGTGCAGGCTACACTAGCAGCCATATTGATAACGGTCTCCAGCCACGGGATGGAAATTTCTGAACAAATTAATTAATTTCTCGTCTCAGCCGCGAAGATATGATAAGGGAAAAATGAAAAATTCAAAAAACATTGTTGCTTTCAAAATAAATTTGCATTTTTTCACTTTAAATACCTTCATTACCCTAGAAAAACAAGATAAAGTGCACTCAATCGATTTTATCAAATAGTCGTAAATGAGTCAAGTAGTTTAGTGTTTGTTGAGATTTGCTGCTGTGAAACGAGTGATTAATTTTTTTAGTGCAAAATACTCAGGCTTCCTATGTTTACAAACTATTTGGGATTATCTGCCTGAACCTATTCACACCATTGTGTAATTTACTGGGTGGATTTAAAAAAAGAATATATATATACAGTATATTATGGCCATTGGTCCCTTGTCCAATGACAACGACCCCATGGATTTCGGACATTATTTGTATATTATTTTATTTAACTGGTATACGTCCTCGAAGTCTACCTAGCAATAATGGACAAGCTGAGACAAGCTTACCATTGACGCAATGAAACAGGCGAAAGCATGACTTAACCAAGTACAGATACGAGTCTAAGGCCTACAGCAGTACAGTGGGATTTTGTTTTGCGCCGGAGAGGTTAGGGAGGGGAGCGGGGGGCGGAAGGGGTCCCAGGAGTAATCATTGGGAGCTTAACTTTTTACTCTCCCCTTTTGGAGTCAGACCCCAGAACAGGATTTCTGCACCCTCACCCGAATAGATCGATATACGGGCTGATCTCTGCAACAAAATCTAGCAAGGGCACCATACTAAAATGTTCAGTCAGTATTCTTTTAAGATGAAATATTGCGTTCGGGCTGCTTATATTTCTAATGAAGTTTTCAAAAGATTGTTCTAAAAGATGTGTGTCGAGAAATAAATTAATTTTTTGTGAAGAAAAAAAAAACTTTTTACGCCACATTTAATCAAAGTCGGATAATAAAAATAAATATCATAAAATTTTCAATTTGAGTGGCCACCATCTTGAAATTCCTTTAATTCCTGTCACTTTATAAACTGAATACTTTTATACTAATTTCACGCTATTGGATAGTTTTTTCAGCTTTCTCTACAGGCCTGTATGCCTAGATTACATCATTCAAGCTTCAGCCAGACAGCCTATATTTGTATTATAAATTATAATACCTCATTCTAAACAAATATAAGAAAATATAACATCATGACATAAACCTGGTTCAGGACACCATGAGAAGGCATCTACTGATTTGAAATTCAGAGAAGCTGGCTGACAGTAGTCTGGTCTATAAACATATTACTGTCAAACATACCAACTAGGGATTGCAGATGCATACTGAATACATAAACAATATTATGTCGCTGGAAAATACATACATCACTTCATCTCAAGGTCACTCTGGAACTCACTACTAAATCCAGAGGAAAATTTCTCTGCTGCATATTTTTACCCTATCCCAAAGAATACTAATAATAATAATAAAGTCTTTATTGAAAAAATTAAATATTGACACATCGAGATTAGCTTTCTGTGGCTTTCTTTTACAGCTTACTGTAGACACATATCAACGATAGCTTGCATGAAATATTAGAATAAAGAATAGTACTACTTCGATTGTCCTCAGCAGGATATCGATTTTTATCACTCCAAAACCATCGAATTCCGTGTAAAACATAAAAGAACCTGTACGCGAGTGAGCCTGCACGTGCTTTGTTACAATTGTTATATATTAATATACTGAAATACTGTATCTAGGTATAAGTTCTATGGTAAATAACTGTCCTGGGGTTAAATTTATTTATTTATTAATTTAACGATAAGCCAACAGCATATTCTAAAATGGACAGTCCAATATAATTTTCCGCAATAATACAAAAAATGCAATAAATTTGGGCACGGATTATCAATAATTTTTTCCAATTTAGTTTTTTCTATATAAAGCCAAAACTTGCTGGGGAAAGCAACCTGTTTGGTTTTGTTACGCTATTCAACGCCTAAAAAAACATATCTGCAGAAGTTGAGAGTCATCGACATAAAAATTATTTGTTAGTAATTTTTCATGAAAATTGAGTTTTTTCAATTTTTGTCCCCTGAAGAAAACTATCTGCGGTCTACTGAGATTTGTTTACATGATTGGGGACCACAATATACGTGAATTCTAAAGAAATTGTTGGATCGGTATCTTAGAAAAGAAATGTCATTTTCGGGGAGTTTTCTTGGGGGTTAAAACCCCCAAAACTGAGTTAGCCCAAAATAAAAATAGAGTACCTGAGATATGATTTTTATAAACCTTCTTGCCGAATTTTATTGAAATCCATAGAGTAGTTTGCCCACAAATCGACGAACAGAGATACAGACCGACAGGCAAGACATTTCGTAAAAACCACTCTTTTGTGTCCCTGGGACCTCAAAACGTGTAAATCCACTGAAAACCCAAAAATTTCAACTATCGAAAAACTTTCCTTATAGTTAAGTATAAATAGGAAAGCAAAAAGAACTTTTTAAGGTATGTTACCTATTAGCTAACAACAATACGGTCTACAAATTACGTTACAACTGAACGGGTATGCATAAACCGTCCACATACTCCAAATACAAAAGGCCCCTGCAAGTTGTTTTCCTAGGGCTGAAAGGCACCCCATCGAGGCCGCTGGTAGGTGCCATTTCGTGTTCTCCCGCCGGATTAATCCGGATTATCCTTTGACAAAGGCCCCCGGTCTCAAAGGAAACCCGATCCGAGATCCGACCCTCTGATGCAACGGCTATGCGTTTGCTCCATAGACTCCCTAGTATAACTCGATTCCTTCTGATAGGATGGAGCTTTGTTATTCTATTGTATATGGTTTTGGTATGATGACCAGGGGCGGGCTAAGGCCGGAATGAATAAGGACGTCTGAAAAGGTTAAACTAGAGTCCGATATGGTGTTTCAGATGAACGAGCAGAAATTCAGAGCAATGTAGGACTAGAGCAGGGACAGATCCAGCCCATTTTTAGGGTGGGTTAGGTTAGGTACTTGTGCAAGGCCGTGCCCAGGTTTTGATTTCGGGGGTCCGGACCCCATGGACCACCCCTCTGGGCACGGCCATGTACTTGTGGGTCAGAATATAACAAACATATATGTAGTATCGATTTAATTATAACGTAATAAATAAGCTTACAACAGATTTACTAAATTTTGGCGGAGGCAGCTACCCCCTGCCTCCCCCCCCCCTGTATCCGTCCATGACCCAGAGCAATATGGGCTTTTTTTTATTTTGGGGAAGCTGAAAAATTATGGTGCAAGTCCACCGCCCCTCTAAAGACTTTATGAAACTCCTCCTTCCTTATTTGCTTCTTCGAGCTTTGGTAGCTAGATCAGCAATTTGGACCTTTGAGACTACTGCTCTGAAAAGGTAAGTCGCAGTCTTACTAAACCACTGCCTCAAGTTTTTCCAGCAGGATGTGCATCTTCTGTCGGGAGCCCTGAGTCCATCTATCCTTTCTAGCCCCTAGGATTATGACATGCATGTACAGTTAGGTGTAAGAGAGGGCCATAGACCCTAATCTCGCTGTTTCTACGTAATTTTTTTTTCAATAAAGACTTTATTACTAGTATTATTAAGTACACGTACATGTTAGAAGAATACATATAAATGGCTGTAAAAGTTCATAAAAAAGAAAGAAAAACACAATAAACATAAGAAAGAAAAAAAACTACAATGCAGAACGATATTCAGTACTCGTATATGTTGTAACTTTGCGAAGTAAGTTATAGAGAGGCCAAAGCTTGCGGATTTTGTTTTAGGAATAGAGTTACTTTGCTTACAAAACGCCGTAATACTCGTACTTGGATACCTTTTACTTCTTCCGGCAGACTATTGTAAATTGTGATGGATTGGAAAGTATAATGATTTGTCCTGGGGTTGGGAAACTGGCCCCGAAGGCGGATGAACTCAATGAACAGTCAACGGCATAAGGATGCAGAAGGCAACGGGAAACCGCAGCATTACAATTCCCTAATATATTTGCCGTGATGATCGCCAATATTCAATAGAAGAGGCATTTGAAGAAGACCAGACGAAAAGGGTTTCCCTTTAAGTCGAGTTTCGAAGCATCACAGTCCATTCTTCTACCAACCGCACTCCACCGTATTCCAGACCATTTGGCACCATACAAAACAACAGAAAACAAGGTCAAACATGGTGTAACCACTTTGCTCTATACCTGATGAAGTCTACTTTCCATTGTTGCAAACCCTAGCTGTAAAAGCTCTCAAGGGTTTCGGGGGGTGATTTGCACCCTCCGGCCACACTGCTACCCCTCCGATACGCACTTGAGTGCATGCTTTGTGTACACTTCATGGTAATCTAATTGACAGGGATGATGCGAAGAGCACATTTGCCTCAATTATGTCTTACTGTTTCCAATCTCGGCAAGTTATTTGGACAATTCTATAGCGCAGTGGTTCTCAAACAGTGGGTCATGGCCCACTGGTGTGGCACGGCAACCCCTTATTAGGGAGGCCATAGGACCTCAGGAAGAATATATTTATGCATTATGACACATTAACATTGGGAGCTAAGGCTCGGAAAATATTAATTCCATTTCCGACATCAATGGTCCTTCTCAACGCTCCTTAGGTTGAAGTCGAAGGACCAAAATAAACTAAAAGGCCTCGGCGGGGAGCTGAGAGTGGTTATTTCACAAAATATTCGTTCCAACATAAAAAATGTTGTCACATTAAAAAAAGCAACATGCATTTTGATATTGATTTATTTTTCTTTGTAAACTGAGTAGGGGGCCACGGACAATTGGCTTCTTTAAAGGTGAGCCACGCACGGTCCTGTGAGTTTGGGAACCACTGCTCCCCCTCCAGTTGCATCTTGAACAAATCATGTTTTGTATAATATATTTATAATATATATATTATATATAATTTGCAAAATATACGAAAAGTTTTTACACCCGAAATTGAGTAGAAATTGAGTAGGTATACGTATGTAACTAAATCAATAACAACATCCAAAAAGTCCCACCAATTTCCCTTCCAAACTAATTAATACTTACTTGTTTACTGAATACGGTACTTGTAGGAATTAGTCTGAAGATGGTGTCCACCACCGAAACAGCTGCCATATAAATTTTATTTATTTTGTGGAATTTGTGCAGTTATTCTGTAATTTTGATCTAAATTATAATGTATAACGAAGTCACTGGAGAGAGACTCCCTCATGGAACATTCAAACCCTTGAGTTGCGTAGCGCATTGATGGACATTTGCCAGTTGCAGCTAATCGAGTTTTGCAGTACAAAAACGCAATTAAACGAATTAACAGTAAAAACAAATGGCGCGAAAACCGTCACATATGTGACAGGAATCGAAATTAAAAGAAAGACTTTGTGTAATTTCCTTGGCAAGACGTGGGCTTAATTCAAAGCTGCACTATTGCACTATACGATTCGTAGCATCAATGTCGTAAATACATTATAATGTCATAATTTAATTACGATACAAATTATTACTATTAGTCAATGTCAATTTCTGGCCGTTGACAATGGCCCCTATAAATCACCTCACAATAGGTGGGGTATCTATTGGTAAAGGTAAATGCTAGGGCAGAGTTGCAGGCTACTAGCGGGGTCGCAGGTGGCGTAAAGCGAACGAATAAGCAGCCCCCGACCAAGCAGCGGCATAAACGGAAGGTGTGGTGGTAAGTCTGCTACGGTGGTGCAGGCTTGTGTAGAAAAAGTTACAGTAGCCCGAGGATGACTATCTGACAGTGCGAATAGTTGGCGCCACTAAATAAGTAAACACTACTAGGGCACTATTTTGTCCTAGGGTAGGGAAACTAGCCCCGAAGGCGGAGTAACTCAATGAAGAGTCAACGACATAAGGATGCAGAAGGAGACGGGAAACACCTGCATTACA
Organism: Psococerastis gibbosa; assembly: GCA_963971405.1. NCBI lineage: Eukaryota > Metazoa > Arthropoda > Insecta > Psocodea > Psocidae > Psococerastis > Psococerastis gibbosa. The sequence continues at coordinate 41,245,720 of OZ020489.1, read as the reverse complement.
ACTCCCTGGTAAAGTCATCATCACTGATGAGTACATTCCATACTCTACATATATAACTTCCCTTCGGGAAGTGTTACGTCTTACGTTATCTACGTGTCTACGATTGCCATGATGATCGCCAATCTCCAATAGAAGAGGCATTCTAAGAAGAAGAAGTAATGTAATTTTTCCCTAAGGACAACACAAACTATACCAAGCTACCCCAGTTGAACGTAGTTTTCATCTTCATGATGAGACTTCCTTTCTGCTATATACTTTGGTAATAAAATAATAATGAACAAGGTGTGGAAAAAATGATTGTAGATAGAAAATTAGCACCCCAAAATTTGTTGTTTTTATTGACTTTTTTTATTTTTATTAATTAACAAAGCAAGTTATTAAAGATTTGGCTCATGTAAGTTGTAGAAGACTACGTCTTCATGCATCACATACCAGGAAATATTACATTTTTGGTACCTCAGTTCTTTCATAAAAACCGGAGGGGGCTAAAATTTCGCGTAATCTGGGATTTTTGGAAAAACTACAAAACCGAAAAGTAAAAATACCCGATTATATGATGCACGAAGTAGTCTACTACAACTTACATTAGCCAAATTTTTAATAACTTGCTGAGTTAATGAATTTTAAAATTTAATTTATATAAAATTTAAAGTATTACTTTTGGGATGCCAATTTTCTACGTAGCAAATGCTCTTGATATACCTCATCAAGACGAATCCGATGATTATTATTATTATATTTATACCAACAACAAATTTATTACGACATAGTTGACATACCCAGTGGCGGCTCGTCCATAAGGGCACTGGGGCTACAGCCCTCCCATAATTTTACAGGCAAACAAAGCAATTTCCTTTTAATAATAATAATAATAATAAAATAATAATATACTATTCTGAAGAAAAATGCAACTGCTACAATTCGGCTATGCTATGTGCGTGCTCTGGGCAACTTGGGGCAATTTTCAATTTAGCCCCGGGTCGCCATGGCAACCGAGTCAGGCAAAAGTTAAGAAGATCGTTCGCACCATTGAAAAGGTGTACACAACTTTTCTCTTATGGACCTTGCAATGCAATTCATGCCATATGCATTTATACATGGGCAGCGGGGCAGCGCCCCAAAAATGACTTTAAATGTTTCGTATTAATAATATCGTTGAATATTGGTATTTTTTTAAAATCATAATTATAAGAGTTATTTTTGAGAAGAGTTTCACTATTTTGTCATGACTGATGATTATTATAAAATTTTTCAAAGAAGAATTTTTGACTAGGGAAGTCAGGTTCTGCCCAACGGCCAGGCAGGGTAATGTAAACAAATATTACAAAATGTAAACAGCGAGTGATAGACTTGTTTGCCACATCGAAATGCCGAAGAATCTATTTGATATTCAAGTAGTGGTAAGTTATATGCTATTACTTCATTACAATTCGTTGCCCCACCATTTTGATACACCACGAGCCGCCACTGGACATACCGCAAGGCACTAGCCCGTGTGCGGTTTAACGTTGGTACATTTATAAGATTTACATAATGCTTAACTTATAATAAAAGAACATTTAATAAAACGAAACGTTTAGTATGGAGTCGTCCTCAATTAGAACTAAAACTAAAAACTAAAAATGGGGGGGGGGGTAGGGGGAGAGGGGAAATGTTTATTAAAATACTATTTGAGGAGCAAACTTTCAAAACGTTACAAATCCATGAAAATTAAAAATTGATTTTATCATCGATTTTCCATCTTGAAGATGAGTTGAATGATGAAACACATCTCGTGAAAACAAATCAAGTTACCGTAGTTTGCACTTATATGTACAATAGAGTTCACAGCGGGGGCCATATGTGCCCTATCTACTGCTGTAGCCTCGCAGTGTGTTCGTATATTATCTGTTCCCTCACTACAGCCCAGCAGCAGCCCTCTTTGTACCCCACCCCTACCCCTCTTCTACTTATCAAAACCAATTAGGTTTTACTAATAGCTGTCATTGTATCCGTGCTCTATCGGCATCTGGTGGGACGGCTGCTGTGGTCTATCAAATCCCAGCAGCATGTACAGCTTTCTCACGTCCCGCGGCGGCATCGCTTTCAATTTTTGTGACGATATGATGCGTTGACACGTTTATGATAGGGTAAAGTGGAGATGCGGTATACTCTTGGTGGGGTGAATCAGATTTTTTTGCTGTAAATTAAATGAAATAAATGGTGAAATTTGTTAAGGAAGGAGTTATAAATATCTGCAGCAGCCTGGTCGAGGCGATTATAATACCGGTATTTATTTAATCCCCTGTTATTAAAAATGTAAACAAGATAATTCTATAATGGAAAGTGCTATTCAGAATTTGTTTGTTTACAGTTATAATCCTAGGGTATTTATTTAACCCCGGTATTATAATCGCCTCGACATGTAGAGTACAGACTCTATATTTTTTTTTGACTGTGGTTGGTTTGGCTCCCACACTTGCTTCATTTTCTGGCCAACTTTCGGAGGGCATGTAAAACAGGCGGAAAAGCAGCTAACCATTCTGGTTGCCAAGAGACTACTTAGTGTTGCGGTTGTCTCTATTTTCAAATAATAAGAAAAAATTTCAAACTTTACAGGAATAAGCTAAATTTACGAGAAAAAAAACTTATATTAACAAAAATGTTCTTTAAACACTTAAAATATATTTAAACTGTGATAATGTCCAATAGATTTCGTCTTATGAACTACCATTAACCCAAAAAAAATTGATAATAAGTCTTTTTTCAGGAATGCGAGGGCAAAAGAGCAAGAGAGCTTCAGAGACGGCTGGTTGGCATGAACAAACCATAGGGGCACTCATAGGAACGACCTCTGTATACTCGCATCTATCTAAAATATAGCACCCAAGAGCTCTTCCTGTCTAGCTGTACAATAATATTGTAGTGCAAATCTCTTGGGGGAGGGCAGCCCCAGCTCCTCCTTTCTACGGCCCTGGAGAGATGTGCAAAACCGAGCGCATGACGCACATGAGGTACCTTGGGCGGGCTTCGATCGAGCCTAGTTAGTCGTGCCGGCTTGTTTTTGCTCTCCACATGATGCCCAGGTACCAAGCAGGCTGAGGCTTGGTACCTCAGGAATGCAGAGACAGATGCTATCTGACACGATTTATGATCTAGACGTTGCCGTGCGGTGTTGAGGTTTGAACACTGACTTCCAGTGTCGGAGCGCCGAAGTTTCGAAAAAGCCGCGTGAATACAAGTAGGCATCTACAGCCAATCAGCGAATACTTTAATGTGGCGCCAAAATAAGGCCTACAACTAGTCATTGGCATAGCTATATAGATATGACATAAGGGGATGGACGTAGACCTAAGTTATGAGGAACAGAATCAGTGCATTGGTGTGTCTTGGAGAGATCGTATCCCTATAACTTGAGGTCCTCATGAGGTGCAGAAGCAGTGTTGTTGCTGACGGTGACGAAATGGAAACTTACATACTTCGGCTATGTGTGAAGGCAGGATAAAAGAACTTAAGGCTGCAGGCAGACTCGTATCTGTACTTGAATAAGTCATGCGCATTTTGCACCCAGTTGTTTAAAATCGACTTGGATGGCAAGGTGGTAGCGTGCTTGTACTTGTGCGAGTCTCTACAAACCATGCGATCGGAGACGTGTCGTAACTCAACACGGGTACTAACCTACAGAGGCGACTGAAGAGGTCAATCGGATACATTCATTAAATTGTTTGTATCCCATGCGATTAACCTTTCTTTAAAAGAAAAAAAAAATTGAATACACCCCGGGGTTACGTTAATCCCAAATCGCCACAATAAGGCTGCAGAAAGCAAAACACTTGCTGGTCTGATGGAAGTAAGCAATTGTGTTGGAAGATTGTTAAGCGGCTTCTTAAGACAAACCGAGACCATAACGAAGCAAAAAAATAGGAGTTAGTTCAGCTATATGACCTCAGAAAAGTGTAACCGGAAAAGGGTCAAATTTCCGCAAGATCCTAGCCATTTATTAAGGAAAAAGATTCAGGAACGAGTAGTGGTAATACCCATTAGCAGGGACACAATAGCAAATGCATACCCAAAAACGTACATCCAGAAAAAAATACCTGCAACAACAAAAATGCTGAAGAAGCAGAAGAAGTAAAAAAATACTATTGTATCAGTAACCATTTACGAGATAAATACGTTTCAGGTTCTGTACCTGAGAAATAAAAGCTCTGTCGAAGTTGTACGCAATGTCCCCGAAGCCCTGCACTCTATTTCGTGTACAAAGCCAACTGAGCCTCAAGTTATACCTGAAGAATGCCGGGACAGCTGAAGCAGATGGTATCAAACACGATTTATGAGCCAGACATTGTGGAACTGTCGCACGGAATTTAAACTACGCTATATAAAACAATAAAAAGCCCAAACGGTCCACTCCGTGGCTTTTTTGTTTCGTGAAAACACCTCGCTATCGGTTCTGCCTGTGTTAGGTTCTTCGGACTTCGTTTTTACGATGCTGGTTGGTTTCTTTGATTTCATTTTGTTGGTGGCCTTTTATTGGGGATGTGCTTGAGAGGTATTGTGTTTTCTTGGGAGATGTTTATTAGGGGCAGAGACGGATCCAGCCCATTTGGGGGAGGGGGGGGGGAGTGGTGGGTCAAAATAGAACAAACATGATGTATATCGACTAAATTAGAGTGTAATAAATTAACTTACAATAGATTTACTCCATTTCGGGGGGGGGGGGCAGCTATCCGTCCATGATTAGACACTTTAGGGTGACTGGGGAAACTATAGAGGGGAGGGTTTTTTTTTACAAAACCAAATACTTTTCTGGGAAAGCAACCTGTCCGGTTTCGATACTCAATTGAACACCTAAAAGATACCTGAAGGTAGAAATCATCGATAGAAAGGTTTCGCAGAAAAATTACTTTTTAGTCATTTTTCATTAAAATTTAATTATTTTTATTTTTTTACCCCCAGAAGCAACCTATCAAGGGGCAAGCGACTCCCCGCATTTCGTGAACATTAATAACGACTACAATATATGTGAATTTAAAAGAAATCGTTGGAGCCGTTTTTGAGAAATAATTTTTTTAGACTTTTTTTTTTAGTTTTTTGAGAATAACCCCCCCCCCCAAATTAAGTTAGCCCCACATAAAAAAAAACTTTTTCCGAGGCATGATTTTTGTGAACCTACATGCCGAATTTCATCAAAATCGACCGAGTAGTTTGCCCGGAAATCGACGCACAGACAGACAGACAGAACGACAGACAGACAGACAGAACGACAGACAGACAGACAGAACGACAGACAGACATTTCGTAAAAACCACTTTTTTGGGTTCCTGGGACCTTAAAACGTGCATATCCGTTGAAATCTCGGAATCGAAAATTTCGACCGTCACAAAGCTTTCCTTATACTACGTATAAATTGGAAAGCAAAAAAAAAAAAAAAAAAAACGCGGAGTGTTTGGAGCGTTACATGTTCATCTTCTGGTTTGGGTAGAATTGCTTTTCTCATTTCAAATGCCCTCACTTGGCAATCGAAATATTTTTAAGGTTTAAAGTATTTCTGAATTGCTTGACGCCCATAACTGTCTACTGTATATTTTAAGTAGCTTAGTAAAACAAAAATATACCATGTATAGGAACTTAAATTATTAAATTATACTCAATGTTCTGTATAAGATTTGCATTTTATTGGACTTTTAGGTCGGTTTGCAAATAAATGATCATTTTTTTATTTTATTTTTTATAGGGTCGCGAAGTTGGTCGCGCCATCTTATTTGCGCATTTGAATATGGCGGTGCAGTCCAGAATTTCTAACCGAGACTTTCCGATTATGGAACCCATCTTAAATGAATGAAGATGTCATAGATAATTATTGCAAAGTAAACATATACCGATGGAGACAGCCAGGCCGACACATTATGTAAATAACTAAACCATGACAAAGCTGCGGCTATACGAGTGACAGCGAAAGGTTTTGGTGAAAAGGATCAGGTCACCGATAGCCTTTCAATGTAGCCGACAAATGAAAGAGATGCGAAATATGATACTGTTGAAGGTATAGGCCTGAATTCCTTCCGGTCAGTAATAAGGAAAAAGCTACGTTTATGGAAGTTATTCCTTTTTAGTAAATGTCTGTCGCCAGTGGAACTCCTCAGATAAGGAAATCGCAGCCCAAGATTCGTGGGTTTAAAAGCCAGTTACTAAAAAAATTGCTAGGGACAGAATAGTTTTAGAATACGATTTACTCTGTGTCTATAGGTTTTTATGTCATTTTATAAATACGCTTAGAATAAGATTATTTTAGCTAAGCGTTTTTTGTTTTGTTGCCTATGTATTTTGGAAATTGTATTGTTTTATGGACGTGGATTAGACGAAAAAAAAGACTTTCTAGTCTTAAGTCTCGCCCCGTAAATATATCATGCAAGCCATGAATGGCATGGCTTCCGGAAACGTTTTTTGTTGGAATTATTAACGCGCAGCAACCAACTCTCCGAGCAATTTTAACGCTTTGCACCTCATTTCTGTTATCGCAATGGTCTCATGTACTTGTTTGAGAAGCGAAAAATCCTATACTCTTAATAAAGGCACACGGACGATCTTTTCCATTGTAGATAGTAGAAGATTTCTTACCGATTTCGGAAGCTGGCTGGAAGCCGACTGCCTGAAAGAGCACCGGTTTCCCCTTAGACACGCCAGATCATACAAATCTTCTGAAGTAGACCCTATGTGGGTTTGCACCAACCATTCATCAAGCCCTATCCCATACAATGGAAATTCATCGGAAAATCGCGCCAGCGAGAATAGCCCGTGTGTACCGGGACTTAGTTATTGCAATTACAGCGTCCACAGATATTGCCTGCGTGTCGCACTCAGTTATTGTTCCGTTCCGGAGAAGTGTTGGTCATTCGATCCATCTGCCCCTATACTAGGATTTTCTCATATTAATCAAATTTTCACCCCTACAGCATCACGAATCTAAACAATAATAAAAGCAGCCCTATGCTTATATGGAAACCATGCCGGCCTATATTTTAAATTTCACTGATTAGACAATCTGCCCTCCCCCCCCCCCATCCATTTTCACAGGAAATATCAATCATAGAGCTACAAACGAGGTATCATAAAGTAGAAGAAATGTTCCTCTGCATATTGATGCACCTTATTTGGCTGCCACTAGCACCAATTGGCTACTTGACAGTTGTAACAATGACTTATATAGATATAATACGCTATATATTAGATAAAGCAGCTTATAGGTAATAATAATACAACATGTTTTTCCATGAAAAATTGTAGATATTAAATGTGCGTGTTTTTTGGCTATGAAGCCTAAACTCCAACAGACTTGGTATCAGACATATCAGCAGTGGCCTAGCCATAACGTATAAAAAGTAAAAAAGTTTCCAGGTTTTAACTTTCTTACAGCCACGGTTACGGTTAAGGTTATGGAACCGGTTATATTGAGTTTTCTATAAATCAGGCCTTATTCGGATACATTCAGTAAGCCCCCCTCCCTCATAGTCGTTCGTAAAGTTGTAGAAAGTTGATTCCGAATCGGCTATGCATAAGAAAAACATGCAGGAAGCATCCCTCATACTGGTTTTACTTTCTGAAACGTTACCTATGAGCCATCCTGTATTTCTTGCATGCGATTAATCTGTTACTAACTATAAACAAACAAATAAATAAAGTAGTCCTACCCTGTAGTAGTCCACTCAAAAGTTGGAAGCAAAAAAATTAAATAAATAAATAAAAATTATTCCGAACCCACACCAAAAAACGCAATAATGTAATACATCACTATCGTCCCTTGATGAAAGGTTGCAGAAAATTACTTTACTGTGAGAAACTCCCCACCTTCCACGGTAATGGGGTAAAATGAGGGTGAGATGAATCCTGAGATGATTTATTTAAATAAAACATAGGAAATAAATCACAACGGGGATTCGAAACAAGGGATACTGTGGACACGGTTGGCAGATTGGCAATAGAACATGCAGTTCCACTGATGCTAATAGGGTGCGCGGCGCCAGCCCCCCAGCTGCACAAAACGGCGCTCTACCTTGTTTGATTCATTGATAAAGACTAAAAAGAGTAGAGACCCGAGTCTGGTTCCCTGAGGCACCCCAGGAATTGTCAACCCTCGGTTATCATTAGAAGTTTGATTCATTGATAAAGACAAAAAATAGTATAGAATCTAGGTTTGTTCCTTGAGGCCCCCCGAGAGATTGTCAACCCTCATGGTTATCATTAGAAGTTAATCAGACCTTTCCAAATTATTTTTCTCTTGTTTTAGTTGTGCAGAAGATCGTTAAGATAGTTTTGAATTATTTATTTTTAGATAACGCGAGGGTTGAAGGTTTTATTCGAAACCTTTTTTGTTTGGTTTTTAGGTTCCCAAACATAACTGTCAACCTTGTGATTGTATCATGATGGATCATAAATAGAGTAGTTTAGTATGAAAAATCAGAACCCTGAGACATAGTTTTCTTTCAAGTGTTCATTATTTCAATTTTTGTGTATTCACAAGCATGTATCCAGGAATTTTTGGCAACGTTTATTATTCCACTAGGCGGTTTGGTACCGACAATAAGAACCAGCGTGAACCGAACTTTACATATGCTGGGGTATCTACACTTTCCACCCCAGCAATACATCAAACATCCTTATCCAATTCCTTCCGCTCCCCACCGAACGAAATATTCTGGGTATGTGCCCACGGGCCAATCAAAGTTGGATTTAATAATTCTCTTCTTACGAAGTTCTTTTTTCTGATTAAGATTTTAGATAATCAGGGTCTATACACAATGTCGGCCTTGTCGAGTTATATCTAGTTAGAAGTGTTATCCAAAATAACACATAACCCCGAGTGGGACTTGGGGTGAGTTATTGTGAGTTATTACGCTAAATCAAAAATACTTAACAGAGTAATACGTAATACAAATAAATTGAACTATTACAAAATACTAAACGCGTGTTTCAAATCAGCCGACATTAACAAACATGGCGGCGGTCAAACAACTGTCGATCGCAGCGCTACCTAAATAACACTGTTTAACAAACTCAGAAGCTAGTGCATTTCGATAACACGCTGGTTAGCAAGGTTATCGAGTGTTAACTCGATATAACACAACTATAAACTAGTGATAACTGATAACTCGATAACACTGACATTGCGAAGATCCTTACTATAGCCTAAAATAAGTTCACCAGGCGTAAAATCACTAAAATCTCGTCCACAGACCATAATGCGACCATTAAAACGCTCAAAAGACTTCATAATACCATCCAGACTTTATTATATACAATACCATAAAGACTGTATGTAGTCCAAAGAAAAAAAGAGAATCCATGATTTAATATGGGTGATGTTTCGTATTGTGTCAGACTGACATGATCTCTGATAGTATTCAATAAAGCCCTTCATTGAACCCTCTTGAGATCGGCAACATATGTTCAAACATGCGTATTATATATACTCTTTTGTGAACTCACGGGCTCACCCTAATTTCTTTTGTGGTACTGTTTAGCCAAAGTGTGCTCTTTTATATGTTCACCTTCTCCGTAAATATCTATATCAATTTACTAGGATTATTGTTTATAATAGGGGTATTTACAGTATGGTTCAGCATGCTAAATTTTTAAAATTTTTAATTCAGTTTTTTTTTTTAAATTTCTGAATTAAAAATGTAAGCATCGTGAAGATACCTAGACTCGTATCTCAGTATATATGTACTTGGTTATGTCATACTTTCGCCTGTTTCATTGCGTCAATGGCAAGCTTGCTTGTCTCAGCTTGTCCATTATCGCTTGTAGCCGGTGTAGGTTGACATCGAGAACGAATGCCAGCTTGCCAATGGCCAAAAACTCATACGGAAACAATACAAATAATGTCCAAATAATGTCCAAGGGACCCAGGGGCACGGTAAGTAGTAATATACAAAACATACGAAATAATGAAAAACCTGGGCCGCGTGTAAACACATGCGAAACAGTCACAGGGGCGGATCCAGCCCATTTTTTGGGAGGAGGGGTAGTTGTGGGTCAAAATAGGAAAAACATATATAGGATCGATTAAATCAGAGCGTAATAAATTAATTTTCAATAGATTTACCAGCTACCCGTCTGTGAACAGTCAACTTACGTTCCTACTGTTGATCAATATGTTTGCTGCTTGATTCTAATTTACCGTACTAAAAAAAAAAAAAAAAAAAACAATAAAGAATGACAGTTTGAAGTAAACTGTATAGTTCAGACCGGCGTAAGCCATGGTCAATCAATTTCTATCTTTAATTTATTAATTTAAATAAGTATTAGATGACAATTTAAATATCAAATTCATTTAGATTTGAATTAAATTATCATTTTATTAAATATTGTATTACATGGGTATCCATATTAAAAAAATAAATAAAAAATTCCTTTTAGGGAGATTAACTACCTATTGAGATGGCGACAGTGTTCGACATTCGGAAAATTTCTGCACAACTTTTCATTTCATGACCCCCTGAGCCTAAAACCACCCTCTAAAAAACATAATAGTCTCCTTAGTAACTTTGTAAAACTTGCTGTCACTCATTGTTAAAATTTACTTCGTATAGTCTTACAATAAAATTAAATTAAAAACACAACCGGTTTCGGCTCACGCCATCGTCAAGTGCGGTTGAAAAAAGGTAAACAACAGACTCTTACATGTACCGTTGACGGTTGTACATTTTAACAAAGAACTTTCAACAATTATGGAAATTGCTAATAATAATGGATATCCTGTGAGTCTAGTAAAAAATATTTTAAGGAAACACAGGAATAAGTTAACCCTCTCTTTAGTCTATGGAGCAAGCCAGACTTCTGAACCAGATAAAGGGTACGTTAAGTTACCATATCTTGGTAGGATTAGTTTGGAGTTGGCCTCTTGGATTGGAGATAGGGTCGTTAAGAATGTGTCATTTTATTCTGTGGACTCGTTGGGTAAGCAATTGATTAATTGTAAACCTAAATTGGAGAAAGGGAGGAAGTCAGGGGTTTATCAACTAGACTGTAATGATTGTGGTAGTTTATATATTGGACAAACTGGGAGACGGTTTAAAGAAAGAATAGCGGAGCATAGACGGGGGGTAGGAAAACCCGACACTCAGTCCGCCTTAGCCCAACATATAAACACCCACAACCATGCCTGTGATTTCGATAATTTTAAGATCTTACATGTAGCCAACAAGGGGAAACTTCTTGATAATTTAGAAACCATTGAGATTAGGGAAGCTATGGTTAAAAACAAAACGTTACTTAATGACATAACCTTTTTAAGTAGTTCCCCCTTGTTGGCGCTTCCATTGGTTAATGTTTAATTGTTCAATTTAAATTATTTACTTTATGCGATGCTGTGTATTATCCTGACAATGAGTTTTATTTTATTTTGTTTTAGCTTGCATACCTGTTGTTTACCTTTTTTCAACCACCCTCTGTTCAAAATGTTGCATATATAATAGTACTAGTATAATATGTAAACTATAGTATATCGATTTTAGGAAACACTCATAACTTCCGTAAATATTATCTCATTTTGATGAAACTTGGCACAAAAATTGGTCACACAAATGTCTTTATCGAGTTTGTTAACCAGCTAGATCCACTACTGGCGGCCGATTCAAACCGCATATAATTCATATCTCAGTTATTATTGGTCGCAGAGGAATGAATTAAAATTTGACTGAAAGCCCGTATTATTATCTACGATAATGGTAATCAGCACTTTTTACGACGAATCATCGATTTCTAGATGACGTCCAGTCAAAGTAAATATAATTTAATAAGTAAAAGTTCATAGTCGTCATTGGAACACAAGAGTGTTTTGTGTGTTGATGTTGTGGTCGGGAAAATAATGAAGTATTTTTTATTTTTTATTACATACATAGCGTAGGTAGCGTAGAGGAAAAGCAGGGTCTGCGGAATCTCTCTAATCCTGATCGGCCAGAGCCGAAAGGGATTTTTTATTTATATATTTTATTTATAATATACAATAAGCATAAAGTAAAATCCTCAATTTAGTCAGAATTAGGTAGTTGTGCTATGAACATGTCGTTATGTTGTGTGTTTCCAACGCCCATTTACAAACCAAGATTTATCTCTTATTTACATTACAGAATGATAAAATATGCAAAAAACATATAATATTAAATACTCAATGCCAGGTTCTCAATTACATATAAACATTAAAGTCATACAGACAGGCAGGCATTAATAGTCATAAAAGAGTTGTCCCTATGGGAATAACACATGGCAAACGACAAGCATCTCTACAAAACTATCCAAGTAGAGAGAGGGGGGAGGCCATGACATATAGTACCTATCCTAGAGACGAACCCTTCATAAAACAAGAAATAAATAAAAGAAAAGCACAAAAAAATAATGAAAAATGGTGCAAGTGTCGAGGCAGTGGAAATATGGACCGGATGCATGGATAGGGTGGAGTTAACGTGGCACAAGAAAATCCGTTAGGAAAAACAAAGGGCGCGCAAGCTGGATGGGATCCATATTTCCAGACAGTTTGGAATGGCTGGTAAGTCCGAGGGGGCGGAGCTTGCGCGGGAGTTGCCAAAAGGGCGTGTGATGCGGTTTTGGATCAATACAGTTGGGCCGTTTTTACATGGAATAGGGTGGATGGGGGAAAGTGGTTTAATGGAAGAAGAGGATATTTCTTATGGCACACGAGACTAGTATTGCCATGTCTATCGTTGAATTGTTAGTTCCTTAAAAGGGGCCACCCTCCGTTTTTTTATTTATTTATTTTTATTTATTTTTTAATAATAGCGTTAGCCATAAATAGGCTACTTGACAGTTGTTACAAACAAGTCAAATATAAATTATGCTTGACTTAGAAATGTAGCTTATCATGGTGAACAATAACAATAAAATACATCTTTTACATGAAAAATGTTATAAATATTTTTAAAAAAATGTTTATTCTAGTCACCATTATTGCTAATCTATTGTAATAATAATCTTATGTTTAATTTTATAAAAAAAAACACAGGGAACTAGTACTAGCGGCTACGAACATTGATCGACCTCCAGAAAATTTCTTCATTTTCTGGAATATTATACTTTCATCAATATCTCAGACTCTCAGTTAATTATTGCTCGAAGAGGGATGAAATAAGATATGACGAAACCTGCCTTCGGGGCCAATTTTCCCATCCGGGGAAAAGACTGTTCTTTGCTTAACCCGGCTCAAACTCGGTGTCCTACCTGTTCTGTCGCCATAACGCGCTTCTATCTTCACCACGAGGAGGTACAGTCGCACAGATTAGGGGTTTTGGCACCTTCGCCTCTGAGACCACAAGACAAGGCAGTAGCCAGAGGGGAGGCCCAGGGGGTTCAGACCCTCCCGAAATATTCGAAGCGTACACTAGATAGAATGGAGTTTCAAAGATATTGATTGATGTACCTTACTTCCGGTGGCGTCAGATATGGTCCACCCCCCCCCCTCGAAAAAAATTTCTGGCTACGGCCTTTCCACAAGGCATTACTCAGTGCTACCCTCGCACACCGCTGGCATGAGGGGGCAGTTAAGCTCTTTTTCAAAAATATAAAAATAACTAAGAAAATCCACGAATTATCATTATAATTATTTGCAATGGATGGAGAGCCATTCACTTATAAAAATATTAGAAAAATTGGAAAGCATATATGGGTTTACTCGTATAACAGTTCTTTAAACAACCCATCGCCCAAATAAATTGTAATTACAAATTAACTATTAGATTTACATGCGTACAGCTCCGGCAAAATTGTTAAAAACAAAGACAAATGAAAAGTAAATTGCGACATACAATGTTTCAAACGCAAACCCATCACACCTCCCAGCCAGGTAACAAATAGTGAATTCAAAAATCACCTATTCAAATATAAGAAACCAGGCTGTCAAACGAAAATTTACGCCTCAAGTACGCCGAAGAAGAACCCGAAGCGAAAACAAACACTTCCAACCGTCTAAAACTAATACAAAAACAACCATTTTAAAATACACTACATCATTTTAAAAGCAATGGTAAAAGGAAGCTTTCCAAACTGCTATTTAATGTAGTAGAAATTCTTCTTAGAACATATAGTAAGGGGGGTGTCAGACTGTGGATTTTCGTTGGGCTTGTTGCTAAGACAGTCGAATACCGGGAGCCCTCGTAGCAGGAGCGTTGCCATGGGATTAATTGTTTACTTTAACGTTAACTTTTTAATAAAAAAATTAGTGATTTGTGCAACGACTGTCGACACAACTGTGCTCTAAAGCCCCCCTCCCCCCATCAATGCATTTATGTGCTCTGTAGTGACTTCTAACTAGCCCTAATTATGAAATGAAATGCTTTAAGAATGATGGTGCAACCTTGCCTCGTTGATTCCTTGGTTGGTATTTTTAACCCAAGACCGTGATAAATAAATAAATAATGACACTTCTCTATTACTAAAACAATATCGCGGAGCTCCCACTTGGGTAAACTGCCTGCTTTATATAACCGCCGAAATATGACCAGAAAATTTAGCAAGTGTGGGACTCGAACCAACAGCCTTTTGGGTGAAAGCCTGAGTCCATACCACTACTACTCCAGACAAGTCCTGACAAAACTTAAGCCTAACTTAGTGATTGTTTTCAAAATAAATTAATAATCTTCCTACAAAGTGTCCGCATGCCAGAAAAAATTAATAACAAGAACCATGCAGTAGCAACTATTGTAGCATTAAATTCGACGAGTGCCGAGCTGTAAAACTTAAACCAAATATTTTTAAATTTATTACTTTATTGAGTAATTTATTGTTCTGACTTTAAGAGTATTACCTGTGATTAAGACCCGATCCGACGACTAGTACTTATCATTTTAATACCCAACCACGATAGGATGGCACTTGGAACACTTTTAAAAAGCAAATAAACTCAGTGTTCCGCTTATGCAAGTTTTCGAATAAACAAAGAGTTCCAAATGCCATCGTGGTCGAGTAGTAAGTGACGCTTATCATGTTATTATTATTGCTGTAATTATTGAATCGCCTGACGTAGTTAGCCTATGTGAGTCAATTCAATAATAATAATAATAAAAATAATATTAATAACAAGATAAGCGTTAGTTAATTTTTAAGTATATTTCGTGGGATCAGGTCTATGTAGGAAAAAGTCAGGGAAAATAATTGAAATAAAAAGTAAATAAATACACATAAAAAAATACAATGAGTACTTTTTTTATTTATACAGATGTATAGGTATTTTTATTTCTTTCTTACCCAAATTTTTCCCCCTTACAATTTCAAAAATGTAAATATAATTTGAAAAGTAAATCTGTTTTATAGTAAAAAATAAATAGCAAAGTTTGAACAAAAAACTAAAACTAAAATTTTGAGCAATATAAATAAGATACTTTAGTGTATTAATTATTCAAAAAACAAGACAAAAAACAAGCAGAGATATATATACATAATATATAATATAATTATGTATATAATGTAAATTATATTGGTCTTTGTTTACTGTTAAATTATTAATATTAATAAATAATTAAGGTGGAGCTAATATATTATAATATATAAATAAATTATGAACTTCTCTTACAATAGTGGAGTAAAGCTAAATTTTTAATGGTGTTGCACTTAACAATGCGACGCCAGGACCGCCTGCTTTGCATGCCCTCTGAAGTATGCCTAGAAAATATAGCCAAGGCTGCTAACCTACCATACTCTAGAAGCAAATGCATTTTCTTTTACTTTATATAACTTCCTCTGACCTCTTGTAAATATAAATAAATCTACATATACTTGGGTAATCTATTAAAAATAAATCAATAAAATAAAATAAATAAAACAGGAAATAATGGATCCGCCAACCTTTTGAAACATGCGCTTACGGCTTGGACAATGCAATGGTACACAAATACAAAATTTGTATGATATGATATATGATATTGAATATCCAAAGTAACAAAAAAAAATTCTACCTTGTTTTCGCAATGTATGGGTTTAACAGCGGGAAATGTGTTTTTCCCAGTCATCAACGATCCACGTGAGTTTCTGCTGTCCCTAGTGACATTTTCGACTAAAAGGGTGACAGGGTGTGTGAAAAAAAGTTTTCAATTAACCTCTAACGGCATAGGAGTTAGATACGCATGGAATCATTCACATTCTATTTCGGTCAGGTCTTAAGAGTGGGCCCTACCATCGCCTGAAAAGTATCGACAAGGAATACCGCACGGCACATTTATTCATTATAACATATCCATTCTTCCTTATATGCCTCTTCTAGCGAAGATTGGCGATCATCATGGCAATTTGGACTTCGGAGACTACTACTCTGAAAAGGATAATCGTGTTCTTTCCAAACCACTGTCTCAGGTCAACCGGGATGTTCTTCTGTGGGTCGAGGAATAGGAAAAGTCAGAAAATGCAGTGTATAGTGGATAGGACTCAGACTTTCCCCTGAAAGATTATTGGTTCGAGTCCCACACTTGCTACATTTTTTAGCCATGCTTTCTAGGATATATGAAGCGGGCGTATTAAATTAAATAATTTTATGGCGCACATTACTATTGTATATTAATAAAATCTTTAAAAAGCCACGCAAGCCGGGCCAAAGGCAAGAAAATACTCCCACGAAGGCTCAGCGACGGACACCGATTAACTTCTTCAAAAAAATTTAAAATGGGCACGGCCAATAATTGGTATTTAAACTATTTAATAAATATATACAAAATATAAATTATTACGCGCATAATACAAATATATAGTCTTCATCATTGGATATCCTTATGGATATACTTTATTACCGAAAACATAGTTTACAAAATTAATATTAAGGTTACTCAGCCTAAAAATCCGCGTAGAATCCGTGGAAATTTAAGATCATACTATTGTATATGTATTATGTATGTAATTGTATACTATTGTATCTGTATATAATTTTTTATGAGCCCAAGTTATCGGACCATTCCATTACCTCAAGTACACTCAATCCCTCCACAAATATTTCCTTCACTTCTTTTTTTTCATCAAAAATCCGAATCCCGCAGTACCTTCCCTTTGAACTTGAAAGGGAAGGTATTAAGGGCTGAGTACAGTATGTGTCAACAGCGGCTGATAATGTGAAATTGCTCGGCAGAAAACAGAGGACACCATGCTGGTTCCGGCGGACATGATGGCCGCCCAATCCAAAATGCTGTACCAAATCAACAAATACTTCGGCGAGCGGGTCCAAGCGAGGAAGGTCCAAGTGTCAAAGACTGTTCGGGAGGTGTGCAAAGTCGTCCAGGATGTCCTCAAGGAGGTCGAGGTCCAGGAACCCCGGTTTATCAGTTCACTAACAGAGTGCAACGGCCGGTACGAAGGCCTAGACGTTATATCCCCCGGTGAATTCGAAGTAGTTCTTTACCTCAACCAGATGGGCGTCTTCAACTTTGTTGACGACGGCACGCTGCCCGGCTGTGCGGTTCTCAAGCTAAGCGACGGTCGCAAACGCTCCATGTCACTATGGGTTGAATTCATCACCGCTTCCGGATATCTAAGTGCGCGGAAAATCCGTTCCCGCTTCCAAACCCTCGTAGCCCAAGCCTGTGACAAATGCGCGTACCGGGACTCGGTGAAAATGATTGCGGACACGACAGAGGTGAAGCTGCGGATCCGGGAACGGTATATTGTGCAAATAACGCCGGCGTTCAAGTGTTCGGGGGTGTGGCCGCGGTCGGCGACGCACTGGCCAATACCGCATATCCCGTGGCCGCATCCGAATCTCGTCGCCGAAGTCAAAACCAACGGGTTCGATCTCTTATCCAAGGAGAGCGTCGCTCTCCAGGGGAAACAGTCTGCGATGGAAGGTGACGCCTGGGTGTTGAGCTTCACGGAGGCCGAGCAAAGTCTTCTGCTGGGCGGCTGCAGACGACGATGTCTCAGCATTCTAAAGACTCTTCGAGACCGTCATCTGGATCTGCCTGGGAACCCAGTGACAAGCTACCATATGAAAACTCTTCTTCTGTACGAGTGCGAGAAGCATCCCCGGGAGATTGAGTGGGACGAGGGCTGTCTGGGTGACCGTATCAACGGGATTCTTCTGCAGTTGATTTCCTGTCTTCAGTGTCGACGGTGTCCGCACTATTTTCTTCCGAATTTGGACCTTTTCAAGGGTAAGTCGCCCAGTGCGTTGGAGAACGCGGCGAAACAAGTATGGCGGCTTACGAGGGAACTGCTTACGAATTCGAGATCACTTGAAAAACTGTGAACCCCTAGTCAAAGAAAAGAAATTTCCAATCTTTCGGCACTATTTATTATTATGTATGTAAGTTACATCTACTGTTCTTCGTCAGCTTGAAATTAAAATGTTAATTTGTGTTTGAATAGTGCTCTATTATTTGGTACAACCGAATCGAGAAATTTCGAGTAAAAAGTGGTTTTTCCTCGAAGTGTACAAGTGCTACAATTTGATGATAATGTTTACAGACCTGGGGCTCTTTAGAATATATGTCATTATTATTTTTGGCTCTAAAAAGCTTCAAAAGTTGGAGGGCATATACAGGTACTGATTGAGTAAAGGGCTGAGAAGGCACTTTGCAGGAGGAATGACAGTAAAGTACACGATTAGATTAGAAGAATTTTAAAAGATGTTACATAGTAGGTAGTGCCTACTGCACGTTATACAGGTATTAAGTGAGTACTTATACCTTTAGTATTTACAGAACAGTTGAAACGTGTTTTATAAAATTAGGCAAACCAACCTATTGGTAAAGGTTAATGGCAATGGTGTAATATTATTTAAAATAGGGGTTATTTGACCTGCCTCACAGTCATCGAACAACCAGGATGGAACCCATTCTCAGGGGAAGGGGGCGATATTTCGGGAGTGGCAAAAAATGAGAGCAATTAATACAACTGGCTCTAATTACAGAGGATAAAAATCCACGCACATATTCATACTATGGCAAATATCTTTTACGATATAACTTAAATGAAGAACGATGACCAGTTGCTATTAAACCGTCGAAAACCCAATTTGGAAGCTTTGGAAATTGTATCAACAACAAAATGGAGAACTTTGCTTCGAGGATTTTTCGTTACATTAATATGGAAATCAAGTTAATCAACGTACAGTCGATTTTCATAATTTCAATTAAATTATAATAAAATACGTAAAATAATTATTGAAATACGGAATTGGGGAAAACAAAACAACGGCCAACAAAACAGATTATTGACTAGGCTGTCTTGAGCCTTTGTAGATTCTAGAAGCTCGAATTACGTAGATTTAATTTATTATAGGCCTAATACATAATTAAGTAAGAATGGTAAAGAATGACTTGTATCTGCAATTGGTTAAGTCATACTGCCGCCTGTTTCATTGCGTCAATAGTAAACTTGTCTCAGCTTTTGGATGACATTTGGATAACATAGTTTATTCGAAAACTTGCATAAGCGGAACACCGACCATGCTCGATTTTTATAAGTTCCAAATGTCATCTCAACGTGGTCGGATATAGCAATATAATATCAATTCTCCCTTCTACGTGCATGTTTTAGCCCATACGCCCCTCCCACTTCCCTGGATCCCTGTATCGGTCACTGACTTTAATATGGATTTCAGTTGCGGCTTAGCTCAAAGAATCAAAGTCAATGATGAGTAATAACCCTAAAAATAGATTAATAGCATCGAAATGAAAGACTTGCGTGAGTGCTCAAGATAGTATAGCAAATTAGCGTAACATGCATATACTGTGGCCTCACGTACGCCACTGAAACATTCGCTAAATACCAAAAGCTGCGGGTACACTATTTATAGCAACAGGATACATAACATGTATTTTTGCTTTCCAATTTATACGTAGTATAAGGAAAGCTTTGTGACGGTCGAAATTTTCGATTCCGAGATTTCAACGGATTTACACGTTTTAAGGTCCCAGGAACCCAAAAAAGTGGTTTTTACGAAATGTCTGTCTGTCTGTTCGTCGATTTCCGGGCAAACTACTCGGTCAATTTTGATTAAATTCGGCATGTAGGTTCACAAAAATCATACCTCGAGACCATTTTTTTATTTCGGGCTAACTCAATTTGGGGGGTTTTTATTTTCAAAAAACTTCAAAAAAACGTCTAAAAAAAATTATTTCTCAAAAACGGCTCCAACGATTTCTTTTAAATTCACATATATTGTAGTTGTTGTTAATGTTGATAAAATGCGGGGGCTCGCTTGCCCCTTGATAGTTTGCTTCTGGGGGTAAAAAAATAAAAATGACTAAATTTTAATGAAAAATGACTAAAAAATAATTTTTCTACGACACCTTTCTATCGATGATTTCTACCTTCAGGTATGTTTTAGGTGTTAAATTGAGTAACGAAACCGGACAGGTTGCTTTCCCAAAAAAGTATTTGGTTTTGTACAAAAAAATGTTTTTTTGAAAAAGTGATAGAAAATTCACGCTCAAATGCATTGCGTGCCCTGCAAGTATTGCTGTGTGGTAATGTGTTGGTCTGATCTATCTAGAATTTACCACACCACCAGTGACGAGTGACGTCAGGTGGACAGCCCCCCCCCCCCCCCGAGATATCGGAAATTTAGCCATAGGAAAATTATTTACCAAGAAATTACTCATTTTCTCTATCTACTAATTTTGATAAATTGGAAAGCACGTTCGAGTAAACTCGAACCGGTTCTTTATTTTTTGTCCCTTACACCCCCCCCCCCCATCTGAATTCCTGGACCCACCACTGCTGCAGTTGCGGCTTAGCTCAAAGAATCATAGTCAATGATGAGTAATAACTTTGCTTAGCTAGAAATAGATTAATAGCATCGAAATGAAAGACTTAGAGTGCTCAAGATAGTAGCAAAGTAGCGGGGGTACACCATTTATAGCAACAGGATAGGCCAATAGCAACGAAAGGGAAGAATATATGAGTGCTCAAGATAGTAGAGAAGTATCTCATAACATGTATTTTAAATGTTTTGTCCCTTACACCTCCCAGCCCCCATCTGAATTCCTGGACCCACCACTGCTGCAGTTGCGGCTTAGCTCAAAGAATCATAGTCAATGATGAGTAATACCACTGCTTAGCTAGAAATAGATTAATAGCATCGAAATGAAAGACTTAGAGTGCTCAAGATAGTAGCAAAGTAGCGTAACATGTATACGGTGGCCTCACGTACGCCATTGAAACATGCGCTAAATGCCAAATGCAGTGTACACCATTTATTTTCGTGTACCTTTTAATGAATGAATGAATGAAGTTACCGCAATGTAAAAGTTTTTTTTGTTTGTTTTTTTTTGTTTTTTTTTTTTAATAAAAGATTAATCGCGTAGAAACAATTTAATGAATGTATCCGATTGACCTCTTCAGTCGCCTCTGTAGGTTAGTACCCGTGTTGAGTTACGACACGTCTCCGATCGCATGGCTTTACTTACTTACTTACCGTATGTAAATCATTACCAAATTATTTATTACTTTAGTACTAGACTGGGCAATAATTTATGGTGTGCATAAAATGTGGAGAAAGATAATGTTAAATTAATAAATCTAAACAGTAGCATGAATTCAAGGACGGATACAGGGGGGGGGGGAAATTTGGTAAATATATTTGAAATTAATTTATTACGCTCTAAGTTAATCGATCCTACATATGTTTTCCTATTTTGACCCACAACTACCCCAAAAAAAAAAAATGGGCTGGATCCGTCCCTGAGCAGTATTGAACGAAGGTTAAAGGTAGATTAGCTGGTAGAGTAGCCCTTCGGGGTAAAAGCTCGCCTACACGTTTGAAACGACTTGTGACGCTCCAAAAACATTTTTTAACAATAATATTACGTAAAAACAGGACTACACCTTCATACCCATTATTTCTGCAACTGAATATCCTACCTACTTGTATAAAGTTCTTCAAATATCTGGGAATAGACAACAGAGAACGACTGACAGCAGAACACGTCAGAACGTAGAGCACGTCATTCCCCGACCATATGTTGAATTCTTCAAGAAGACCTTCCTATACATTGGGCCTCAAAGGTTTAAGAAGACATGCTACGTAGAAAATGAGCACCCCAAAATGTGTTGTTTTTATTGACTTTTTATTTAATTAGCAAAGCAATTCATTAAAGATTTGGCTCATGGAAGTTGTAGAAGACTACTTTATGCATCATTTAATAGGAAATATTAAATTTTTGGTACCTAAGTTCTTCCATAAATACCAGCTCAGACAGGACAGGACTAAAATTTCGCGTATTCTGGGATTTTTTGGAAGAACTACAAAACAGAAAAGTAAAAATACCCGATTATATGATGCACGAAGTAGTCTTCTACAACTTCCATGAGCCAAATTTTTAATAACTTGCTGAGTTAATTAAATAAAAAATGAAAAGTATTCAATTTTGGGGTGCCAATTTTCTACGTAGCATATCCTCTTAATATCTACCCCCTGATCTAATAAACATATAGGAAGCCAGACTGAATTTAGCAATAAATGCAAGTCATATTTATTTGAATATCCAGATATTGTTACCGTGTAGTCTATATTTATTTTAATCTCATATTACCTACATATTCATTTATTGTACAAAGCGCATTGTTTATTTGCACTAATGTCAGATTTTAGCTGTTTCTACATTGTAACTATTGGCTGCACCTCACTTCGACGTGCTAAAAAAGCACACTTAGTGAGGGATCCCAAACATCTTCGTTGCTTAACATATTATGTATTGTACTATTTGGGAATTAAAGGATTATTATAATAATATAAAGTAAGTATTGAGTAAGCACACCTGAGCTTGTCTATTATTGCTTGTAGCCAGTGTAGGCTGACCCCGAGGATGTTGGCCAGCGGCTGAAGTTTACGTGGAAAAAATACGAATAATGTCCGAAAATATTCAATGGGCTTTCGTCCATAAAAAGCCATACAAAAATAATTATGTGCTGTAAGTACTCCAAGGCACGTATACTATAAGTAAATGTCTTGTCAATAATCTGAATTCATAAAAATAATACTAATACTTAACGAAATAGGCTACTTGAAATTTTTTGAGAACCAACTTTAATGCATTAATAAGTAAGTTTTTTTTAATGCCCCTTAAAACTATTATTCCTTAAACGCTATTTATTAAGGGGGGGGGGGGGAAATTGTTCCCCATCAATTCAAAGTGACTGACTGTATTTATATTTCAAGTATTTTTTGCACCACGAGTGGCACGTTTCTCGAGCTTTTACTCATTGTCAGGAAGCACAAGCAAATAAGTAAAAAGCAATCGGTTAACTTTTCAAGCAAACATTTCTTTTTATTTGGCCGAATAACTAATAAATAGCCAAGATTTCAGCTTGTCAGCAGTTGTCAAAAGTTACTGACGTATTGGTGTAGGTAACTGGGGAGGAAATGTCGACTCAACCCCACGCAAAACAGCAGACTTTATTGAAACCACCCTTGTATCAGGTAACCGACCCGCACCCCTTATTGATTCCTCTATACAGCTCTCAGTCTACAATATTATAGCGCAGTTTGGACTAGATAAAGAACAGATTTCAAAATATTTTGTTGACAAAAAATGAACGTGGATTTTTGACGAAATTAAGGAATTTCTCATTCCACAGCCGGAAAGTTATGAAAGAGGTTAGATGAAATATTCAAGCTTTCTCAAAGTCTATTTTCCCCGAGCCCGACCGGTAACCGGGTAACTATTCTATGAAATCGGCCCTTTATCTGGTTTTTCAGAAGCAATAATAAAACAAATGATAAAATGTAAATTTCCTTTCGTTTTTTTTTAATGCATTTTATATCTGGCTACTTTCATAACTTTGCGGCTGTGGAACGAGAAACTAATTAATTTCTTCAATATCCTCGTCCATTTCTTGTTTACATAATATTTTAAGGGCGTTTCTTGGCCGTTTTTGGGGGTAGATCCCACGAAAATTGAGTTAGCCCACAATAGAAAAAAAAACGATTCTAAGATATGATTTTTATAAACCTACATGTCGAATTTCGTTGAAATTTATCGAGTAGTTTACCTACAAATCGATGGACAGACAGATCGAATGACAGAGCTACCGACCGACAGACATTTCGTAAAAACCACTTTTTGGTTCCTGCAGTCCGATCATGGCGATATTAATACCGGGGTTAATATAATACCATGTCACGTGATGGTATTAATTCCATTGTTTAAAATATAAATGAACAGTCATTTGCAGAATTTTTTAATTCTTAATTTTTTTTAATTTTTAATTAGTGCTAAGCGCGGAAAATTCAAATTGTGCATATTTAAACAATTGAATCTTCGGCTATATTTTTGGTGAGTTTCTTAATTTTTTCTCATTAATTCAGTAATTCAGATGAAATTTTTGACCATCACAAAGCTTTCTTTGTACTAACTTATAAATAGGAAAGCAAAAATAGAAATAGAAAAAATAACACGAATTTCGTCGAAATCCATCGAGTAGTTTGCCCACAAATCGTATGAATTGGAAAAATACAAAAATAACAGCACGTTTCAATTAACCCTGCCATAAATTAAAAGCAATTCAATTACCTTTCCTCAACGACCTAGTTAAACCAGAGCGATAAATAAAATTTCAACATTCATGAAAATTAAAATATTCATCTTAAAGAATTAATTATCCCCATCACCAAGCATTAAAAAATAAAATCAAAATATTCCCCTACGGCTGTATTTACTTAAGATAAATAAAATTAGCAATTACCACTAATGGTGTTCCGATAATGAATTCTATCGGGGAATTAATCATTTTTCGATGCGATGTAATTATCGATAAATCTTGCAGATTTGACATATATCAACAATGTCGCTTTATAAGCATACGGAAAAAATTGGCAATAAAAAGTGGTAGACACATGTTCTTTGTGGTAGGTCCATTTTTGTATAAATTTTATTTAACTGATTTTTACGTGATAAAACGTTGAAACGCATTCTTGCGGTTGCCGCCGACGGAAAAGCAACAATGAAGGGAACAACTTTGTGAGCATACTGAATTTGAAAAGGTATAAAAAACCGAACGGCCAAGGATTTCTAGTCTCGATATTTAAAAAAATATAATCACAAAGAAAAATTAAGAAGACGTAGAAAAGTAGCACCCCAAAATTTGTTGTTTTTATTGACGTTTTTATTTTTTATTTAATTAACAAAGCTAGTTATAAAAGATTTGGCTCATGTAAGTTGTAGAAGACTAATTAATGCATCATACAATAGGAAATGTTAAATTTTTGGTTCCTAAGTTCTTTTATAAAAACCATGGGGGACTAAAATTTCGTGCAGTCTAGGAATTTTGGAAAAACGACCAAACCGAAAAGTAAAAATACCGATTACATTAAGCCCGATGATCTTTTCAAGGTACAAGGGGTCCGGACCCCCCCCCCCCCCGAAATAAATGGTCATTATACAAATTTAAATTTAATTACATATTTTATTAATACAATTTATCATTTTATGTATACTTGTATTGTTTGAAGAATTTGAATAAATTTATTTGAATTTGAACACAGGATAGAATGGACTTTCATTAATTAAATACGTAAACAAATTTGGAACCCCCCCCCCCAAACAAAAACCTGAGCACGGCCTTGGGTGGGAGCTTATTAATTAATTTTTCGGTTTCAGAGTGTGTTTGGGCGCACCTCCTCACGTTTCCACCCCCCTATGTCGAACCCCTTGCCCTATCACATCAAGTATAGCATGGCTTGAAAGAGGAAGAATAGATGAAGACATGGGTATAATTTAAATTGAGATAGGCCCTCTACATCTGCCCAAAAAGTTGTTTTAAACCCGCCCATACAAATTAAATGGGGTGTTTAGTTAACTCCATCGAAAAGTACCGAGCGTGACGGCACCCTGTGGCGCGTCACAATCCAGCTCAACTTACTACCCTGCTGAAATTAATGTGTGGTGCGCCTATAGAAGTTTTCACTTCAAAAATTCTCTTTGAACACCTCCTAGACTAGTATATAAACTGTGAAATCATCAATTAATCCATAAAATTGAAATAAGTCCTATGTCTGGAATACGCCGTTTGCTACTTCCTTTCAGAGTATTTTACTTTATAGATAAAAAATACATGTAAAACATAATACAATATAAATTTAAAAAAAAAACTTTTCTAATTTTCCGCTAATGTTTCTGTGAAAATTGATTATTATCACCCCATAGCCCAAGAACCAGCCTATCTAAGAGGATTTTCCAATCGCTTGAGACGGAAAGGGGCGAAACCCCCCCCCCCCCCCAAATTATGTCCTTGCCTTCAGCAGTAGAAACTTAAACTAAAGAGAAAAAGACAGGTGGATATCCCACACTGAATTTAGATTTCCTGTGGGAAGAGATGAGACAGTACAACAAATTTTCCAACCAGCAATGAATGGTTGTTTTAAAATTTGCAGCTGGTGTCGCGACTCCTGTTGAAGCGTCTCAAGGGAGCCCTTAACACAGCGTTGTTTGCATCCAAACGCATTACCGACTAATTTGAGAGCCCATAACCTCTTACTCCACTTAGCCACCTCTTTATCGCAGGAGAAGCGACGCAACATCTGAGCCTTGCTCTTTTGGAGTCCCCTCTCTTTCCTTTCTGGCGCCCCTTGGGAGGTTGTTAAGTGGATGTTTTAGCAATTTAGTTTCCTTGTTATCTTGTATGCCTTGCTTTACCGCGCGGTTGAGATATTCTTTCGAGAAGAGTGAATGTATTTCCAGGGAGAAATTTTGTGTTACAGGGACGGAAACCTATTCTTAGGGTTCAGCGGTTTTATAGCTTCCATGAAAGAGGTCCCAGGATGTCTACGCCACGGTATAGGCCCCAAGATATCTACGCCACGGTATAGGCCCCAAGATATCTACGCCACGGTATAGGCCCAATATATCTACGCCACGGTATAGGCCCCCAAGATATCTACGCCACGGTATAGGTCCCAGGATATCTACGCCACGGTATAGGCCCCAAGATATCTACGCCACGGTATAGGCCCCCAAGATATCTACGCCACGGTATAGGTCCCCAGATATCTACGCCACGGTATAGGCCCCATGATATCTACGCCACGGTATAGGCCCCCAAGATATCTACGCCACGGTATAGGTCCCCAGATATCTACGCCACGGTATAGGCCCCATGATATCTACGCCACCGTATAGGCCCCAAGATATCTACGCCACGGTATAGGCCCGCAGATAGCTACGCCACGGTATAGGCCCCAAGATATCTACGCCACGGTATAGGCCCCAAGATATCTACGCCACGGTATAGGCCCCAAGATATCTACGCCACGGTATAGGTCCCAGTAATCTTTAATTAATATAATGTTATGAAGGACGTTTTTCGAACATAGGCCATTGGTTCCTTGTCCAATGCCAACGACCCAATAGATTTCGGACCTTATTGCTCTCCAATTTATACGTAATATAAGGAAAGCTTTGTGATGGTCGAAATTTTCGATTCCGAGATTTCAACGGATTTACACGTTTTGAGGTCCCAGGAACCCAAAAAAGTGGTTTTTACGAAATGTCTGTCTGTAGCTCTGTCTGTACGTCTGTTCATCGATTTCCGGGCCAACCACTCAGTCGATTTTGATGAAATTTTGCATGTAGGTTCACAAAAATCATACCTCGAGGCAATTTTTTTATTTTGGCCTAATTCAATTTGGGGGGGTTTTATTCTCAAAAAACTCCGAAAAAACGCCTAAAAAAATTATTTCTCAAAAACGGCTCCAACCATTTCTTTGTAATTCACATATATTGTAGTCGCCATTAATGTTAACAAAATGCGGGGGGTCGCTTGCCCCTTGATAGTTTACTTCTGGGGGTAAGAAAATAAAAATAACTAAATTTTCATGGAAAATGATTAAAAAATCATTTTTTTGCGAAACTTTCTATCGATGATTTCTACCTTCAGACATGTTTTAGGTGTTAAATTGAGTAACGAAACCGGACAGGTTGCTTTCCCAAAATACTATTTGGTTTGTGCAAAAAGATTTTTTTTTTTTAAATTATAGAAAATTACCGCTCAAATGCATTGCGTGCCCTGCCCTGCCCTGCTGTGTGGTATTGTGTTGGTCTGACCTATCTAGAATTTACCTCACCTCCAACCCCCCCCCCTCCCCCCGCAATATCGGAAATTTTACCATAGGAAAATTATTTACCATAAAATTATTCATTTTCCCTATCTACTAATTTTGATGAATTGGAAAGCATGTTCGAGTAAACTCGGACCGGTTCTTTATATATTGTTTCCATATGAATTTTCAGTTTCAGACAAGCAGGCTAATACTACTATATAATAGTTCCAATAGTTCCATGAATGTACAAACATTATTGCCTATATGTATTCAAATTTCCGAGTATATGTAAACGAATATACAATACATGTTGTCTCCCCCGGGGGAACATTTTGAAAATCGGCCCAAAATAATGGAGTTTTACGCATATTGATGACAGTATCGTTTAGATTTTACCAACTAAGACAATGGCGGACTGGGACTGGAAATCGGCCTTAGCATTTTTGGATACCACGGCCCTTTACTCAAGTCAAAAAGGCGGTTTGTAGCTCAAAGCTGTTATTCTGTTCTGTAAGGCGCCCATTCCATTGACCGGCTAGGGCTATTTCCAAAAACAGTGACGTGGTAGCAGACATTCAAGACTTAGGTGGCGTTTCCACCGACCTCGCATTGCAGAATGCAAATGACATTGACGGAAATTAGAATTTTTCTTTTCATAGAAATCTATTAAAATGTTTGTACTTAACATATCCCATGACCCCATTTTTTAGTTTTAGTTTGTTTGTTTGTGATTTTACTGTATGATCATTGATCAATTTTAACTATGGCATAGAGGAAAATAAACATTTCCGTCAATTCTGCAATGCGAGGTCGGTGGGAACGCCACCTAAGTCTTGAATGTCTGCTACCACGTCACCGTTTTTGGAAATAGCCCTAGCCGGTCAATGGAATGGGCACCTTTCAAATTCTCTACCTTGAAATCACAGGTGTCCAATCCCCCGGTGGCATAGTTATTAGCGTGCTCGTACTTGTGCGCACGCGCGCTTTACATATGAAATTCAAAATATTGCTGTAATGCTTGTTATTAACACATATTTTATTCTATTTTGCAATATGCTACGTTTTTTCCCTTTGAAGTCCGGCCCCAAACAACTGTTTTTAGTCCGGCCCACCGGGCAAAAGCCCGTCTGCCCGCCGGCCCAGTCCGCCAGTCAACTAAGATAAACGTTAATAAGTATATTATATATAAAAAATTGCACTTGATTCCACAACATAAATTAAGTGCATTTTCTTTTATATATAATATACTTATTAATCATGTTTCACTTCAACGAAGTCACTGAAGAAACTCTTATGGATAAGATACACGTAACTGTAAACAGGGGGGTCCGAGGGTTTACCAACCCCCCCCCCCCCCCACACCGTCCAACCACTGTCCTGTAATTTTACACTGAAAGACACAGGTATCTGTAACAGTAAACTAAAAAGGTTCGTCTCCTACTTTCTATTGTCAATAATTGGGAACAGCTAAATATTGAAAAAATGTGCCTGTGGCTTTTCGTGGTGGTTTTCAAAATGGATATGGAACCGTTATAAGCTTACCAGTTAAACGAGCCCAGGACCATAAAATTCTTACCTGAAAATAAAATAAAACAATTATAATATAAATCATTTCAATCAGTCGCATTCCTATTCTTCTGTGTGTTAATTGTAAGAGTGGGCCGAAAGGACCAAAATTCGCCCATAGGGAAAATAAAGACAATTTTCTTTCTTTCTTTTGCGACAACAGAGAAAGTTCAAAGTTGTAAAAGAAATTGGGGTGAAATTCCAATTTTAACGCCTTCTTCTTCTTCTGGCTCTAAAGCCCTTTATGAGCTTTTTCCTGTTGGACAACACTCCTCCAGTCCTGTCGGTTTTATACAACGCTCCACCATCTATGGACTCCCAACTCGCGAAGGTCAGTTTCCAGCTCATCCTTGCAGCTTTTGAATTTTACCGCCTGGGAGAAACAAAATTAAGAAGCTAAAGAACTTTATAGACTAAAGAGCTTTCAGCAGGCTAAGTTTTTCATTTTTTTGAACAGCAGCCTGATCGAGGCGATTATAATACCCTGGTATTAAAAATGTAAACAAGATAATTTTATAATGGAAAGTGCTATTCAAAATTTGTTTGTTTACAGTTATAATCCTAGGGTATTTATATTTAACCCCAGTATTATAATCGCCTCGATCAGGCTGCAGATCCATAGTTCAAAATCCATATGAGAATTAAGACTCAGAATATGTTTGTGTGTATAAAGCGATGTAGCAAATTATAAAATGACACATAAGGGAACACTTAGGGCTGCAGATACAGGGCTAATGGAGTACAGTGACACGGGAGGGTGAGACACTCCTGAGCACTTAAGGGTGATATGGGGTCATCGAAACCACTTGTGAATGCTACTTCCACCCATTTCCGAACTTCCAGGCTATAATTCAGAAAACGTGTGCCATCCCCCCATTCATTTATGTTATGTCTGTGGTTTTGAAGAGAAAACCACACAACAGCAGCCATTTTGAATTTTTTTAACAGCGTCATGTTTAGGGTATCAAATAAAGATGTTTATAATAAATAAATAATGACTACGTCAACCTAGCGGAGTTAGCCCTCTCTTACACTTAACTAGGAAAGCCCAGGACCACCTGCTTTACATGCCCTCCGAAGCATGGCCAGAAAATGAAACTATATAAGACAAGTTATTTCATTATCAAACCATTCTAATGTATAATAGGCAAGAACAGAACAATTCACAACTATGAAACGGCATAGTCCAGATTAAAAATATGATACCGATTAATTAAAAATTCTGCATACATATTTTAGAGAACGATCTATCGACTTGGCAAATGTATGGATATAACGGGAAGAGTGGCATTACCGCCGTTCATAAATGGGCAACGCATAAGATGGATGTCTGGAACACGTCGTCAGACGACCGCATGCCGAAAACTATGTACAAAGCAAGCATGACAGGAAGACGACTGGCCGGACGTCCTCGAAAACGCTGGAAGGATGATTTGGAAACTGACCTTCGCGAGTTGGGAGTCCGCAGATGGTGGAGCGTTCTACAAGACCGAGATGACTGGAGGAGTGTTGTCGAGCAGACCAAAGCTCATTAAGGGATGTAGAGCCAGAAGAAGGTGGCATTACTGGTGAATGAATATTTTGCATTCGGAAAGGGGAGTCCCTGCGGGGGTGCAGACATAATTCGCAAATGTACAAATGAGGCATTAAACAGAACTACGACCCAGGAAAGGCTAAAAAAAATTGACTACACTAATTTCTTGGGGTGCTAATGCGATTATAGTACATATCCAACCTATGTTTCCGTAGTGAGATTATTAACGATAAAACTATCTTTGTGGTGGCTGCGGCTTTATGTATAAGGAAAACCACAACAATGTGCATGACAATTAACTAAATAAATAAATAAAAAATTTGCTAAGTATAGGCGCAAAAAATGGCCCAAGTTCCCACAGTACGTCTTCATCAGGCACACACCCGGAGCTTTGGAATGCATTCCGCATTGGCTTTAGTGACAAGCAAGATGTCTCTGTCATGGCAACTCGTGGTCTTCGCTCTCATCGCAGCAATTGCTGCAGCTGCGGCCTACACTCCTCCGGGCAAGTATGGCAATCCTAATCCTCACTACCAGCAGGTAAATATGACCTTCTTTGGGTTTACTTCTTTTAAGTTTACTGAGGGTCACCTAATATCATACTTGTACAATTCTCTTCGCGCCAACGGTTATACCAAACCAAGGTGAATCCACCAGAACAGAGCCTGTTCAAGACTGCAGGAAACTTGGTAGTGTACACTGCGTTCACAGGGGAGCATGGTGGGACATGATAACGCGCTGAGACTATACCAGTCAGTCGAGTCCTGGTCACCTCCGAATTAATCGTGTGGCTTGACTTTGTTCCCCAAGTGGTTCGGAATCCACTATAATCAGGAGGTCCAACCAGTCAGACAACTTCCCTTCTCCCCGAGGTGAAGGAGTCTGCTCTTAGGGTGCCTCAAGTTAACAAATAGACTCACTCCCCCGCCAGGCTGACAGGTTTTTTTTTTTTTTTAATTGGGGTACAGGTGTTACCTGTGTGCACTTAAGCCTATTGGGCCTATTGTGCCCCCTACAACAAAGAATCTACATATCTACATCAGTTCCTCGAGGCCTATTTCCCTCAGGAGAGCCAGGACCT
Organism: Psococerastis gibbosa; assembly: GCA_963971405.1. Lineage (NCBI taxonomy): Eukaryota > Metazoa > Arthropoda > Insecta > Psocodea > Psocidae > Psococerastis > Psococerastis gibbosa. The sequence continues at coordinate 41,213,530 of OZ020489.1, read as the reverse complement.
TGAGGGGATTTAGAAGTGGTAGGTCTTTTACATGTAATTGCAAGTTTCCCAAGCATGCTGCTCTTCTACGTGCGATTGCATCGCAGTGAAGGAGGATATGCTCGGGGTCCTCCGCTCCTTCGTTACAGAATCTGCATGCTCTAGACTCTCTGACACCTATGTTGGTCAGATGTCCATTCAAGTTGCAATGCCCAGAGAGGAATCCTGTGATCACACGCAGATGTCTCCTGTTCATATTAATGCATACTTGGGCTCTTTTGCGCTGGTGGCTTCCCAGGAGCATTTTGGCTTGCCGAAGGCCCGGCAATGAGGTCCAGTATTCAGCCACTTTCAGGTTCTCCCTGCCTTTAACAAATCTGCGGGCGAGGGTTTCCCCAACACCGCAAAAAGGTTCGGGTCCCGTAAAAGGGGAGGTAGCTCCCCTTTTTGCAAGCTGGTCAGCAACCTCATTGCCTTCAATGCCTGTGTGCCCAGGCACCCATATCAAGGTAACCTTATTCGCACCGGACAGTATGTCCAGTTTCAATCTACATTCCCACACTAGTTGTGAGGTGATTTTGTATGCTGTTATTGCTTTAAGGGCTGCTTGGCTATCTGACATGATAACAATTTCTCTCGATCTATATTCCCTGTCGAGATTCATTTGCATACATCTGTCGGCTGACAGGGTTGCTTAAAGCAGAAATACTAAAAGCAGGTGTTCGAAAAAACGAAAACAAATAAGAACAATTCTCATCACTTTCCTATTTACATTTCAACTAGAAGCTTTGTGATCGTTGAGGACTGAGGTTACCGTATATTACAAAAAAGGTTTTTTGAAGTAAAACTTCTTTATCGACGTAGGGAGAAAAAATCGTATGTAATGTTTTTCGGTTACGTGTTACGCGCAATCCTGATTTCTGTACTCATGGATGACGCTCATTTTCGGATGTAGAAAGCCTATCTCAATTTAAATTATACCCATGTCTTCGTCTATTCTTCTTCTTTCAGGCCATGCTATATTTGTTGTGATAGGGCAAAGGGTTCGACTTTGGGGGGAGGAAACGTGAGGAGGTGCGCCGGACCGGGCCAAATTTGCCGTTTTTCATCGAAAATAGGTCTTTTTCGGCCCCGTTTTTTGGGGTGTTAAATCAATTTTAAAACCATCAAACTACATTATTTCTTTTCCACCTTTCTTACTCTTTCCAGACAAATATTCAGTTTTTCTATCCGTCTCTTCGTTCAGGCTCAGATGAGATGATAAGCTATCCTTGTTTCGGCGGAAAACAGGTTCAAAGGGTACTTTTCCCATTACATGCATAGAGTAAAAAATTCCACAGCCTGCAATTTTCAACCGAAATGGATTTTTAATGTCTCATTAGAAGCAGAATGAATTAAGGTTTCAAACGAAAATAAATACATATAGTTTCAAAATCACCCCTTCACTCTTTAAACACGAGTGGAACACAAAATTAGTAAAAAATAACGCGAAAAAATGCATTTCCGGCAATCGCATTTGAATTGCATGGGCGGGTTTATAGCAATTAAAGCACGTCTTCGTCTATTCTTCCTCTTTCAGGCCATGCTATATTTGTGGTGATCAAGCATGGGGTTCGGTTTTGGGGGTGTGAAACGTCAGAGGGTTCGCACGCTTTTCAACAAAAATAGGCCTCTTTTGGCCGCTTTATTATATCTATTTAAAAACTTCAAACTACTTAAGGGCTTTTAAGGGCTTTTCCACATTTCTTTCTCTTTCCAGCCATACATTATGTCAGTAAGATTTAGTAATTTAGGCGTTGTCACGTTAAACTATCGTTCGTAAACCGACTTCCAGACAACCACTATATAATTAATGAAATGCTATTATAATCTTAGCAACAATATAAGGTAAAATAATTGAATTATTTGTATCCACGATGTTTATAATAAGAAAAGCTTTGCTTAAACTTTATCTAATTTAGCTTTATTTTACTAATTTCTGTAAAGTTGCAAATGTAGTAGATTTTCGAATATTTCGAAAAATGTTGGCATTGAGAAGTTTTACATCTTACGTGTGTACACTGATATACACGCAGGGACGGACGTATCCAGCCCATTTTTTTGGGGGGGGGGGGGGTAGTCGTGGGTTAAAACAGGAAAATCGTATGTAGGATCGATTAAATCAGAGCTTAATAAATTAATTTACAATAGATTTACCGAATTTGGAGGGGGGGCAGCTACCCCCCCCCCCTGTATCCGTCCTTGTATACATGCACGCAATTTCTACTCTGCAGCTCTGTCTGTTCATCGATTTCTGAACCAATTACTGCGTGCACTTAATGAATTTTATTGACATTGAAGGTTCCTAAAAATCATGGCATCCCTCATAGTTCAATTTTTCCATCAACAACGGCAAATTAACGGCTAAAAAATGCAACTTTTATTTCAAATCACATTTGGCGGTTCCAGTTCCAGTTGTATATAATTCAATTCAATGTTTCAATAATATTCAATTGTGCTAGTTGATTCATATAATTATCTGATTACAGACTTGCGGTACGTTAACGGTTACATTGTGTGGCTTCTTATTATCATTTTCATGTATTTCCACAAACCAACAAAAATCACAACAGTTGTCTATCGCATTTTTCAGCCACATGGACCTCCCCCAATCAAGGAACACGGACCACCTGGACCGCCGGGTCCCCCAGGACCACATGGACCTCCAGGACCAGAGGGACACGGGGGACTCCGAGGACCTCCTGGTTTGCCTGTAAGATGAAATGTATTTTATCAGGACATGTAAAGTACTACAGGCGTAGGGCCGGGCCTTATAAGCAAATGACGTCAGATAAATATAATATATATAATAAAGATAAATAAATGGCCCTGAAAAATATATTTCGTAATTAACCTATAGTATAGGTCCTGACTAAACTGTACAATTTGTAATTGCGGCCCTGAGGAAAACTTGATCTGAACAATTTGGTTCTCCCAGAAATCCTAGTGAGGACCCCTGCTCTAAGGTCACGACACGTAGAGTAGTGGTACGGACTCTAACTTTCACCCGAAAGGTTGTTGGTTCGAGTCCCACACTTGCTACATTATCTGGCCATGCTTCTTTAGAGGGCATATAAAGCAGGCGGTCCTAGTTGACTATAAGCCCTTAGCTCCGCTAAGTTGGCTTAGTAGAACGAAAAGCCAATATTTATTTTATGACTGTGAGATGGTTTGAATTTGAGTCAAAATTGTCATTTACAATAGTAAGAAGTACAATATTTGTTTCTTTAATTTTCATTTATAGGGCGAAGCAGGGAAAGAAGGGATTAATGGCCTTCCTGGACCAGCTGGACCACCCGGGCCTAAAGGCCCTTCAGGCTATCCCGGGAAAGACGGACCACCAGGGCCTAAAGGCCCTTCGGGCTATCCCGGGAAAGACGGACCACCAGGGCCACCGGGGCCTAAAGGCCCTTCGGGCTATCCCGGGAAAGACGGACCACCAGGACCGGCGGGTGAGTTATGACCTTATAACATTTAGGCCACGCCCATCATGTGTCGGTACACTTACGGTAGTAGTAGTAGTAGTGTTCGTCGGGTTAATAACGACTTAGGCCTCATATTTGGGCCCATAGAGCGACCCCGACTTGACTGTCCTACGCCAGCCCATAGGACAGTGGACCTCCTGATTATAGTGGATTCCGAACCACTTGGGAAACACAGTGAAGTCACACGATTAGTTCGGAGGTGACCAGGACAAGTCCTACAATGTTTCCCTACCGGCACTGTGCACACGACCAAGTTATCTGCAGCTTTGAACCTGCTCTGGTTCGCTGGATTCAACTTGGTATGGCGGCCGGTTACACTTACGGTAAGGTGCCGAGAAGAAAATATCTACAGTACGTACGTCATGACGATAGATGCTGCTTTTCGGGACGCAGTTTACAATTCTGAATGCGCGTTTCCCTTCTTTGAAGTAAGTAGACTCTTCATCAAGGATTTTGAAATTATTCAAAATATTTTGTAAAAAAAAAATCACCAAGTGATTTTGATGAAAAGATACCTTGGTGGCAAGGTGGTAACGTGCTTGCAATGGTGCGAGGCTCTACACACCTTGCGGTCGGAGACGTGTCGTAACTCGACACAAGTACCTATTAGATCACTTAGTGAAACGATTGAAGAGGTTAATCGGATACATTAATTAAATTTTTTGTAAGCGATTAAACTTTTAAATAAAATAAAAATAAAAAATTAAATAAATTTCCAAAAGCCAGTCTTTTCAGTACGTAAACACACTGCTGTATCTTGCCCATATCTGCCCATACCAATAAATAAGTAAAACCATATCAAGACAACCGCGCAGTGACATTTCCTTTGTGTGCTTGCAGGTCACCCACCACCGAGCTACCCCGGCCACAAGGGGCCTTCAAAGCCATCTCCTTATGGGGCGCACTACTAAGGTGCGATCATCTTCAGCCGACAGGCTCCAAGGTAGGACCTGTCTCATTAATATTAAAAGATGATCGGAATGGATAGAACCTTGCGACCTTACGGAGGGAAGAAAAAAAATCTCAGAACATATCGATCGTAGAGTCATAAATGACAAGTTATAAAGTAGATAGAAGAAATACTCCTTCACATTTTGTTGTGCTTTAAATGCTGCCGTCACCAACAACCATTAGCCACAGCTATTAGTCTTTGATTGTAGCAAATATGCCCAAGGGCGTAGTCAAGGAGGGTCATGGGGGTTCAACCCCCCCCCCCCCGAAATGAAATTGCTTTATACTAGAAAGATTCGGAAACTACTATGTAATATCCAATGAAATTTCTGAACCCCCCCCCCCCTCGAAAAAAATCCTGGCTACGGCCTTGAAAATGGCCGTGTCCAGGGTGCGGTTAATGGGGTCCGGACCCCCACCCACACCCCGAAATAAATTTTTGTATGTAAACACGGTTTGAAGAATTGATCCATTAATTCAGTAGTAAATTACGTAAAAAAAATTTTTGACCCCCCCCCCCCCAAAAAAAAATAAAAACCTGGGCACGGCCTTGGTAGCCAATAACGGACACTGTTGAAGGAGTCCCGAGACTGAGGTGTCTGTGACTGTCACATACTTGTGTATTAACTAAGGTGCCCATTCCATTGACCGGCTAGGGCTATTTCCAAAACGGTGACGTGGTAGCAGACACTCAAGACTTAGGTGGCGTTTCCATCGACCTCGCATTGCAGAATTGACGGAAATGTTTATTTTCCTCTATGCCATAGTTAAAATTGATCAATGATCATACAGTAAAATCACAAACAAACAAACTAATATTAAAAAATGGCTTCATGGGATATGTTAATTACAAACATTTTAATAGATTTCTATAAAAAGAAAAACATTCATTTCCGTCAATGTCATTTGCAATCTGCAATGCGAGGTCGGTGGAAATGCTACCTAAGTCTTGAATGGCTGCTACACGTCACCGTTGTTGGAAATAGCCCTAGCCGGTCAATGGAATGGGCGCCTAAGTAGCGATATAATGTAATTTCTTGGATACCTACTTTTTTATGACATCGATGTTTCGTGAAGCATTCGACATTACAATTTTTTAAAAATAATATTTTAGAAAACGGGCTGTGTGGTGCCCGATAGTCCCTTAATTCACTGCATTGAGAGCTTGGTAAAAGAGAACAATGGCACCAACCTGGACCAGATGATAAAATGAAACAAGTAATGATACAAATTGGACTTTGCAAAAACGATAATAATAATTTTTTTCACGTTTTTTCACTTTTTTCCTTGACCAGTAACCCCGGACAAGGTGCATATATTGAGAAAAAACAATTTGGTATTAATCAACATTATCACGCTCAAGCTTCCGCTTATCGAGCGATCTTAGTGCAGTGGCACTGCAAGATATTTTTTTTTTTTTTTTTTTTGCGCAATGCCGTTTAGGCCACACACGCTCAGGTATATTGAAAAATTAAATGGTTAGGTACGGTAGGTTAGGTTCGTTAATGTGATAATATAATAATAATATAATATAATAATGGATATTATAGGAGGTTGATGAGATTAGTAGTAGTCAAAAATGAGAGGATAGATCGGGTAGCGGTTTCGTCGTCACGTAGTAGGGTTGAGAGGGATGTTTGTGGGGGCCAGGTTCTGTAGCGGGTGAGGTTTTGGCATTCGACAAGGATGTGGGCAACTGTGTTTTCTGCACCACAGTGGCATAATGACGGGGTTTCTCCCGCCATCAGAAAGCCATGTGTGAGCCGTGTGTGGCCCAGACGTAGCAAGATATAATATATAATTAATAATAGTTAATAATAATCAACCATTATAGAGTACTCACTAAATAGATAAATATAAATCTTCTTCTTTATTTCTTTTCCTTGTCCAGTATTCCCTGGACAAGGAGCATATATTACAAAAATACAATACATAATAATACCATCCCACATCCCCAAGCTAGCGCTTATTTGGGACAAAAGACTCATACAGTGCTGCTAAACAAGCCTTAATCATTTATTTTTGTTATTTATTTATAATGTTTATTTTATTTTATTTTTATTTTATTTTAACTTGTTATTTTAATGTCAGTTATTATTAACTCCCATTGACCAGCCATCTTTTTATACCCGCTTTTAACTCACCCATCTGTTTATTTTTTTTCATTTGTGGAGGAAGTTCATTAAATATCTTTGGTATAAGTACTTTGTTTAATCTCTCTCCGTATTTGTTATATGTTATCTCAAACTTAAGCTTTTTTGGGTTTTTTGTATTGTACTTCCATTCATCATCTATTGGGTATTCTTTTTTAAAATAGTTATCTCTTATTAATTTATACTTGAATAGTTTCGTTATTGGCAGAATGTTAGCATGTTTGAATTTTTCTTCGTATTGTTTGTGTTTCTTGTTGATTTTATTTGATAACATGTTTTTTATTATACACTTTTGTATCATTTCTAGTTTGTAGGTGTACGTGTTTCTATCTTTGAAGTATATAAATAATAATAATAATAATCACTTTCACTTTCACTTTTTTCCTTGACCGGTAACCCCGGACAAGGTGCATATATTGAGAACAACAATTTGTTATTAATCAGCATTATCACGCTCAAGCTTCCGCTTATCGAGCGATCATAGTGCAGTGGCACTGCAAGATATAAATACTAATAATAATAATAATAATAAAGTATCTTATCTATTTCCCCCGTATTTCGATATTCTCAAACCACTGCGTACGTAAAAACTTGGTGAGTGAAGGCAATTTTAACGTACCATCGTTATCATTTTCGAAAAGTCCACAATAGTGCCCTAGCCCCTATGTGAAATGAAAGACACAGCCATTATTTGAAATCGCCCAAAACCCTGCATTGCCGATTGCAATGACGATTTCATTTTATACTTACAGTACTTGCATTGTATAATTTAACGGAAATATATATTGTATTGAGTTAGCCTTTTTTTAATAGTTTGCCCCCAATAAAGGGAAATGTATTGAAAAAATAATGAGTTACAAAAAGGATATCGGCGCAGGTACCTCCGGATGCAACATCATGAGGCCCTGGACCCAAACAAATACATGCCATAACTATTATAGAGTGTTCTATTTTAGATAAGTTTTAAGTAAAATAATAAAGAAAATATGATTGAACATTTTCAATTTTTCAATAACACAACACACGACATTTCGATGCACAATAGAACAAGAATGAGTAGACAGTAAACTAAGTTTATTCCAACACTCCAACTTACTCATTCTGATTCCATGTCGTTTAACAAATTTAGACCAGTACGACATCGCTCATGCTTACTGAGAGGAATCACCTTAATTAAGACATCAGCTATCATATCATTAGTAGACAAATATTCAATTGACATTTCGTTATTTTCAACGCACTCTTTTATAAAATGATGACGAATGTCAATGTGCTTTGTACGATTATTAACTTGATAGTTTTTGCTTAAAGCACCTGACGGGTTTGATTCTAAAAAATACATTTTTTATAATATTTTTATATAAAAATTAACGAAGGTACGGTATTAGGAAATTAGGTACGAGTAAATAAAATTATGAAGGTGCATTTAAAATGTATTGTCATTGATTTTCAGAAACAGAGCAGAACGTCATCAGTTGGCGAGAAGAAACTCATTATTCATAAGGCGTTTCGACATATTTTGAAAGATAACGTTTGGCATACCTGCAGTAAATAATAAAAATTATTGTGTTATTAAAATTAAAGTGCTATATGTATAAAAAAAACATTACCTTTCGTAGAATAATATCATCAAAAAAAGAAACCATGTATATTTGTGGCATTTTGCTGCATCCATACAGTCCATGGATGCAGCTCGACCTCATCATAATAATTAACGAAATAAATAATTAAGTTAATTAGTTATTCACAAAGCAAAAGAACCGGTTCGAGTTTACTCGAACATGCTTTCCAATTTATCAATTAGTCATAGAGAAAATGAGTCATTTCATAGTAATTAATTTTCCTATGGTTAAATTTCGGACATCTCGGGGGGTTAGGGGGGAGGATACCATACCTCAATATATTTAAAAATCCTTAAAACTCCATTTTATTGTACGCTGCAACCATTTGGGGAAACTTTTCCACACAGTAATAATGGCAGGGCACGCAATGCATTTGAGCGTGAATTTTCTATCACTTTTTCAAAAATAATAATTATTTAGCACAAAACAAAATACGTCTTACTTGGGAATGCAACCTTTCGGGTTTTGTTAATCAATTTAACACCTAAAACATACCTGAAGGTAGAAATCACCGATAGAAAGATTATTTTTTTATAAATTTTTAGTCATTTTTCATTAAAATTTAGTTATTATTATCTTTATTACCCCCAGAAGCAAACTATCAAGGGGCAAGCGACCACCCGCATTTTATTAACATTAATAACGACTGTAGTATATGAGAATTTAAAAGAAATCGTTGGAGCCGTTTTTGAGAAATAATTTTTTTAAACGTTTTTTTTTTTGGGAATAAAAAATTAAATTAGCCCAAAATATAAAAAAAAAAATATCTCGAGGTATGATTTTTGTGAACCTATATGCCAAATTTCATCAAAATCGACCGAGTAGTTTGCCCGGGAATCGATGAACAGACAGACATTTCGTACAAACCACTTTTTTTGGGTTCGGGGGCCTTCAAAATGTGGAAATTTTTGACAACCCACAAAGCTTTCCTTATACTACGTATAAATTGGAAAACAATAATTAATTAGTCTATCATCAATAGTAAAATTCTATTGTACCCATACATTATTGCCCCAAGTCCAATTTTTTCTTGTTATATTGTAGCTTGCATACTAAACAGAACTTAATTAAATATCACATAATAGTCTACGGGTGGCAAACACTAGCAGTTTAGAAATTATAAACTTATATTAGCCATCAACTGAAATGAAACATCTAATAAGCTAGTCCCTCGCCTTTCATTTTCATTTTCAATTAATTCACTCATTCACACACTATACTCTTATGATAACATTATCATTGTGTTGGAGAATGGAAGTTGTGGGCCGGGAATAAATTTGATAACATGAGATATATAATCCGTCAAACATGGGCGTAACAAGTTCCAGCATCAGTAACGTCCTGCGCCGCATTGTTCATTGTCACTTGAGACGGACGAGATGTCGTTACCATGGCAACTTGTTGTTTTTGCCGTCACCGCAGCAATAGCTGCTGGTGCTGAACCTGGACCACCAGGACCACCCGGACAGCCTGGACTTGCTGGACCACCAGGGCCATCCGGACTGCCTGGACTTGCTGGACCCCCTGGCATGCCAGGCATTCCAGGAATGCCTGGACCTAAGGTAAAGTGACATGTATTTTTTGTGGATTTACTATTGTACGCTTGATTGTAAGTTGATTCCACCAAAACAGAGCCTGTTCCCAACTGCAGCAAACTTGGTAGTGTGCACAGCGTTGGCAGAGGATCATGGTGGGACATGATGATGCGCTGAGAGTACTTCTCAGTCTTAGTGCATGTCGAGCCACCTCCGAATTAATCGTGTACACCAAGTGATTCGCAATCCACTGTTATCAGGAGGTCAACTTCCCTTCTGTGAAGAACGCTGCCCTTAGGGTGCATCAAGTATAATAAACAGACTCACTTAGAGACGAAAACCACCTAGTCAAAAGAAACAAGGAAGAAGACAAGCGGGGAGGCCGAAAGTTATACTGAGAAGAAAGAGGACGCACAGAACAGGACTGTGTGGAAACGCTGCTGTCCTGACGCCGACCCTCCATGAGGATAAGACGCGGTAAAAGTACCAAAATTCATCACTCCCCCAGTCACGTTATAGGGCTGCTTAAAGAAGAAATGCTGAAAGCAGGCGTTGCAGAGCTAAAAAACCTTAGAAAAATATAATTTATTTATTATCTTTTGTTTATAGGGGGAGTCTGGATTCCCTGGACCGCCAGGCTTAAAAGGAGACCCTGGATACCCGGGTGAGTCATTATTATATTCATATTAGAAAATATAGTTAATTTACGTACTCTGTGGTCATTTAAGGATGTAGAATTGCCCATCATGCATATACATGGAGAACAGAGGAGAATACTCTTTTCTCCATACTTAATGCAAATTTGAAGATCCACTCTAAAGCAGGGGTTATAAAGTGGTGTCAATGGACCCCTTAGTGGTCGGACTTTAGGGGTCCGTAGCATATGTATCAGGGGTTCGCAGTAAGCCAGTCTGTAAAGATATTTATAAATGAAAGTGCCAACGAAAGTATATTTAGCACAGTAGTGTATATTGTTTTTTACACTATCGGAAAGTAGAGATTTCAACGAACAAAAAGGCCACCGGTATTTTTTTTATTTTAAATCGAGATTTCTATATTGAAAAATTAGGTGAATAAATATTTAAAATCAAAAAAAATACAGTGTAATTCGAACATAAAAAGATAAATTTTCATCAAATTTGGTGAATTATTATTTTTTTCGTCAAATACATAAATAAAAAACAAAAAATGTGTCTTTTTTCATTTTTCTCATTAATGTTTAGGTAATGCGAAAAAAAATGTAAATATTTAAGTTGTAGATCCTTATTTTCCTTCAATACAATACATTATTATAGTCCACGCAAAATGAGAAAAGTATGGACATGGAATGTTTTGATCCTGTGCAGCACTGTAAAAATATTACTTGCACCATTTTGTGTTACCTTGTTGCATTGGATGCAAAGCATAACAAAAATTGTGCAAAGAATATTTTTACAGTGTTGCTCAGGATCAAAACATTCCATGTCCATACTTTTCTCATTTTGCGTGGATTGTTACATTTTTTCATCTTAAGTCTTAAACATTGTAATTGTAATTGTCATAAAATTGTAGATCTCTATATTACCTCCATTTTTGCTATTTAACATTTTTTCCATAGGATTTGCAGTTTTGTCTTCTCTTACCATCAACTAAACTTAAGTTGCCTCCAGTAGTAGAACACAGTCACACCACCAGAGTAATTTCAAACAAATCGGTCTCTCTACTCGCAATAAATAAATCATTTGCATTCCACCCCCTCACTACAATGTCGTCAAACATTACAATTCTCTACTAATTGAAATTAAGTCACAAATTAATCATGCAAATACATTTAAGAAATCAATTTATGGCTAAGATCCCTTCATTAATTAATTACCATGCATAAGGCTTATGCTAAAATAAAAGAACCGGTCCGAGTTTACTCGAACATGCTTTCTAATTTATCAAAATTAGTAGATAGAGAAAATGAGTAATTTAGTAATTTCATGGCAAATAATTTACCTATGGTAAAAATTCGGATATCTCGGGGGGGGGGGGGGGTGTTTTTCACCTGACGTCACTGGAGGTGAAGTAAATTCTAGATAGGTCAAACCAACACATTACCACACAGCAATACTGGCAGGGCACGCAATGCAATTGAGCGTGAATTTTTTATCACTTTAAAAAAAAAAACATTTTTTTGAACAAAACCAAATACTTTTCTGGAAAAGCAACCTGTCCGGTTTCGTTACTCAATTTAACACCAAAACCAATCCTGAAAGTAGAAATCATCGATAGAAAGGTTTGGCAGAAAAATTATTTTTTAGTCATTTTTCATTAAAATTTAGTTATTTCTATTTTTTTACCCCCAGAAGCAAACTGTCAAGGGACAAGCGACCCCCGCATTTTATCAACATTAAGAACAACTACAATATATGCGAATTTAAAAGAAATCGTTGGAGCCGTTTTTTGGAAATCATTTTTTTAGACGTTTTCTTGGAGTTTTTTGAGAATAAAACCCCCCCAAATTGAGTTAGCCCCAAATAAAAAAAAAATGGTCCCGTGGTATGATTTTTGTGAACCTACATGCCAAATTTCATCAAAATCGACCGAGTACTTTGCCCGGAAATCGACGCACAGACAGACAGAATGACAGAACGACAGAACGACAGGCAGAAAGACAGACATTTCGTAAAAACCACTATTTTTGGGTTCCTGGGACCTCAAAACGTGTAAATCCGTTGAAATCTCGGAATCGAAAATTTCGACCGTCAGAAAGCTTTCCTTATACTACGTATAAATTGGAAAGCAATAATTGTTAATATAAAATAAAAAAAATGTTAAATAATTAAAAAAAAAATTCTACTACTTTTTTATTTAGAAAATGTTACATGTACCATATGCATAAAAAAATATAATATTATTATTGAAATATCGTTATTGACATTGTACTGCTCATTACAATAATTAGACCTCCTGTTACTAATGTTTGCAATGCGTCACTCCCTTAATACTCAACCGAATGGTTCTATTAGTGGTAGCCCACTGTTCAATAAGTATATACTGTATACGACCCATACTTACTATAACTAAATTGTGGGATATCGAATTTAGAGTTTTATTTTGATTTTTATGATTTTTTATTTTTTATGATGTTTAATTGAATAATTTTTTTCTTTCTTCCATTACTTGCACAAAAATATATATTATATTCACACATACTCTCAGTAGAGGTTTTCAGGTATCTCCGGTCTTCCAGGCCCCCACGGTCCTATCATAAACTATCATAAATTTCAAGATCGAGGTTTTGAAAACAATAACCCGCAAATGGTTATCAAGAAAATTAATGACTAAACTAAACATTGTCTTCTCAATACTTGCAAAATGCGGAAAATACATATTATATTCACGCATATGCTCAGTAGAGCCGATTTATGAATTTTCGAGCCACAAAACCACAAAGCTTTTACAAATAGCAATTCTCTTTCAAGGACAACATAAACAACAACCACCTTATTCAAGGATTTTGTCGCTCAAACGATGTTATAGCTGTTGTTATAATAGGTGTTATTAGGCTATAGGGTTAAATGAGAATTGTTTTTCAGGTATCCCCGGTCCTCCAGGCCTCCGCGGTCCTATCGGTATTCCCGGAGAGTTCGACTACAACGCCTTCGTAGCGGCTCTAATGCGTTACGAACAGCAACCGACAGGCGCCAAGGTAACACCACACAACACTTACGAAATTGGAACTTTAGGCCAGATACAGACGGACGTTTCTCGCAGTCGCGAGTTTCCGACGTCTTTTCCATTGTAGCCATAGGACTAGCAGAAGATGTCTTGGCTATTTCGGTAGCTGGTGTCAACCGTTTTCCTCTATACACACCAGCTAGGCCAAAGAAATCTTCTGGAGTAGACTCTGTGGGTTGGCATTGCAGCCATCCGCCAAGCCCTATCCCTAACATGGAAAAGACGTCGCCAAATTTCGACGGAGAGAAATGTCCGCATGTAGCGGGCCTAAGGGATTGCGCAGCGTTAACTAATTTTCATAACGTACGTTTTTGTTTAGGGGTTGTTTCAGGGTCGAATCCAGCCCATTTGTGGGGGAGGGGGTAAATTTGAGCGTAATACAATAAATTCACTGAATTTGGAGGGGGCGCTACCCCCCTGGAACCATCCACCGCATTTCAATAAGCTTTATAAACAAATAATCATTATACCTTACCATTTGATGATCGATGACGTTCTGAACTGCATGCACATAGAGAATAGGGAAATTTTCCCCATTTTCCTCATAATTTTGAAGGAAGAAAGATCCACCCTGACCCCAACAAAGCGTACTGTCTTTAAAGAGAAAATGTACACTTGCAAGACACTTCGAGTAGTGAGTTATCTATCATCTTATAATGGTCGATTTCCTCATTTATCTTCTGAGTCCAGTGGGATACGTGAATTCAAAGAGCAAAATATATATATTTTGTTTCATTGTATTATGTTTGTTTTCCAACCCCTGCTTTTAGCATTTCTGCTTTAAGCAACCCTGTCAGCCTGGCGGGGGGAGTGAGTGTATTTATTAACTTGAGGCACCCTAAGGGGAAAGGGGGAGATGACTGACAGGGTGGACCTCCTGACTATAGTGGATTCCCAACCACTTGGGGAACATAGTAAATACTCCATTGAAATGTTACAATTTAAGGACGGAAATTGCATTTTTTAGAGGCAGCAATTTTATTTTTGAAACATGTGAGGGGGGTCAATAGAAGCTTAACCTCAAGTTTGTGGGGTCACCACCCTTGTCCCCCGGCCGCCATATTGAAAAAAAGGGGTGAAAACATTTTTTCCGCGATATCTCGGAAACTATGGGTCTTACAAAAACTGTTTAAAGACATAATTTGTAGCAAATTGTTTTGCCCACAAATATGTTTCAATAACTTTTCACCCTAAATTAAAAATTAAAGAAGTTATAAACAAAAAAGTAAGAAAATTTTTATAACCATTTTCTTTTTTGCTCTATGACTTTTTTTTAATACATTTTACAAAAAAATTACTTCAGACCAATCTTGTAGATGATCTTTTGGGGGAAATTTTTCCATGTAACTTTATTTTATTTCATTCATTTAAAACGCTGTTACACCGCTCCAAAGTTGACCTGGCTCGTCAATGCTCATGAAACGAAATGTTTAACTTATTTTTTATTTATTCATTCCTAACTCTTTTCCCCGCTACACATGAGGTAGAGTCTGCAGGCGCGTTTTTTTTTGTTTTTTCTTTTACGTGGTATCCCCTGCAGGCCTACTCCACGGACATCTTGCTTATAACCATACTGGCTACATTTTCAGGCCATGCTTCAGAGGGCCTGTAAAGCAGGCAGAGAGGGCTATATAGCTCTAACTCCGCTAGGTTGGCTTAGTAATAGAAACAACAAAAGTCCTCATTTATTTACTATTTATTTAAAAAGTAATCTTCGACATCATGATAAATTTAATCACTAACTAGCTATTTTAATTTATTGAACTGAAAATAATATCCGCAATTTTCAATGTCTACACGTGGCAGAGCTCGTTTTTTTTAAATTAAATAAAAATAAAAAACAAAATTCAAATGCAAAACAACAAATATGGCCGTTTGGCGTTTTCGATTTTCGGAGCTGAGTTTAGCCTACCAAGTAATTACGGAGAAACATCCTGAATTAGCTGGTGTTACCGCGCTATTCCTGAGTGAGAAAGTCGATCCAGTCTCCGAGTATATCACCAGGTCCAGTCGTGGCTCGGAAGATATCAAAATCCTGAAGATTGGGGCTTTTGAATTTGAAGATGAACTTCCAACTATGACTCCAATTTTAACCCCTGTCATTCCTCAAACATTCATATTTGACGTTGATGTAGATTCTGAGCCACAGCCTGGACCATTGAAGAAAATCCGATTTGAGTGGCTAGCTAATAAGTGATTAGAAATATTACGATGTCGAGGATTACATTATAAGCACGATGTCCGTGGAGTACTGGGGATACCACGTAAAAAAAAAGCGCGCCTGCAGACTCTACTTCATGGGTAGCGGGGAAAAGAGTTAGGAATGAATAAGTAAAGTTGTACGAATTTAAGAAAAAATTTGTAAGAATATAATATTTACATTAAAAAAATAAATTAAAAAATAAGTTAAACATTTCGTTTAGACCGGATTCTCATGAGCATTGACGAGTCAGGTCATCTTTGGAGCGCTGTAACAGCGTTTTAAATGAATAAAATAACATAAAGTTATAGGGAAAAATTGTCATCAAAAGATCAACTACAAGATTGGTCTGAGGTAATTTTTTTGTAAAATATATTTAAAAAAGTCATAGAGCAAAAAAGAAAATGGTTATATAAATTTTCTTACTTTTTTGTTAATAACTTCTTTAATTTTTAATTTAGGGTGAAAAGTTATATAAACATATTTGTAGGCAATACAATTTGCTACAATGTCTTTAAACAATTTTTGTAAGACCCATAGTTTCCAAGATATCGCGAAAAAAATGTTTTCACCCCTTTTATCAATATGACGGCCGGGGGACAAGGGTGGCAACCCCACAAACTTGAGGTTAAGCTTCTATTGACCCCCTCACATGTTTCAAAAATAAAATTGCTGCCTCTAAGAAATGCAAAGCTCATGTTACATTTCAATGGCCTAAAAGTCACACGATTAATTCGGAGGTGACCAGGACTCGACATTCACTTAGATTGCATCTTGTCCCCCTATGTTCCCCTGCCAACGCTGTGCACACAACCAAGTTCACCGTAGTTTGGAACAGGCTCTGTTTTGGTTGATTCGACACAGGCCCGTACCCAGGATTTGTTTTTTGTTTTTTTTTTGGGGGGGGGCAAGACTAATTTTTTCTTATAAATGATAAATCCGTAGAAATTCACCTGTGAGGCTGTCAATACAATGACCATCCGACCAAATTTTTTTTGGGAGGGGGGGCCATGGTACGGGCCTGATTCAACATGGTATGGCCGTTGGCGAATTCATTTTATTATTACTACTACAGTATTAATATAAAACTACGAATGTTCAAAATGGCAACGTCTGTTAAGGATAACAAAAAAACACATTTTAGTTGAATGAGTTTTAGGCGCCCATTCCACATACGTACAACGTCAATAAAAATAATGAAATTGAAGGACATTTCAATTTCTCATTGATGGGGGCCATTCCATATGTTTTTTCAAAAATTGACAATTTTCAATTGAAGCGTATGCACAAAATTTTTGAAATTTGTTTGCATTTGTTTCTTGAAATTGCATTTGTTTTCTTCGTCGCCTTATTATTTAATCCTTATTATAATTTTTATACAGAAATGCGTTCTTTTTAAAGAAATCAATTAAAATAGTTGTACCTGTCATATCCCATGACGCCATTTTTTAATTTTAGTTTGTTTGTGATTTTACCAAAGAACTTCTATTATTCTAATATTTTACTCTATGATCAATTGATAATTGATCAATTTTAACAATGGCATAGAGTAAAATTGAAATGTCCTTCAATTTCATAATTTTCATTGACGATGTACGTATGTGGAATGGGCGCCTTAACATACATACAATATTAATAGTAATTAATTTTTCATGAGCGATGAACATGAAGTGTTCAGACAAATCTCACTGTTTTGAACTTCTCTAATTTTATTTTTTTCAATAGTAAAATAAATAATAAAAAAATTAAATTATAAAATACGCATTAAAAACTGACCTCTCCCACTACTATAAGGGGCTTCCAAGCCTTCCTCAGTCTCTCTTATAAGACGTATTCGCACCTCCACTATAATACATATTGACTTTTTTGTTCTATTACTAAGCCCACCTAGCGGAGTTAGGGCAATAAAGCCTTTTCTTACACTCAACTAGGAAGACTCGGGACCACCTGCTTTACATGACCTCCGAAGCATGGCCACAAGATGTAGCAAGAGTAGGACTGGAACCAACAACCTTTCGGGTGAAAGTTGGAGTCTGTATCATTACTCTACATGTCCTGTCTAGATATTAATATAATGCTGCGAATTAAGTTGTCTATCATTTTCAGGATGGCGTTTCTGATAGTGACAAGAAGAAAGTCATTGAGAAGGCGATTGAGCACTTGAAAGGTAGAGGTACGAAATGACCATACGAAGTTATTCATGACTGCAAGGTATCAAACAATACCTACCGTACTCTTTAAACATTGACTTTTCGTATTGTCTTCCTGAATATTTTATACTAATTAAATAGTAATTCGGCGGAAGAAAGGTATTTTTCATGTCAGACTCTCTTTATAAAATAGAAATCTAAGCAGATATTAAGAGCATACGTACCGTATGAAATTGACAGCCCCAAATTTAATACTATAAGAAATCCCAACAAGCAATACTATAAATTATTGAAAGAATACGTAGCGGGCTGTGATGACTTAACGTTAAAAATGCAACTATATTATAATAGGCTATATTTGCACTGCTAAGATGTTTCAATAGTATTTTAACCTATATGTACTTACTATACTATAAAGCGTACATAGCAAGTACACTTTCAGACCAACCACGGCCCGGGATCTACTGCTTCATCATGCACAAAATATTTTCAAGGTTATGGCAACAGCGGTTGCTGACAGGAAATAGATAAAGATAAAAAATTGGCCCAGTAAGATATCCAGTTTATCTGCAACTGCAGTTTCCTGCAACTATTTGAATGATCGTCTCTCTATACTCTATACTCTATAGAATACGCTCTAAAAATACGCCGACTCTAATGTTGATTTTTTGCTTTCCAATTTATACGTAGTATAAGGAAAGCATTGTGACGGTCGAAAATTCCGCCTCCGAGATTTCAACGGATTTACACGTTTTGAGGTCCCAGGAACCCAAAAAAGAGGTTTTTACGAAATGTCTGTCTGTCTGTTCATCGATTTCCGGGCAAACTACTCGGTCGATTATTATGAAATTCGGCATGTAGATTCACAAAAATCATACATCGGGACCATTTTTTTTTATTTTGGGCTAACTCAATTTGGGGGGGTTTTTATTCTCAAAAAATTCCAAAAAACGTCTAAAAAAATTATTTCTCAAACACGGCTCAACGATTTCTTTTAAATTCTCATATATTGTAGACGTTATTACTGTTGACAAAATGCGGGGGGTCGCTTGCCCCTTGATAGTTTTCTTCTGGGAGCAAAAAAAATAAAAATAACTAAATTTTAATGAAAAATGACTAAAAAATAATTCTTCTGCGAAGCCTTTCTATCGATGATTTCTACCTTCAGACATGTTTTAGGTGGTAAATTAAGTAACGAAACCGGACAGGTTGCTTTTCCAGAAAAGTATTTGGTTTTGTACAAAAAAATGGTTTTTTTATTATTGAAAATTCACGCTCAAATGCGTTGCGCGTGCCCTGCCATTATTACTGTGGGGTAATGTGTTGGTCTGACCTATCTAGAATTTACCTCACCTCCAGTTACGTCAGGTAACCCCCCCCCGTGATATCCGAAGTTTAACCATAGGAAAATTATTTACCATGAAATTACTCATCTTCTCTATCTACTAATTGATAAATTGGAAAGAATGTTCGAGTAAACTCGGACCGGTTCCTTTTTATTGCTTTCCAATTTATACGTAGCATATGGAAATTTTTGTGACGGTTTTCGACTCCGAGATTTCAATGGATTTACACGTCTTGAGGCCCCAGGAACCCCAAAAAAGTGGTTTTTAAGAAATGTCTGTCATTCGGTCTGTTCGTCTATATGTCTGTTCATCGATCGATTTCCGAGAAAACTACTGGGTCTATTTTGATGAAATTTGGCAAGTAGGTTCAAAAAATTCATGCCTCGAGACCTTTTTTTTTAATTTGGGCTAACTCAATTTGGGGCGGTTTTATTCTAAAAAAACTCCAAAAAAACGCCAAAAAAATTATTTATCAGAAACGGCTCCAACGATTTCTGTTAAATTCACATACATTGTAGTCGTTATTAATGTTAGCAAAATGCGATGAGTCGCTGGCCCCTTGATAGTTTGCTTCTGGGGTAGGAGTTAGGAGTTTAATGGAGTTACAAAACAAAACAAAACCGGTTGTTTTCCCAAAAAAATATTTGGTTCTGTGCAAAACATTATTTTTTGAAGAAATTATGGAAAACCAAGGGATCCGAAATTTAACCATAGGGAAATTATTTACTATGAAATTACACATTATGTCTATCTAATAATTTATAAATTATAATTGTTTGAGTATGTTTGAGTATGTTTGAGTAAACTCGGACCGGTTCTATTGTGATTAAAAAAATTAATTGGGAGTCTGTAAGACTGTAAACCTACCTGAGCTGGCCCAAGAACAGAGGACCTAACGCATACAATAGGATGACTGTTCAGCCTGGTTGAAAATCCTGAGGCAATGGTATGGCAAGAAAACGACTTCCCTTTTCACAGCAGCAGTTTCCAAGGTCCAAATTGCCACAATGACCGTCAATTTTGGATAGATGAGGCATATAGCAGAAGAATTGTCAAAAAAAAGACGCGAATGCTAAATCCCCTCGAGTTCGGAAATGGTTCTGTCCTACAACACCTCGGATTTTATAGTCAATCAAGTGCTTCATCATTAGTCCTAATAGCGTATATAGGCACCCCGCAAACATACCAGCCCCTAACAGATCATCAAGTCTACATTGTATATGGTAAGGTAAACAACATGTAGAATGAAAGATAAAGATAAATTAAAGATATGCAGCAAAATAAAAATTTTTGTGAAAGTTGAGATGTTGGGCTGACATCAATTGTGCTCAATTACATAATAATAATGATTCACTTTGAACAGCCAGGTCTGAAGTGTACCTGTAGCCTGCTGCCATCAATAGACAAATCACAGCGCTGGTTACAATGTTTCTTAGACTACTGATGGGTAGGCTCATGCTACGGATCAGCTGGAGGGACCATGTGACAAATGAGTGCTAGACGCTATCGGGGAAGAAAGACAGTTAGTAGCCCAGATACGAATCAGGAGAGCGAAATGGATGGGGCATTTGCTAAGGCACGAAAATCTGGTACACACTATTATCGAGGGCACAGTAGAGGGAAATAACCGAAGAGGACGGCCGAAGAAGGAATTCATAGATCAAGTAAAAGAAGACGCAGGAGCAATATCATATCAAGAACTGAAGAGGAAGATCGAGGACCGAGTAAACTGGAGGACGATATGCAGGGAGTTGCTGCCAACCAATCGCTAAGATTGTAACCTTAAGAAGAAGAAGATGGGTAGGCTCCCTGAAGTGATAGACTTGTAACGGCGACTTAGATGGCAATTCTGAGGCCATTCCCAAAGGAGAAGATTGACCATTACATAGAAACCAACCTCCGCGAGTTGGAAATCCGTAGCTGATGGAGCGTCATACAAAACCGAGACGGCTGGAACTCTGGAAGAGTATTGTTGAGTAGACCAAAGCCAATCTAAGGATGTAGACCCAAAAGAAGTAGAAGAAAGAATGGCAATACTGAGAATACGATTATACGAACGTAGGGACCCATCTGCTGATCGTAGAGATCTTAAGATGCAAGAAGAAGTAATTTTATAAATGGAAGAACGGCAATCTCATAAGTCGTAAGGGAGGCGTCGGAGAGAATCATTTATAATCATTTTATCTAAAAATCTAAAAAATTCAACAGTCAAGACTCATTTTTTTTTACTCTGCAACAGACAATTTTTAATATGCCACTTCAAAATGTTAAAAAAAATGGTCCCTTCGTTTTCAATAATTGATGATCTAACTTTTGAAACCAAGCAATCAAGAAGGACAAAGCGAGCATTCCAGGCATTGAGGCATAAGTTGAAACAATAAATATAGTTGGTTAGCTGTATCAGACTAGGGAAGGCAAGAAATAAGATTTTTTGTCTAGCTTCTTGCAAAATATACCAACCACGTCAAACTGGTACAAGTCCTCCATGGCAACCTACACCGGCTACAAGCGATAATGGACAAGCTTAGACAAGCTTACCATTGACGCAATGAAACAGGCGAAAGCATGACACAACTAAGTTTGTTGATTTGTTTTAAAAAAAGGTTAAAAGTACAGATAAGAGTCAAGCAGTACCTACTACCTAAGTAAAGTAGCTTACGTAACGTCTGTTTCAATTTCAGCTTGTAATGGCGTAAACAAGAGTGTGTTGTATTTCAATTTACGCAGAGTGCTGCGGGGCCTTGGGTTATAGTCGCCTGGGGAGGCTGTTAATGAGATTTTCTGCTGCGTCACAACCCCCTCCCCCAATGTCTTATTGTTAATTTTTTAGATGAAATTACTAGGGAATTGGGCCATAGACTCAAGACTGGAACCAACCTAATGTCACAACAATCCAAAAATTAACAATTTCCCGTCAGCAACCGTAGCAACACCTACGCTATATGGAATAAAATATCCGGGAATCTCCCCCCCCCCCCCCCACGCTCGACGATCCAAGAAAAATGGGTCTAATTACCTAAATTCAGATTCAAATCGTATACTTGAACATAAGCGTAAAATATTTTCGTTAAAAAAAACCATACCTACTAAACGTTAATTGACTTAATTAAATAAATAAATGGCCATTTCATAGGCGTAAATTCCCAAAATTTCTGTGGGGGGCTTTAGGACCCCAAGACCTTGAAATCGATAAATGGGCCCAAATTATTGAGGTTTTACGCACATTATTCCCTGGATAAAGGGGAACTCGGAGTCCCCCCCCCCCCCCCCGAAGAACGAATACGAATATTTTAACCTACAGAAAGGGGGCCCGGGGGTCTCCCACGGAGAAAAAATGATGAAATGATGAATAGGCCCAAATTAAGGAAGTTTTACGCAATTTGCAAGCAGAACAGTTGAGATTTTACAAACGAATAAACCTACCACTGAGGGCTGCCCGGGGGTCTCCCCCGAAGAGATATTTTGAAAAAATAGGTCTGAAATATTGGGGCTGTAAGCATTTTGAGTAATATATGTTTGTGAAAGTACTTGTTCAGTATGTTGATTTTTTTCATGATGTCTTTCATGTGAAATAAGCATACCAAGAATTAATTTCCCATTCGTTCTTGTGGATACTATGCCTTTCGCCTCCATAACGTCTTTGTCAACAGAAATCCTGGAGGGTGGGCCAGAACCCCCTATTTACGCCAATGTTTGCTGGAAGTACAATTGAGATATTATAACGACGATTAAACGTACCATTGAGGGGGGCCCGGGGGTCTCCCCCGGAGAAAAAATTGGAAAAAATAGCTCTGAAGTAATGGGGTTTTAAGCATTTTGAGTAATATATTTTTTGTGAAAGTACTTGGTCATTATGTTGATTTTTTTCATGTAAAATAAGCATACTAAGAATTAGTTTTCTTTTCATTATTGTGGATACTATGCCTTTAGCCTCCAAAACGTCTTTGTCACCAAAAATCCTGGGGGGGGGGGGGCTACGGGTGGACCTGGGGGGGGGCTAAGCCCCCCTATTTACGCCAATGGGCCATTTACTTGCAAGCAGACCAAAAAGTCAAATAGAATGCAAATCTAATGGGGAAAATTGCATCGCGTGGCTGTAGACCGTTATCAATATGGCGTCTATTGTAGCCTGCACAAGAAAAGTAAGCAATTTTGCTGGATAAATAGCCAGCACAAGCTAAGTACAGAGTTTTGACCGGATTCAGGTATCCGTTCTGCTATGCTGCAATGTGTAAGACTTCGATATTTTTTACGTTGGTACTCTCTGATAGTTGGCTTATGGTTAACGGGTGTAAGGGATATTATGGCTCCTGCCGTTCCAGTTTCGGCTTCGATGGCAAAGTGGTAGCGTGCTTGTACTTGTGCAAGTCTCCGTGCGCCATGCGATCGGAGACGTGTCGTAACTAAGCACAAGTATTAATTTACTTATTGAGGCGACTGAAGAAGTCAATCGGATACATTCATTAAATTGTTTGTATGCTATTAACCTTTTTATAAAAAAATCACAAATCACAAAGTTAATATATTTCTATGGAAAATTGAGTACAATTTCAATTCTTACATAGTATAATTTTGTCCTACTAAGTTTCGTAAAATATAAAGTAGACAGTAATCATCAAACTATCGAGAAAAAACATCCGCAGCCGTGTTATGGTCTACTTGACCATATAGGAGGCTGTACATAAATTAGAAAACTTAAATGAATAAATATACAAAATATTATAACACTTACCCTAAACGCATTATTGCAGCTGCTCTCTCTTACTTGAGTAGTTTTTTCTATCGTCTTTGTCAGCTGCTAGTCTGCGAATTGTTGTACTCTAAGTCGCCGTTACAAGTCTTTTATCACTTCAGGGAGCCTACCCATCAGTAGTCTAAAAGACATGTAACTGGCGCTCTGATTGGCTAATAATGACGCACATTGATGACAGTAGGCTATAGGTACACATGGTACATACGTGCCTTACCTTTAGACCTAGCTGTCCAGAGTGAATCATTATTAGGCCATTTAGGCGGGTATTCCACCGACCTCTCATTGCAGAATGCAAATGACATTGACGGAAATTTTTGTTTTACTCTATACCATAGTTAAAATTGATCAATGATCATAGAGTAAAATCACAAACAAACAAACTAAAATTAAAAAATGGCGTCATGGGATATGTTAAGTACAAACATTTTAATAGATTTCTATAAAAAGAAAAATTCTAATTTCCGTCAATGTCTTCTGCATTCTGCAATGAGAGGTCGGTGGAAACCCCGCCTTAGGACAATTGTCAGCACAACATAGCCGGGATGTCCAGATCAGCACAATAATCTACAACGACCCCCCTCCCCTTATGACCCCAAATGACGCCCCTGATAGAGCGAAGTGTATTCTCTATATAACCCATTGTAAATGCATAATTACACGGGAATACAGCAATCGAGAGAGAGAGCAAGTCGTTTTCCGCGCCAGCAGAGCGCGCCTCCCAAGCGAATTGCTGACTACTGCTGAGCGGTCAGCTGTGAAAATCACAGCGACGTTCCACCAACTGCTACGTCTAAGCACCAAGGGTATAGCTCCAACCGTTGTCGGGAAAATAATTAGATAAATACAAATAGCGGCATAGTCCGACTTCGATGACAAGGTGGTAGCGTGCTTGTACTTGTACGAGTCTCTACAAGCCATGCGATCGGAGACGTGTCGTAACTCCACACTAACCTACAGAGGCGATTGAAGAGGTCAATCGGATACATTAATTAAATTGTTTGTATGCGATTAACCTTTAAAAAAATATATACAGTATATATAAAAAAAGAATAATAAAAAAAATGGAGAGAACTCCTGGGAGGTTGAGGTTCGACACACGACATCGAAGGAAAAATTGCCTACTTGTCCACAGAGCCCAGATTTATCTTCAACAGTAGGAGAATAACGCGGTTGCCGGGCATGTGTCTGACCATAACTTTGTGAATAGAGCAGTGACATAGAATACATAACTCTTCTTCTTCTTTAGATGCTTCATGTTGCGATCATCATGGCAATGTGGACAGTTTCGTAGAACAGGAAACTCATGCTCTTTTACTGCCGCACTGTTTTTCTTCAACCGCGAGCACTCAGTCCTTCTAACTCTAGAGTTATATGCGTATTCAATGGCATTGGATTTTATGCTTTTCTATTCATCAATTAGTAGATTTTTTTTTTTTTTT
Source organism: Psococerastis gibbosa (assembly GCA_963971405.1). NCBI lineage: Eukaryota > Metazoa > Arthropoda > Insecta > Psocodea > Psocidae > Psococerastis > Psococerastis gibbosa. Next base: position 41,188,173 of record OZ020489.1, on the reverse strand, counting down.
TTTTTTTTTTTTTTTTTTAAAGTTAATCCCATACAAACAATTTAATGAATTTATCCGATTAACCTTTTCAGTCACCTCACTAAGTAACCTTATAGGTACTTGTGTCGAGTTACGACTTGTCTCCGATCGCAAGGTGTGTAGAGACTCGCACAAGTACAAGCACACTACCACCTGGCCACTGAAGTCGATGAAACCGAGATAGTTAATACGAGTAGTTTGATGGTAAATAATTTTCCTTCCGGGTTAAATTTCGGTTGCCTCGACTATCCGTATCCCAAAGCACTGAAGTGATCGATGTTACAATTGCTTAGTCTAGAACAGGCTATTGGCTTATCTAAGTCCCTGCGGACCTAGAAAACGACTTCGTCTTCAACTAAGATTTGAAATTTCTAGATCCGCTAGTGCCTTAGGCGGCTATTCCACTTGTCAATTTTTCATCAATTATGATAATGTCATTGACGGATAATCATCAATGATGCACTTATATTTTTACATATTCCACTTGTCTTCAATTTTTTCCAACTTTGCAAGTTTTCCCGCTGCCTTTCGTTTAATTTTATAATCTACAAGAAATTAATTATAATTATTTATCATATCCAGATGACGCCATTGTTCAATTTTACTTTGTTATTGTTTGCAAAGCGTGACTTTACTCTATGATTATTGATCAATTTTAACATGCGGAAGTTAAAATGGACAATGACATAGAGTAAAGAAAAAATCTCATCAATTATTGAAGAAAAATTGACAAGTGGAATAGTCGCCTTATTCTAACGTATAAATAAGAAAGCAACCCCTTTCAAACATAAAAAAATAAAGAATCATCGGATACCTCAAGTACCAGGAGGGGATGAGGAACAAAAACATAACCATAACTCTCACCCCTCTCTACTTTACTTGCCACCCGCACCACCCTGCCCCCGCCCCCCCTCTCCCCTCTCTACCACCAGAAAACCCTCTCGAGCGCATCCGAGTGACAGCATCTATAAATCTCCAGAGGTTATTACGTTAACGCCAGACAGCAGCCACCCCTCCCCCCTGCGGGGGACGGGGTGGGTAATCAAATTTGTATTTAGTATTAATCTGAGGAGTGTAGCGGGGGGAAGGGTGGGGCTGGCCACCCCTTGAGACTCGCAATTCGATCTGCAATGACTGTAATCGGTTATCAATCAGGGCGACTGTCACAGTTTAGGCGGGAATGGTTTCACTGGTATGGTGTAGCCTGTGTTCCAGTTGGTAGGTTTAGGGGCTGTACACTGGAGAGTTCCAGGTTCGAATCTCCATATGGGTAGAAATTCAAATTATTATTACTAACTATACTAACGTATAAATAGGAAAGCATTGTGATGATAGAAAACTTCAACGAGTTTACAAGTTTTGAGGCCGCAGGAACACCAAAAAGTTGTTTTTACGCCTGTCTGTCAGTCTGTTTGTCGATTAGTGAACAAAGAAACAAAAATTACATAGCTTCTTCTAACGGTACCCTGAATTCCTCCGCAAAAACTTCCCCGTTGTTATTCTCCTATGGGAAAACCCAGACAAAATCTAGCAAAAAATATTTAGTAACTGGACACGTATCCTACTTGATGTTCAAATACTTATACTCCATGTTGACATTCCTATCACATTCATAAGTGCCTATATTGTATATTATTAAGTTGTGGATTTTAATGGATAAGGATTGTATTGATGTATTATTGATGATTATATGTAGGTTTTTTTATCTATATATTTATATAGCTATTTATAGTTTTGACGGTGCCGAGCACATGCAGTAACTCTTATTGTAACAATACTGTATTGTATGTCAGGACATGTAGCGTAGTGGTACGGACTCTGACTTTCGCCCGAAAGGTTGTTGGTTCGAGTCCCACACTGGCTACATTTTCTGGCCATGCTTCGGAGGGCATGTAAAGCAGGCGGTCCCGGGGTTTCCTTGTGAGTGTTAGAGATGGCTTAGTAATAGAAACAATAAAAAGTCCTTATTTATTTATTTATTTATGTGGTTAAAATAGCCTATTATAATTCCATTTCATTATTTTCGGGCCAAAACAATCCTATGCCACACAAACCCAAATCCCCACAGACTCCGTCTAACCGTACCTAGAACTCATCGGGAATAACTTCATAGTTCACACCTAAGCAAACACCAAGAAAAAGGAAGCCAAAAAAAATCAGTAGCTTATTGCTTGAATGGTTTTCAAAGACCAGAAGCTGGGCACGTTTATTAGCAACGGCAGTTAATACAATTTTGGGGCAAAACAACCCTATTCTATACAAAACCCAAACCCCCAGAGTGTATTGTATCCATTATCTGCATGAAACAAGCCTCAAAAATCGACCCGTCCCCACGGCGCCTACATCTCCCAACCCTTCCAGACCTCCAAGATAGATTCTCCAGAACTTAAGAAAGGGTAGATTGAGGAAACGTTTTTTTTTTCTTGGGCCCCAGTGATTTCAGCGCTAAACAGCTAAAAGCTTTTTGTTAAAAGTCAAATTTCTCACTAAAAATGCATTCAACCGACTATGATATAACATAAATTAACAGAAATGTTCCTCCGCGTTTTGATGTACAGCATGTGATAGTCACTAACAGATATAGATCTAGAACGCCTTTCATGGCTTCAGCCGTAGCTCAGCGGTGTGATTCTTCTTCTTCTAATGTCGCATCTATCGAAAATTGGCGATCATCATGGCAATTGTAGTTATGATGACTATATTAGTTAACTAATAATAATAATAATACGTGTATTTAACCAAAAATAAAATACACATTTTTCTAATAACCGGTGCCACAAAGCCAATAAAGGCGCGTTGGGATCACCGCACAATTCACTTTATTATGTTAGTTTTTAATCTGTACCTGTGATTAGATTTAAAATATAGTATTATTTACAGACAATGTAATATTTTCTAGGTATCCGGCCCTGATCATTTCATTGTAGTAACCCAAACCTCTATAGTTGACAGAATTTCTGCTGTGTGTTAATTTGTAATTAGGAACCGTGAGGAAACCACGTCCTGTTTGCCTAGTGCTTATGTTATTAGCAGAACTTCTGTCACCTTGGAAGTTACTCAAGTTACTTACAACCATTGTTAGTAAAATTTTCTTGTACAATAGTTCAATCGACAAAATTCCTAACTCCTTAAAAATTATCCTCGTACTAACATTGCACCCTGTTTTATTGAGCATCCTCATGGCAAAGTTTTGGCAAGTAACAATTTTTTTAGTTTATGTAACTCCAGCACCCCCCCCCCCCAAAAAAACAGATTCCATATATATATATATATTTTTTTTTTTATAAATTGGGGTACAGGTGTTACCTGTGTGCACTTAAGCCTATTGGCCTATTGTGCCCCCTACAGCAGTATCTACATTATCTACAGTATCTAAATCACTTCTACATCACTTTCTCGAGGCCTATCTCTCTCACGAGAGCCAGGATCTTGAGGGGATTCAGAAGTGGCAGGTCTTTTACATGTAACTGCAAGCTATCCGAGCATGCTGCTCTTCTTCGTGCGATTGCATCGCATCGTCCTCCGCACCTTCATTGCAAAATCTGCAAGACTATAGTTGTCTCCCTAAGAGACTCCAGATATTTAACCCCAGGACCAAGGACGCCAAGGCCTGTTCTTGGTTTGGTACTTCCTAGCCTAGAGCCATCAGTAAACCACTTGATTGTGTAACTATTGAGAATTCCTGCTGATTCGCAGCATTCTTTCATTGTCCCTAATATAGTTTCGAATCCCCTCCTAAAACAGTATTTTGGATGGATTCTATCGCTTGGCATATCCAGGCAGTGGTCAGACGTAGTCAGAGAGGCTGAGTCTCTTTAATTGCCCTTCCACTCCTAATAATGCCATTTCTGCTGAAGTTTCCACTGCAACATGGAGGGGTGGGAAATCCAGTACTACCTCCATTGCTGCAGTGGGACAGGATTACATAGCCCCTGTAAAGCATCATGTTAGAGAATACGGGCTTCTGAATGTAGCCATAATTTGGATTATTCAGAGAAAAATTCTCATGTGGTTTGATTTTGCCGTGTCCATGAAGCCATGACCAATGGTATGGTTACAGCAGGAAAAGACAGGCTGGTATATATATATTGTAATATTGATTGATAAAAAGCATAATACTGTATTACAGTGCTTTCCCATTGCCTCCGGCATCCTTATGTCGTTGACAATTCATTGATTTCCTCCGCCTTCGGGGCGGCCAGTTTCCCGACCCCAGGACAAATGAGTGCCATGCACAGAAAAGACTACGTTTTTCGCTTATCCCGGCTCTGTTCAGTTCGCTTAAGGAACATGAGTGTTTATCACTTATCCTCGGACTCGGACCTTATCTGTTCAGTCGCCACTACGCACTTCCATCTTCACCACGAGGAGGCACAGACGAGGGATTTTCACGTCTTCGCCTCTGAGACCAAGAGGCATTACTTAGAAGCCCAGAAACATGTGTATTTATCGCTTATCCCGGCTTAAACCCTGTCCCCTATCTTTCTCTGTCTCGGCGTGATTGCAAGTGGTAAAATACATTGTTTGGTGACTCATGTAAAGGTCACAAAATCAAAACTTGAACCATTCACATCAATTCAAATTCCAGGCACATCTACTTGGCTGTCAGGTTCCAGGTAGGCTACCAGATGCATTTTCCGCCTGCATGGACCTTCGGTCTGAGACTGCCGTCGCTTCCTTTGAGACCCAAAAGACCGCGCCCGCGCCGTCCGTTTGCTCTGTCTTATTGCCTTGTTTGGGCTGTCGTCGATCGGGCAGGACAGGTCTCTTTGTAATTACCGCTAACGGCTTTCAGACTGAGTAGGGCTCAATTGTCCAAAAGTAAATAAATAAATAAGAAAAATAAAGACAATATAACTTACAGTTAGTCATATCATTACACGGTCATGTGTGCTTGATGTTGATGGGTTTCAGTCAAATTTACCAAATTTTACCTGAAAAGTAGTATTGCTTTCCAATTTATACGTAGTATAAGGAAAGCTTTGTGACGGGACGAAATTTTCGATTCCGAGATTCCAACGGATTTACACGTTTTGAGGTCCCAGGAACCCAAAAAAGTGGTTTTTACGAAATGTCTGTCTGTCATCGTGTGTGTCTGTGCATCGATTTCCGGGCAAACTACTCGGTCGATTTTGATGAAATTTAGCATGTAGGTTTAAAAAAATCATACCTTGGGACCATTTTTTTTATTTTGGGCCAATTCAATTTGGGAGGGTTTTATTCTCAAAAAACTCCAAAAAAACGTATAAAAAAATTATTTCTCAAAAACGGTTCCAACGATTTCTTTTAAATTCTCATATATTGTAGTCGGTATTAATGTTGAAAAAATGCGGGGTGTCGCTTGCCTCTTGATAGTTTGCTTCTGGGGGTAAAAAAATAAAAATTACTAAATTTTAATGAAAAATGACTAAAAAATCATTTTTCCGCGAAACCTTTCTATCCACGATTTCTACCTTCAGGCATGTTTTAGGTGTTAAATTGAGTAACGAAACAGAATAGGTTGCTTTCCCAAAAAAATATTTGGTTTTGCACAAAATTTTTTTTTTGAAAAACTAATGAAAAAATAGAAAATTCGCGCTCAAATGCATTGCGTGCCCTGCCATTATTGCTGTGTGGTAATTAATGTGTTGGTCTGACCTATCTAGAATTTATCTCACTTCCAGTGACGTCAGGTGGACACCCCCCCCCCCCATCGATCTGTTTCACGTCAGCTTCAGAAATCCTCCGAAGTTGAGTAAGTGGTTTTTCAACTACCCATTTGCTACAATGAGAAATTTCCCAGCGCCTCATCGGCTTGGCGGTCGCCCGTGTGTACCGGACCTTACTCTTAAACTGGCAATTCAAGTGGAAGGAACCCCTTTTGTCAATTATTGTTTTAAAAAAAACTATGGCTTAAGGTCAAAGGAACGTTAGTCAAATTAGGGCTAGAATCCCGGAATAAGAGATAGTAAGCCATAAATTTTTATAAACCTTTACCCTGAAACCTGTCTCAAAACCTACTAATGATAAGGTGTCCGCGTCTACAGATTTTCCAGGGTCGAAGGTAAAAAAATATGTTTTTTACGCATTTATTGAAAACTCTAATCTCGTTTCCTATGGGTTTTATGCTATTTGTAATTATTAATATTGTAGCGATTAGCGAAATAAATATTTTTTTTTTTATATCTTGAATCATTTTCGAGATAGAGGACAAGCGCGCCTAGTGATTAACTATTTTGAGTATTCAAAATATAAAAAAATATTAAACAAAAAGCGTAGAAAATTTAATTTGCTACAATACTTATAATAACTACAAGTATAATAACTACAAATAGCATAGTACCTATAGCGGCTATTCCACTTATCAATATTCCGTCATTTATGCATCAATAATAAGCCTCTACCATATTATAACTTAATTTATATTAGGTAAGTTAAGTATCTATATAATAGTCTACTTAAAACAAAAATCCCATCAATTATTGATGCACAAATGAAGGAATATTGACAAGTGGAATAGCCACCTATAGGAAACGATATTTGCAATAAATCCGTAAAAAAACAGATTTTTACACCATTGAGCCTGGAAAATCTGTAGACGCGGACACCCTATGATAAATAGGTTTTGAGACAAGGTTTAGGGTTCCCAAATAAAGGGTTATACAAGTTTATAGCTGACTATCTCTCATTCCGAAGTTAATTTTCCATTTTCCTGGACTATTATGACTCATTCGTAGTTTGCAAGAACTCCAATGAGCGAGGCAATCACTCAAAAAAAAAAAAAAAAACACAACCTTACATTTAAACAATAACTTATTCACCAGCCAATTGCAGGATTGTAAGTCACCTTCGTGACGCACTACTAATGAGGCGACGGAACATGCGGCCATGCGGGGCCCCGTGCCAGGTCGGGGCCCCCTTGGGGCCCTAGGCGGGGCCCCATCTCCCTACTTGTCCGGCCATAGAGGCCGCGCCTTTGTGGTTCGCCGCGCATATGGTTCTCCGTGTATCGGCATCTCTGTGTAGCTTATTTATGAGAACACCTCTTGCTTTTCCTTAGTCTCTGTACCATGTTACGTCATCTAAGGGTAAATTATTATTGCACCGACGTTGCCGCGTCGGTGTCGCTGGTTTGCTATTCAATTTATATCAATAATTCATCGATATGGTGTGCTCGAATTTGTATTGGGTTTTAATTTATTAGATTCATCTTTTTCTATTCTCGTTAAGTGAAATTTTTTGTGTGTCTTCTACTTACAGTGGCCCACTGATCACTTGTCCAATGCCAACAACCTCATGGATTTCGGACATAATTTATATTCGTAAGAATTTTGCCATTGGCAAACTGGTAATACGTCCTCGATGTCAATCTGCACCGGCTACAAGCGATAATGGACAAGCTGTTACAAGCTTACTATTGGCGCAGTGTAATAGGTGGAAGCATGACTTAGCCAAGTAAGGATACGAGTCTACTCAATAACTAGACTTTTTTTTTTAATGACTTTTTTGGGACCCGGGCCTGCTTATATCATATAAGCTTACCATTGGCGCAGTGTAATAGGTGGAAGCATGACTTAGCCAAGTAAGGATACGAGTCTACTCAATAACTACACTTTTTTTTTTTAATGACTTTTTTGGGACCCGGGCCTGCTTATATCATATAAGCTTACCATTGGCGCAGTGTAATAGGTGGAAGCATGACTTAGCCAAGTAAGGATACGAGTCTACTCAATAACTAGACGTTTTTTTTTTTTAATGACTTTTTTGGGACCCGGGCCTGCTTATATCACATAAGCTTACCATTAGCGCAGTGTAATAGGTGGAAGCATGACTTAGCCAAGTAAGGATACGAGTCTACTCAATAACTAGACGTTTTTTTTTTTTAATGACTTTTTTGGGACCCGGGCCTGCTTATATCATATAAGCTTACCATTGGCGCAGTGTAATAGGTGGAAGCATGACTTAGCCAAGTAAGGATACGAGTCTACTCAATAACTAGACGTTTTTTTTTTTTTTTTTTAATGACTTTTTTGGGACCCGGGCCTGCTTATATCATATAAGCTTACCATTGGCGCAGTGTAATAGGTGGAAGCATGACTTAGCCAAGTAAGGATACGAGTCTACTCAATAACTAGACGTTTTTTTTTTAATGACTTTTTTGGGACCCGGGCCTGCTTATATCATATAAGCTTACCATTGGCGCAGTGTAATAGGTGGAAGCATGACTTAACCAAGTAAGGATACGAGTCTACTCAATAACTAGACGTTTTTTTTAATGACTTTTTTGGGACCCGGGCCTGCTTATATCATATAAGCTTACCATTGGCGCAGTGTAATAGGTGGAAGCATGACTTAGCCAAGTAAGGATACGAGTCTACTCAATAACTAGACGTTTTTTTTTTTTTTTTAATGACTTTTTTGGGACCCGGGCCTGCTTATATCATATAAGCTTACCATTGGCGCAGTGTAATAGGTGGAAGCATGACTTAGCCAAGTAAGGATACGAGTCTACTCAATAACTAGACTTTTTTTTTTTTTTAATGACTTTTTTGGGACCCGGGCCTGCTTATATCATATAAGCTTACCATTGGCGCAGTGTAATAGGTGGAAGCATGACTTAGCCAAGTAAGGATACGAGACTACTCAATAACTAGACGTTTTTTTTTTTAATGACTTTTTTGGGACCCGGGCCTGCTTATATCATATAAGCTTACCATTGGCGCAGTGTAATAGGTGGAAGCATGACTTAGCCAAGTAAGGATACGAGTCTACTCAATAACTAGACGTTTTTTTTAATGACTTTTTTGGGACCCGGGCCTGCTTATATCATATAAGCTTACCATTGGCGCAGTGTAATAGGTGGAAGCATGACTTAGCCAAGTAAGGATACGAGTCTACTCAATAACTAGACGTTTTTTTTTTTTTTTTAATGACTTTTTTGGGACCCGGGCCTGCTTATATCATATAAGCTTACCATTGGCGCAGTGTAATAGGTGGAAGCATGACTTAGCCAAGTAAGGATACGAGTCTACTCAATAACTAGACTTTTTTTTTTTTTTAATGACTTTTTTGGGACCCGGGCCTGCTTATATCATATAAGCTTACCATTGGCGCAGTGTAATAGGTGGAAGCATGACTTAGCCAAGTAAGGATACGAGACTACTCAATAACTAGACGTTTTTTTTTTTAATGACTTTTTTGGGACCCGGGCCTGCTTATATCATATAAGCTTACCATTGGCGCAGTGTAATAGGTGGAAGCATGACTTAGCCAAGTAAGGATACGAGTCTACTCAATAACTAGACGTTTTTTTTTTAATGACTTTTTTGGGACCCGGGCCTGCTTATATCATATAAGCTTACCATTGGCGCAGTGTAATAGGTGGAAGCATGACTTAGCCAAGTAAGGATACGAGTCTACTCAATAACTAGACGTTTTTTTTTTTTTAATGACTTTTTTGGGACCCGGGCCTGCTTATATCATATAAGCTTACCATTGGCTCAGTGTAATAGGTGGAAGCATGACTTAGCCAAGTAAGGATACGAGTCTACTCAATAACTAGAATTTTTTTTTTAATGACTTTTTTGGGATCTGGGCCTGCTTATATCATATAAGCTTACCCAGGGCCTCCATCGTAAAATTGATCCTAAATAGTTGAAATAGTAACCTAAACTTTGAAAAAAGTGACCTTTTAGTAACCAGGTTACATCATTGAAAAACATGGTCAGGGGTTTCATACGCTAATAAGCAATATACAGAATCAATGAACTCAAATTTGTAGGGCAATAAAATTTTATATTTAAGGGCAGTGTTTCGATTTTGGGAAACTTTGCAACTCCATACACACCAATACGCCCCAAAAAATTAAACTCTCATCTTCAGGCTTGTCAGATTCAGCGAAGTTCAAAACCGGACAAGACCCCAAAAGTATTGTAATTTTACCTAGTATACATGTTTTTTCTGAAGCTCCAATAATAATTACTCTCAATTTTAGGAAGTCTAATTTGAATTTTCTGCATTTTTTTCAAAAGAAGTGACTAAAATCAAAATTGCAACGTTAACGCAGAATGGAAAAACATTTTAAATTTTGAGGTATTTATTATTTATTAATACATTTTATTCTTTTTTGGGTAGGACAATGCATTGTCCGGTTCATCAACAAATTATCAGCCGGACAAATCATTGAAAAACCCAAGCCCGTGTAAATTTATTTCTTATGAATTCAATTGTATCTAGTGTATTCTTTAGAGGTTATTGTGTGTTACTCGTATATGTATGAAAGCCTAGAAAATATATTAGAGGTTATAGCTTCGGTGCGAACACAGGCTTATAATATTTTGCGGACATGCGGAATAAATTGCTTTTAACCCAAAGAGGGGGGCTCGGGGGTTGCCTCCGGCGGAAAAATTTGAAAATATAAGTGCAAAATAGCGGGGTTTTACGCATTTTAACAGCAGTAAAGTATGGATTTTACAAAGCTTACAAAAGAATTCTTCTTCATAAAAATAATATTGCATTTACCTCAAAAAGGGGGGCACGGGGGTATCCCCCGGGGGAAAAATTTGAAAATGTAAGTGCTAAATAGTGGGGTTTCACAGCAGAAAAGCTTGCAAAGGAATGCATATTGATATTGCTCCAAACAAGGGTACCGGGGGTCTTCCCCGGGGGAGATGTTTTGAAAAAATAAGTCCAAAATAGTGAGATTTTACGATTTAAACAGCAGTAAAGTTTATAATTTACTGAGGAAGACACATTCATGTTACCGAACTAGATTTATTTAATTCTGAACTTTTCATTTCGGGGTTGCAGCCCCCCCCCCCCTGGCTACGGCCTTCGAAAAACCATATCTGGCAGCCTTGTTACCATGTTAAATATTACCACCGGCGCCAAATTTTAAATTGCACGTGATTGCAAGAAAATCAATTTTCATTAGTTAAAAAAATTAAAATTATATCGAAAACCCCTCAAAAAAGTAACTAATAGTAACCAAATATTAAAAAAGTAACCAAAAAGTTACCTGCCTTGAAGAAAATAACCAATAGTTGAAAAAGTGACCAAGTGGAGGCCCTGCTTACCATTGGCGCAGTGTAACAGGTGGAAGCATGACTTAGCCAAGTAAGGATACGAGTCTACTCAATAACTAGACGTTTTTTTTTTTGTTTTTTTTAATGACTTTTTTGGGACCCGGGCCTGCTTATATCATAATATAAGCTTACCATTGGCGCAGTGTAATAGGTGGAAGCATGACTTAGCCAAGTACGGATACGGATACTCAATAACTAACTAACACTAAAATTACTTTATTCTAACTACGAACTAAGAACTACTTACTTAGCAAATTAAATAAAAATTAACAGCCGATTAATCCAGGGAGACCAATGTATATTAATATAAATATATTATATATATAATATATGTATATTAATATAAATATATTATATATGTATTATATTAATAAAAATATATATCTACATTCCACATCGCCTTAACCTAACAACAGTACAGCTCAACTGTACTTACTCAACTCAGAACCTTTTACGTTCCGACCTTGAAACGGATACCGATATATTTTTAAATTCCATGTCATAAGACAAAGCGCGATAAAATAAGACATTTTCAATTTATTTATATGACAAAACTTCTAGCCAGATATCTTGATTTCTTTAACAGACACCGTCATATACTACTCAGATTTACCGATGTTTGCCATTAATAAATTCTGTTTAGTATGCGTTGCACTTTATGCGATATTATCTTAAGTATTTTGCAGCTTTAAAATATTTAATGGCCAGTAGAAGGGGCCATCTGCATTATGTGCTGTTTTATTTATATTTTTATCTCAGCAGGAGTAATAAAATCGAGTGGTTTATACAGTAAGAGGTTGTCGTTTGCGTTCAGATTGTAAATAAACTGTGAGCTGGAGGGGGGGGGGGGGAGAAACATTTAGAATACAGCTGTAAGCTTCATGGAGTCAACAGAAGGATTACGCTGGAGCTCGAACGTACCAAGAGCTGAAGAGGAAGGCGCAGGACAGAGAGAGCTGGAAGGTGATATGCAGGGAGTTGCTGCTTACCAATCGTTAAGGCCCAGTACACACGAACGATTCTCCCAGTCGCGATTTGCCGACGTCTTTTCCATTGTAGCCATAGGGCTAGCAGAAGATTTCTCGACGATTTCGCCAGCTGGCGTGAAGCCGACCGCACAAAACTGCACAGTTTCCCCTAGACACGCCAGATCATAGAAATCTTCTGAATTAGACTCAGTGGTTTTGTCGGACCATTCACCAAGTCCTATCCTTACAATAGAAAAGACGTCGGCAAATCGCAACTGGCAGAATCGCCCGTGTGTACCGGGCCTGCGAACTTGTCTGTACGTGTTGTGGTGTCAGTATTTCGCAAGTTACTGATCCCCCATCATTGAAGGTAAGGGATAGTAAACCTGGCAGAAAGTTTTTCTCCCTACTTTTGAGTTTCCAACCCCAGCCTTTTTTTTTATAAGTTATTTAATTTCAGGACTTTTTATGGTCCCAGGCCTACCCATAGGTCCTTTAGGGTCCAATGCCAATAACCCCATGGCTTTCGGACATTATTTGCAATGTTTTTTGGCCATTGGCAAAACGTTCTCGACTTCAACATACATCGGCTACAAGCGATAATAGGTAAGCAAAGACAAGCCTACCATTAACGCAATGAAACAGGCGGAAGCATAACATAACCAAGTACAGATACATGTCGGAACAAGTAGAGTAGTAGTAAGGACTCTGACTTTCACCCGAAAGGTTGTTGGTTCGAGTCCTACACTTCCTACATTTTCTGGCCATGCTTCGGAGGGCATGTAAAGCAGGCGGTCCCGGGCGTTCCTAGTTGAGTGTAAGAGAGGGCTTTATAGCCCTAACTCCGCTATGTTGGCTTAGTAATAGAACAAAAAGTCCTTATTTATTTATTTATTTATTTAGATACGAGTCAACCCCGGCCATACTAATAATAAATAATAATAAAGTAAATAAATCTTGACTTTTTGTTGTTCTATTACTAAGCCAACCTAGCGGAGTTAGGGCTACAAAGCCCTCTCTTACACACAACTAGGATGTCCCGGAACCACCTGTTTTACCTGCCCTCCGAAGCACGGCCAGAAAATGTAGCGAGTGTGGGACTCGAACCAACAACCTTTCGGGTGAAAGTCGGAGTCTGTACCACTACTCTTCAGATCCTGATAATAAATAAATAGATTTAAGTCCTTAAAGTAAAGTCACATATTACAGTAGTACATCTATATTAAATCAAATAAAACACAAAGTCAAGGTAGTGGACCGTGTACAGTGTCTAAAACGGCTGATTTGAACATGGACAGGCTCAGTCTTGAGAGGTTCCTCCTCCTGTCCCTTCCGTCTTCAGTCTGCCCTCCAAAGCCCCTCTGGGGTTTATTTAATACCTCGGTCGGCGATGTCACCAAAATGGCATTCTGGTCTCACGCCACTCGCTTTCGCGGAAAACCGTCAGCAGTTTTGGGCCAGGACCAGACAGGCACTCAGCAAGTTTCGCCGCCGGGTCGTCCATAAGTATGGCTAGAATATAGATCCCAGAGGGGAAGAGGCGACGATCATCTGACAGCAAGTTGATCGAAATCGCTAAGATTATGAATGGTACTAAATATCCTAAAAACAGGAATACTAATTTCTTTCTTTCTTTCCTTACGAAGAGGTGCCTTCGAGTTGGGATTGACGCTGAACAAAGTTTTTGATCTTGTTTTCCTGGTTTTAACTATGAGATGGACTCTCTCGAGTATAGAAGTCTGTTTATCAACTTTTAGGCGCCCATTCCATTGACCGGCTAGGGCTATTTCCAAAAACAGTGACGTGGTAGCAGACATTCAAGACTTAGGTTGCGTTTCCACCGATCTCGCATTGCAGAATGCAAATGACATTGACGGAAATTAGAATTTTTCTTTTTATAGAAATCTATTAAAATGTTTGTACTTAACATATCCCATGACGCCATTTTTTAATTTTAGTTCGTTTGTTTGTGATTTTACTGTATGATCATTGATCAATTTTAACTATGGCATAGAGGAAAATAAACCTTTCCGTCAATTCTGCAATGCGAGGTCGGTGGAAACGACACCTTAGTCATGAATGTCTGCTACCACGTCACCGTTTTTGGACATAGCCCTAGTCGGTCAATGGAATGGGCACCTTAGAAACGTGGAACCTTACCGTTCCATAATCAAGTTATCCACCAAACCGGAATACGCCGGTGCTAAACCAATTACAAACACTATAGGCCACAATAAACCGCGAGAATCTTAAGATTGTTTACAAAATGAGTAGGTTTGTAATTATGCGGTTATAAAACCGACACCTCTCAAGCGCATATTCATTCATTAGCGGGCTATAAACCCACAATGATGCGGCGCTGCCCCAGGCTTTTTACCCTAATTTATACCTTAAATTTTGAAATATATCGAAGTTTCCTTTGTCTTTGACTACTAGCCGGGTGATTTTCTAGTTTAATGATGTTAATGGCTACTATGAAATAAAGTAACAGGTGTAACAAGTAACAAGGCGCAGCATGGCCTTCGATGGCATATTGGTAGCTTGTTCGTACTTGTGCGAGTCTCTACACACCATCCGATCGGAAACCTGTCGTAACTCAACACAGGTATTACCTACAGAGGCGGCTGGAGAGGTTATTAGGATACATTCATTAAGTTGTTTGTATGCGAATTATCTTTCAAAAAAAATTGTATTTTACATTTAAGCAGTAACATGTAGTGTTTCGCACAAGAAGCAAAGCAAAAAAACAACAACTATGGCAAGACTCAGCGGCATTGTTACGCAAGTTTGCAAGGTTTGTGGTAGAGAAAGGAGGAATTAAATAATTTCTGCAAATTCGTTCAGCCTCTGCTTACAAATATTTTGGAATCTGTTCCCTAAATTATATAAAACTGTAAGGTATATGCATATCCAATCAACAAACACAATCCATAAATCGATGACAGCCGCTCTTAAAAACGCACAAGCTCCTTTTACATAAGGCGCCCATTCCATTGACCGGCTAGGGCTATTTCCAAAAACAGTGACGTGGTAGCAGACATTCAAGACTTAGGTTGCGTTTCCACCGATCTCGCATTGCAGAATGCAAATGTCATTGACGGAAATTAGAATTTTTCTTTTTATAGTAATCTATCAAAATGTTTGTACTTAACATATCCCATGACGCCATTTTTTAATTTTAGTTTGTTTGTTTGTGATTTTACTGTATGATCATTGATCAATTTTAACTATGGCATAGAGGAAAATAAACATTTCCGTCAATTCTGCAATGCGAGGTCGGTGGAAACGCCACCTAAGTCTTGAATGTCTGCTACCACGTCACCGTTTTTGGAAATAGCCCTAGCCGGTCAATGGAATGGGCACCTTAGCAAACAACAGTAATGTATATGAAATGACATAGATGACAGACGAGCTTTATAATACGCCAGGATCATAACTCATTAAACACCTAAATTAATCGCTGCTCGATTCGACCACAATCCATAAAAGTGGGCGAGAGTCAACCAAAGAGACTCCAGCAAGTAAATAAATAAGACTGGAAATCAGAGATCTTCGAAAAGGGACAGGACGTAATTCACATAAGATGGTATCGAGACCGACATATCGAGTTTCAGGCCTAAAACAGGTATTATAGTCAGTACTGGAGCACAAAATAAACTCGCTATGTTTATTAATAACCTGGAATAGGTGAATTTTTTTATGCTTTGTTGAAGGGTAGGACTTTAGTGAGTACAGTCATGGTATGATTCACATACCAATTTTAAAATCAAATGTAAATTGCAAGAAGCATTAGTATAATTATCTCGTTGCATTTACATTTCATTCTTTTCAATAAAGACTTTATTATTATTATTATTAGCATTATTATTATTATTATAAGCAGTGTCAATGCTCTAATATCGTTCGATAAGCGGAAGCTTGAGCGTGATAATTTATGTAGAACAACAATTTTTTTTCAATATATTGCACTTTGTCCGGGGTTACTGGACAAGGAAAAAAGTGAAGTGAGCTATATTTAAGATTTGATGTTATTATGCTTTCATATACTAGTAACACCATTAGTTCTGAATAATACACTAGATACAATTGAGTTCTCAAGAAAAAAATACACTCGATTGGATCGCAGATGTCACAGCCCCCCGAGAACAATTCATAGCTGCGGCCCTGATACTCTGTGGCAGACATTGTTCTTTTAAAAATCATTGCATTTTTTGTTAAATGTATTATACATATTATTTTCCCAAGTGGTTCGGAATCCACTATAATCAGGAGGTCCCCTGTCCTATGGGCCCACACCGTGGCCTGGGAATGTGTCCAACCATACTACTACTATGTCAGCAAACATACAATGTGTGTTCCCACAAATTAAGTTCTTTAGTTTTATATGAACAGTACGGATATTGAGATTACATCACAGTCAGTAAGGGCTAATTTGGCGAGTTTAAAAAACGGTGACGTCAGGTGCATTTCATTTTATTCTTGACAAAAAAAGAGCTTATTCCATGATTTCAGTACTCCAAGTTGTGTTCCTGACACATTTAGTAGTTAACATCTTTGAAGGACTTTTTAAGGACCCAGGCCTGCTTATAGGTCCCTGGTCCAATGCCAACGACCCCATGGATTTCGGACACTATATTGTATTTATATTTTAATATAATTTGCATATTATTGGACTTTGTTTGCAAATAAATGCTTATTATTATTATTATTTTTTTTTTTAAAAAGGTTAATCGCATACAAACAATTTAATGAATGTATCCGATTGATCTCTTCAGTCGCCTCTGTAGGTTAGTACCCGGGTTGAGTTACGACACGTCTCCGATCAGATGGCGTGTAAAGACCTGGCCATCGAAGTCGATTTATTTTTTATTGTTTCCGTATGCATTTGCGGTCATTTGCAAACTGGTATACGTTCACGATGTCAACCTACACCGGCTACAAGCGACAACGGACAAGCTGAAACAAGCTTACCATTCACGCAATGAAATAGGCGAAAGCATGACATCATCAAGTCCAGATACGAGTCTTCCTGACCCATTATATTGTACTAAAAATAATTTTGGTAGACTAGATCATGGTTCCGTCATGCTGGCCCTCCCCTCAACTTTAGGGGAAAGCTGTTGATTTACGAGCTGTTTTCGCGCCAATAAGCTGTTGCGTGCAAGAAAAACTGAGGGAAAAGAGGCTGAACTGGTGGGGACACTTACTACGTAGAGACGAAGACCACCTAGACAGAAGAGTAATGGAACTGGAGATGCCAGGAAGAAGACTACCAGGGAGGCCGAAACTAACACTGGATAGAAAGATCGCCGAAGACATGAAAAGATTGGGGCTCTCAACTGAAGAAGCACAGGACAGGACCATGTGGAAACGACGCTGCCGTGCCGCCGACCCTCCATGAGGAAAAGGCGTAGTAAAAGTAAAAGTAAGTAAGCTGAGCCCAGTCATTACACATACAAATAGAGATTAAAAAATCAGCGGCGAAAGCACTCAAAGGAAAACTCAATTCTATCAAAAGTCAACAAATCACTACAGATGGAAATGAAGACCTCAAGATAGACAGTTCTCCATCCAGACGGAGCGCATACAATGAAGAATATAATGGCCGCCGCAAAGGAACCTGAATCCGGCACTGTTCCCCGTTGACAGGCCAAAAAGTAAAAAGGAGTGAGATTGTAAAAAAGAGATACGCCATGGCAGGGCAAGGGAAACAGGCGCGTTGCTGGGTAATCTCACGCTACATCCTTTATAAAATTATGTTCACTGTTTAATCAGTGAATTTCTGGATATGCGTTTGTAGCGCTCCTTGCGGTATATTAGGGAAGTATTGTTTTGTAAGCTGTCTCAGCACGCCTTATGCCGATCCAGCTAGGCGAGACTAGAGTTCTATGTGCAATAGAAAAACTCTGGTTGCATCGAAATATGCAAGAAGAGCTAACTGGATCGGACATTTGCTACGACACGAGAACTTCGTAAGCTGCGTCATAGAGGTAACCATGGAAGGCGTCAACCGACCAGGGCGCCCGAGAAAAGAATATCTGCAGCAAGTGATGAAGGATGTAGGGCCCAATACATAGTGGAGCTAAACAGGGCGTGCCAGGATCGAGGAGGCATCG
Organism: Psococerastis gibbosa; assembly: GCA_963971405.1. Classification (NCBI taxonomy): domain Eukaryota; kingdom Metazoa; phylum Arthropoda; class Insecta; order Psocodea; family Psocidae; genus Psococerastis; species Psococerastis gibbosa. Next base: position 41,170,008 of record OZ020489.1, on the reverse strand, counting down.
ATGCCACATGTTTCTGCCAACCAGCCAGCCGGCTGTAACTAAAAAAAGAAGAAGAGTTCTACATAGGAAAGATGGGCCAAAATATTTCTTTTAAATCCTGGGGGCACTAGCTACGTCTTTTTAATGGCTGCGCATACGAGACGTGGCGCCAGAAATTCAAAAATATATTTTGGCGGGAAACGAATGTCCCATCTACATTCTCCTCTATATAGAACTCTACGCGAGATCTAACCTAATTTATAAAGGGGAAAGTATATAGTAATGGATCACAACTACTTTGACTCGGGACCGCCCGCTGAATATGCCTTCAACGCTTGGCCAGGAATTTTTTGGAATTTGAACCGACAACCTGTAGGGTGAAAGTCCTTTTTTTTGTTTATTATTATAATTTATTATTTTAGAGTGTGCCCCTGCTGATGACTACTTACTTACTTACTTTGTTCCTCAATTAAGGCCCATTTTTCTTACTGAAAGGCCAGGTGCTCCAAGGGAAGATAGAAGGACAGAATGCTCCCGGCAGAAGAAGAAAATCCTGGTTGAAAACGTGAGCCTGTGGTTTGGAAAGAGCACTACTTCCCATTTCAGAGCAGCAGTTTCCAACCTCAAAATTACCATCATGATCGCCAATCTTCGGTAGAAGAGGCATTTAAAGAAGAAGAAGATCCGGGCATGCCTTACATAGCTAAGCTACTCAACTTATATATTGTGTTCTGGTGTGATGGCAATTTCTGGCTACGAGCCTGATTGGAGATAACAAAAATAGTGTGTACAGCGTTCAAACAGCTCGTACTGCAGGTTGCTGACAGTCAATCTTTCCACCAACGAAAGTTCTACTCTTTCCCCATTAGGCCGGCATACACAGCAGCCACGGATCCATCGTTTTCACTTCTTATAGTCCTGGAGGCCCCAGGGACAGCACGCGATACGACGGCGGCCTTGTCGGCAAAAAGCCGGGCAGTCTGCCTGTCAAGAAGATTTATGGCGGAATGCCGGGCAGAAAGGCGGACGGGTTAGAGTCACAGGGAGGGGTCGAATGAGACTTGGGCAAAAATGAAAATAATTATGGAAATGAGAGCAAGTACGGCGGCGCAGGGGTTAACGAGACCACAATAAATTGCACTGGCATAAATTCTTTTGTGGCTGGCGGGCTGGATGGGCATCCACAGATCAGTCAATCCACGATTCTGTGGTTGCTATCACAGTATCTCGTGTAAACACTCGCGGTTCTCGTCATTATTAACCATATTAATTAATATTATATGTGAAGTTGAAGAAGAAACAGCTGAACACATTCTCTTTGAATGTGAAGCGCTGGGACAAACTCGATACCAAACTCTTGGCCACCCTAGGTCTGAAGAGGAAACCATCCGATCTAATCCCATCACAAAAACACTAGAATTTATCAAAAAGACTGGTGTTATAAGATGGGCGTAGACGGCAAACGTGGAAGCAAAAGACCTTCTAGGTCGACGCTTATAGGAACTCAAACGAGTAGGCCCCACGAAGGAAAAAAAAAAAATAATAATAATAATAATATTATACTGTATATATATAATTAAATTACCTATTATTACTGCAAAACCTGCCAATGCCCCTTCTAGTTGAATGTATAAGAAAAAGCCTCTGTCAGGGGCGGGGTCAACTACCCCCCACCTCCACGTGATTTGAAATAATAAAAGCAAAATTATCGTACGATCAGACAATCGTTACGACCATGTTTAAAACTGTACCCAATTGCCTTATCGTCCCTGGCCTCACATGGAAGCAACATTTTATTTAAAATGTGTACACAATTGCATAACCGTAAATTTACAGGATATTTCTCAACACGGCAACAAGGCAGCCACCCCCTTATCAAGAAATCCTATTAAAAAAAAAACATTTCCGGCGATTTCATAAAAGCAATAATTTAATCGCATGACAAATAAATAGATCAAAGCACAACAAGGAAATTATACTACAGACAGGTAGTGGAATACAATAGTATAGGGCGGTATCAATTTTCGGGGCCCCGCTGAGAGGGGGCACCACCCTCCTGGGGCCCCATTGTCAACCTGTCATGGGCCCCAACAACCCCCCAGTTGCCCCGGATATTTATATCGCTCATTGTTTCGTCAACCGATTTATAAAATGTCTTTAGATATTCAGATAAGAACTGGGTGAGGGCATTCAGGGCCTTTTATGGACGTTTTTATAGTTGGCAGACGGATATGAATGTTCTGTTTTATGGCTGTTATATGGACCATTTCAGCTAGTAATACTGACTGGCCCGATTTTTGCAAGCTTGTCGGTTGAATTTCCGCGGGCAAGTATGAGGGTGTAAATATAATTTAGTAGTCTAGTAAATAATATTATGTATTGATGCTTTACTAGTGTACTGAATGCTGCATGTAAATAATTAGATTACTCGTGACTTCGTGGTATTTCATTTTAATAAACAAAAAATAACAAAGTTTTAGAAAAACTTGTTATAACAACCCGAATTAGTAAAACCCAAATAATCGTTAAGAAATTAACTTTGTCAAAGAAACCCACTTGTGTTAGTATAAAACCCTGAGCGCTTTCGGCAAGAACTGCCATCTACAGAGGGAAACCCACCAGTACAGTTACACCTTATCTGCGAATTGAGACTTGCTCAACTCGAGGAGAAGATGCAAATGTCCTGCATGTGTAAAGCAATGAAAATGCATCTGCAGTAGGTGGGAATTTTCAAATACAGTTTCCGGCAGTATACATACTATAGGGGACTAGGGGTATTCGACTCGTACCTATACGTGGTTAAGTCATGCTTTCGCCTGTCTCATTGCGTCTATGGTAAGCTTGTCTCAGCTTGTCCATTATCGCTTGTAAACGGTGTAGGTTGACATCGAGAACGTATACTATTCATATGAAAAGTGGAAACAATACAAATAATGTCCGAAATCCCGCTGCCCAGATTATAGGATCTTTACCATCAAGTTTTTTACCTGTTTCTACTGCCCAGATCAATGGATCTTTAATTTGAGAATTGAAAAGTACTGGTAAATTAACAGCAAGGCTCTGCAAATTATTCTCAATCGCTGTTATAACATGCAGTACTTCTGTTACGTTAGGTTAGGGGTCGTTGGCATTGGACAAGGTCGACTTATGGGCCAGTAGGCCTGGTCCATAAAAAGTCCTCAAACAAATAAATAACTAAATAACTACTAGGGGTATTCACTAGGGGTATTCACTGTGTTGGGTTTACCCTAAGGGAAAGTAGGAAACTGAGAGAAAGTGGAAAAATAGAACTACAGTTTATCTATTAGAAAAATGACGCCGTAAGGAAATCTGTTTCCCTATCATTTCCACTTTACTCAACCCGTACTCTGAGTAACTGCACTTGGGGAATCGAAAACGGCCATATTTGTTGCTTATTTGCTTTTGAGTTTTGCTTTTAATTTTTATTTAATTGAAAAAATGAGTTCTGATGAGACAAAAAAAAAAAAAAAAAAAAAAAAAAACATGTGGCTAGAGGTTGGACTACAGCAGATGTTCATAAGTTAATAGATAAAGGCAAAGAAGCTTTGGAGGTAAGTTAGGTTTGGTCACAGAGTGGGAGAGAAATAAATCACATGTATCAAAAAAATTATAAACCTGGCTAAAAAATCCACACATTATTATTCCAAAATTCTCGCACCAAAAATGCGCCAATCAAACCAATTACGCACGTCTGAAACCAGTCGCCAAACCACTATAGAACCTCACCAGCTCAAAATATTGAAAGTAGCAAACAATAATTTACAATCTATTTAATCTAGACCCCACAGGCAGTGATCTAACATGTTCACCCATCCATCAGCCGATATGTGAAGCCACCATAAGAGAGGCAGGACAGGCAATCATAAAAGGTACCTTAAATCAAGCCTGAAATTGCATGGTACAGCCTTCCCTGACACGACCTTATCCAAACAAACTGTTATTTACTGTAATATTCAATTACATTGTTTGTATGTTATAATTTTAATATCAATTAATGTGTGTGCACACGTATCTATCTGAACAGCTATCAAATACTCCATAAATTTCAGGTTTACAAGCCTGGCTGTATATAGGTTTTTTAATGTTATAGAGGTACTATCCACGCCTCAGTCGCCCAAATTTACGTATAAATCATTATGGGTTATTATCTAGTTAAGTATATAGTAAGGGAAGTATTGGCTGGTTATTGTATAAGTTGATTTTTTTTATTGCTACAGGGTTTTTTGACTGTTTTATTGAGGTATAGTATATTGCATGGAATGCGCGATTTACCTTTTTCTTTTGTAGTCGCTTGTTCTACAGACTACAGTCCGTTTAAGAACGCTGGCCAGAGCAAATTGTAAGGATTTTTCAACGGGCGACAATCTGAACTTGCATAATACTTAGGCCCAATCGAACTTGTTTTCTATTAGATAGATACAAAGGCCAGAGTCTTAGCTACAAACAGGAGAAGCCGGGCCCCAAGTTTTCGAAGCTAAGCAAAAAGTTAAGCATAGGTTGCGCCACCTTCGTAGGTGGGTTTGAGGTGAATCGGGGATGCGTTGCTGCCAAGAGAAGCATGCTTTTGCGCGCAATCATTTTTTTATGCCGTCTCCGACTACTGTCGGATTTCTGTTGGAATATGGAATCCGACGGATGAATTTGTCTGCAGCCACGCTTTACCACTGATGGGCGACAACCAGTGCCGGATTAACCCCTGTGGGCACAAGATATGTGGGGGCCGTGGGTGCAATGCAAAGTCCACTGCAAACTCTATCTACCAACATTGCAACAAAAAAAAAACGTTTTAATTTCCCGCCAATTTCAAAACTTTGGTTGGAAACTGTTTTCAACTTTTAATTTTAATTTTTATTAAAACAAAATCTTGTTTGGAGGGGCCGGAATTTTAGGCATTTTTGTGGGGACCGTGGGTTTGTGCCCCAAGTGCCCATGGGTTAATCCGGCACTGGCGACCACCTTGCCTCCGTAGCGGCGGTATATACGACTCAGCTAGTCTTGTTAAATTGAATCCAACGGACACCACCGCCGACATGCGTTGGAATACGATAAAACATTGAGCTGTGCAGTATCACCCACAAAGACGTTACAAGAGTGTGACCCGTTCCTAATGAAAAATTGACAGTTTTCGAAAGTATATTATAGGTATTCAATAGGCGGCCATTCCACATACGTCAATCGTCAATGAAAAATGGAAAAATGACGTAAATTGACGTGGTAGCAGAATTTTTAGTATGTCTTTAATGTCTGCTAAAACGTCATTTTTCAATTTTTCATTGATGATTGACGTATAAGCCAGAAGACCTACAAGTCAAAATAAAACGAAAATAATAATTGCCTGATTGTGCTCAGCACTAGATATGACAGCAGCCGACAATCCCAAAGGGCCTGCCCCGCCCCCACACGAACCGGACACGCCCTGACCACCACAGACCATTTATCACTAAAAACGACAAGCTGAAGGCATGTTTATAAACAAATGTAACGCTACACGGAAATCATCAAGTCCTACTTAGAGATCTAAATAGGAGACATGGGACATACGCTCCCTGAATGTCTGGTGGCAATTGCCGCGTCTTTTTTGACCACAGCCTGGTCGAAGACAACAAATAACCATAGGCAAACATACAACTGGGGGTTAGACAAGGATGCTCGCTATCGTCGGGCCCTATTTAATAAATACATACAGATGGCCTTCAACGATATAAGAGAATCGTGGCATGACTTAAGAGGTGCATGGGGGAAAGGTTGACATCAGGCGCGGATCTAGAATGAGACCAAGGAGGGGGCTGAGATGAAATACTATTTTTTTTTTTTTTTTTTTTTTACAGGGCTGAAAAATTGGGGTTTGACGCATTTTCAGAGCAATAAGGGTTCTATATTATAGGTAATTAATCCAATCGGGCACAAGGGGGGCCCGGGGGTCTCCCCCGGGAGAAAATTTGGAAAAATGAAATAGTGCGGTTTTACGCATTTTGAGGAACCTTATGGGGGGGGGCGGCTATAGCCCCGTAGCCCCCCCCCCCCCCCCGTAGATCCGCGCCTGGTTGACATGATACGTTTCGCTGACGAAATCGCACTCATACCGCTGATGACGAAGAAGAATTGCAGCGTGCCTTGATAACCATGAGATACATTAGCAATGTACAATATGACTATAAATAAAAACAGACCAAAGTCACATGGTAGTTAAAAACAAAGAAGACCTGAACAAAGTATATGCAGCCATTGACGGAGTAGCCCTCAGCAGTGTGAAGCAATTAAGTCACTGGGTAGCACTATAGCTGAAGACAATAGCTGAGCAGGTGAAACAAACAGTCGCATTCAGCAAGCTAAAATGGCCTACAATGAAAAATCCAAGAACCTGCAATCTGTAAACATAAGACTAAGCAACAGGAAACAGTTCCTTAAAACCTGCACAAGAATATGGAAATCTGCTATATCGTATTCGCATCCCAACTCAACGCAATTATTCAAGTGGTACTAGTATAAAAGTTCATTCGTAGGATCGATTAAAAATGCCCAACTTGAGTTGTTAAGGCGCCCATTCCATTGACCGGCTAGGGCTATTTCCAACAACGGTGACGTGGTAGCAGACATTCAAGACTTAGGTGGCGTCTCCACCGACCTCGCATTGCAGAATTGACGGAAATGTTTAATTTCCTCTATGCCATAGTTAAAATTGATCAATGATCATACAGTAAAATCACAAACAAACTAAAATTAAAAAATGGCTTCATGGGATATGTTAATTACAAACATTTTAATAGATTTCTATAAAAAGAAAAACAAACATTTCCGTCAATGTCATTTGCAATGCGAGGTCGGTGGAGACGCTACCTAAGTTTTGAATGTCTGCTACCACGTCACCGTTGTTGGAAATAGCCCTAGTCGGTCAATGGAATGGGCGCCTAAAGTAAATAAAAAGGAAGTTTGCAGCCAAGGGTCACAGGTTAGAGGCATGTTCCATCAAGAATTATAGGACAAGGGTATGGAGTTGACCCGTGTTTAAATGCCACATAAAGTAAACGAGATCGGGATAACTTGGAGTAACGTACACATGGCAAGCAAGTAAAACGCCACAACTAAATACACTTGTACCCGATTCGAGTCCTGCCAAAGCTAAAAAAAACTGTCTGAGCGTGTCAATGACGAAGAACTTTTAGGGTATGGAGTTGACCATTGTTTAAATACCACATAAAGTAATCGAGATAAGTCGGAGTAACGTACACATAGAAAGCAAGTAAACCTCCACTTGTACCTGGTTCGAGTCCGGCTAAAAAAAGCTAAAAACAGTCTCAGCGTGTCAGTGACAAAGAATTTTTAGGGTGGGGAGTTGACCCGTGTTTTAATGCCACATAAAGTAAATGAGATCGGGATAACTTGGAGTAACGTACACATGGCAAGCAAGTAAAACGCCACAACTAAATACACTTGTACCCGATTCCGAAGCTAAAAAAACTGTCTGAGCGTGTCAATGACGAAGCACTTTTAGGGTATGGAACTGACCATTGTTTAAATACCAAATAAAGTAATCGAGATAACTCGGAGTAACGTACACATAGCAAGCAAGTAAAGCTCGACAACAAAATACAATTGTACCAGGTTCGAGTCCTGCCAAAGCTAAAAAAAAACTGTCTGAGCGTGTCAATGACGAAGAACTTTTAGGGTATGGAGTTGACCATTGTTTAAATACCACATAAAGTAATCGAGATAAGTCGGAGTAACGTACACATAGAAAGCAAGTAAACCTCCACTTATACCTCGTTCGAGTCCGGCTAAAGCTAAAAACAGTCTCAGCGTGTCAGTGACAAAGAATTTTCAGGGTGGGGAGTTGACCCGTGTTTTAATGCCACATAAAGTAAACGAGATCGGGATAACTTGGAGTAACGTACACATGGCAAGCAAGTAAAACTCCACAACTAAATACACTTGTACCCGATTCGAGTCCTGCCAAACTAAAAAACTGTCTGAGCGTGTCAATGACGAAGCACTTTTAGGGTATGGAACGGACCATTGTTTAAATACCAAATAAAGTAATCGAGATAACTCGGAGTAACGTACACATAGCAAGCAAGTAAAGCTCGACAACAAAATACAATTGTACCAGGTTCGAGTCCTGCCAAAGCTAAAAACTGTCTGAGCGTGTCAATGACGAAGCACTTTTAGGGTATGGAGTTGACCATTGTTTAAATACCACATAAAATAATCGAGATAAGTCGGAGTAACGTACACATAGAAAGCAAGTAAACCTCCACTTGTACCTGGTTCGAGTCCGGCTAAAGCTAAAAACAGTCTCAGCGTGTCAGTGACAAAGAATTTTTAGGGTGGGGAGTTGACCCGTGTTTTAATGCCACATAAAGTAAACGAGATCGGGATAACTCGGAGTAACTACTAATACCTGCCAATAACTACCAATTCCTGCCAATTAACTAACTAATTAATATGACAAAAGTATGGAGTTGACCGATGACCCATGTTTAAGTACCACACAAGTTCTTCCTGTTATTTGTGAAAGTTCTACAATTAATATTTCATGAGATATTTGATTTTTGGAACTTAGTTCTCCACCAACTGCACTATTCCTTGCTTATTTTGTTTTCCAACGCCTGCTTTCAGCATTTCTGCATTAAGCAACCCTGTCAGCCTGGCGGGGGGAGTGAGTCTGTTTGTTATCTTGAGGCACCCCAAGGGCAGTTTCCTTCACCTCGGGGAGAAGGGGAGTTGACTGACAAGGTGGACCTCCTGATTATAATGGATTCCGAACCACTTGGGGAACACAGTGAAGGCAAACGATTAATCCTGGAATAATTCGGAGTTGACCAGGACTCAATACGCACGTAGACTGACTGGTATAGTCTCAGCACGTTGTCATGTCCCACCATGTTCCCCTGCCAACGCTGTGCCCACTACCAAGTTTACCGCAGTTTGGAACATGCTCTGTTCTGGTGTATTCAACTTGGTATGGCCGTTGGCCGTTGGACTATTCCTGACCATGTCAGTTCTAAGACATTTCTTCTTTCTCTGGCTGTCCATGACCTTTGGCCTGATTAAGAACACTCCTCCAGTCATGTCGATTTTGTATGACGCTCCACTATCTACGGTCTCCCAACTCGCGGAGGTCAGTTTATAATTCGTCCTTCCAGCGGTTCAGCCATTTCTAACGTTCATTTCTGACTGTATAACATACCGAGCGGGTACTTAGCCAGGTTGCTAAGTACCTAGTGATGCCAGTTACAGGTATCGCCTTGCACCAATAACCGAGCCAAGATATATGGCGTGGCCTGTGCTTTATGGACCGTGTTTGTTCTATGGACCATTATCCCCGAGACAGCTCCCTTTATAGCTAATAGATTATCTTACGGTCGTCGCACAGGTTAAACGCTCATTTTGCAACATTTATAGCTTTAATGCAGGGGCGTATACACACTATAGGAGTACATATGCGTATAAGTCACATGAAAGAGACAGTTAAATCCTCGCAGAAAGAACACGGTTACACATAAGAACACATTACAGGAGTACAAATACGATGTAAGTCATATAAATAATAATTTAATGAATGAATAAATATTAACTTTTTGTTCTATTACTAAGCCAAACTAACGGGGTTAGGGCTATAAAGCCCTCTCAACTAGGAAGGCTGGGACCGCCTGCTTTACACGACCTCCGAAGTATGGCCAGAAAATGTGGCAAGTGTGGAACTTGAACTATTGTATTAACCACTATACCGAATATGTGAATTGACTAACAATTTTCGGCACTTACCACTTTCTTCCATGTATCTCATAAAACTTTTAAAACGCATAATAGACAGTTCAGATAACTCAATTTTTATATATTAGGTTTTTTTTACGTCGTGGCACAACAGCCCAATAAGAGCACAGAGTCTCATGACCATTGCTTGGATGTTGTGGTCAGTAACATGCCCAATTTCAATGGATGAGCACAGCCGGAAATCACAGCATTTTCAAACACACGTTGTTTGCTATTTAATTATTTTCTGTATAGGTGTAAATGCTTTGGAAACTGTACGTATAAATATAAAAATATAATAATAATAATAATATGTGTTTATATTACGGCGAGAAACTCCAAGTTTAATATCCGTCAAAACTTTTTGCTGCTTCATTGCGCATGCGCTACAGATGCCCGTCATTCCCACCTGGGTCTGAGCAGAGTTAGAGTATATCTGTGACAGTTATAGAAGTAAGGCCGTAGCCAGAAATGTTCTGGGGGGGGGGGGTGTGTGTGATCCATCTGACGTCATCGGAGATGCGCGGTAACCTTTAATAGGTAATATCGTATGTTTAAAACTCCATTCTATCTAGTGTACGCTGAAACTATTTCGAGGGGGGGGGGGGGTCCAGACGGCCATGCCTAGAAGGGTCGTAAGAAGACGGCCTGCAACAAAGAGACGAATGGCAAGAGTTCCTGGGCTTTCCTCAATTGAGGGCAAGAGAAAAATTTTCAATGAAAAGCCCTAAAACGCCCAAGGGGACATGCCTAGGACGATTAGCCGTCTCGTGACCCTAATTAAAAAATTTAAAGGCCAGAAACCAGCTAACTGCGTGCAGACCTACTGCGAGGGCGACATGTGCTGAAAGAGAGTCAGACGTGTCTTCAGACAGATCTATCAGTCAAGACTTCTGACACGTCTCTAATTGCAGGGTTCTCTTTTCACCAATCGACAGCCAACCATTACTTCTCATCAGGGCTGAACGTCGGGAGAGACTCCAACTGATCTAAATGGGCCCCCACACATCACTGCTCCGTATATACCAACATGCTTTCATTTTCTAATTAGCAAAATTTATACCTGCACCATGTAATTTTCATATTAATGTCAACGTTTAACGTTTATCGTGTGGCTAATGATTTTGGCTTTGAGGATAAATAATCTACAGTCTTGTGTTATGATTAACCTGGAATAATTTTGATACGAAAATTAATAAGCCGACTACTACATAGGATTTTTTAAAGAACGGGGAAGGGACTTCGGACTTTTCTGCGGTGATATGAGACAATATCAACGCATATTGGGTCATTCGGGCTTGTGGTCCAGCTTTTAAGACGACGCCCTGGTTAGGAGTAGATCGTGGGTTCGAATCCCGCCAACTCCGGTAATTATTTCCTATATATCCTATAATTTCGGAAATTCTGTAGAAATCATCCGTAAGTGAATTCAGGAATTATTTATCCCTCATTTCGTATCGGAATCTGATTTATCTATGTATATCTATTGGCAGGCAGTGTAGACAGATACTGAACTGATAATTTCTACATTTGTATGGATATGCATTCCGGTCGGCCTGGCGGGGGGAGTGAGTCTTTTTATTAACATGAGGCACCCTAGAGGAAGACTCCTACACCTCAGGGAGAAGGGGAGTTGACTGACAGGATGGACCTCCTGATTATAGTTGCTTCCGAACCACGTGAGGAACATGGTTAAGTCACACGATTAAATCGGAGGTGACCAGGACTCGACATACGTTTAGACCGACTGGTTATCATGTCCCATGTTCCCCTGCCAACGCTGAGCACACTACCAAATTTGCTGCCGTAGTAGGGCTGCAGGCATTAAAAATGTAAACAAGATAATCTTACAATGGTAAGTGTCATTCAAAATTATTTTGTTTAAATTTTTAACCCCAAGAGTAAGTTAATACTAATCGCCATAGTAGGCCCGCAGCGGCCTGATCATGGCGCTTTTAATACCGGAGTTAATATAATACCATGTCTGATGTCACGTGATGGTATTAATTCAATTGTTTAAAATAAATGAATGAATGAATGAACAGTACTATTCAGCATTTTTTTTAATTTTTGATGCTGGTAATCGTCGCAAGAGTGTTAAGCGCGGAAAATTCAAATTATCTGTATTTCAACAATGGAATGATCGTCGGCTACATTTTTGGGGAGTTTCTTAATTTTTTCTGCCTTAAATTTAGACAAATTATTTATAATATATATAATATTAAAATATATATATATATATAATATTAAAATAAAAATAAAATTAAAACTTGTTCATTTTAATACTTATTTCTAGGGCGATATGTTTATATTTAGCTATTTATACGATATATATTTATATTTGTGACGGCAGCGTCGCGTCATTTTAGTTCTTCAGTCTTACCAACATCACAATTTAAAAAAATTCTGGAAGTTACAGTTCAATTACTTTAAACAATTAAATTAATACCATCACGTGACATGGTATTATATTATCCCCGGTATTAAAATCGCCATGATCGGGCCGTAGACACTCCAAAATCCTGTATCCGGCCCTGAGCTGACCACCTCGTTTCGCCCATTTAAAACATTTTTTTCACAGCTACCTTACTGACGGCCAATCCTTCTTCCCCACCAACCATATCATTGCTGTCTTAGCTCGCTGCCATAATCAATGATTTAACTAATCTCCCCCAAATTAATCATCGTCTGCTCAGTTAACCCGACTTAACCAATTTACTTAACCCCATTAAAATATTTTAACATAATTAATAGCAGTGAGGTGATCCATCATAGAGTTGCGTTTCCGCCTCGATGCCCATCACCCATGCTTAGCTTATGCCGGGTGGCGTTCATGCTGGTAGGCTGTCAGTGCCCTCTCGACCATGTTTAAAGTCTTATATCCACAACCTTGTTTCTTTCCCCGTTGCGTTTGTTTTTTGAGCGCGTACCGGCAAATTAACAATTCTTTATGGTAAACTATGTGTGCATAACAGTGTAGCGGTAAGGGGGCTGACTCTCAGCCATCTTGAAAGTGGTCAGTTCGAGTCGCGCCTTTGCTTTAATTTTTCCCGCGTTAAACTCCTACATCCACGACCTTCTGAGCGTAGCGGCAAATTAACAATGCTTTCTAATTCTTTTAATGCCTTTTCTACCGAAGATTGGCGGATCATCAAGGCAATTTGTACCTTGACTGATGTTTTTCAACCAGGATGTTCTTCTTCTGCCCCCAGTCCTTCTGCCTTCCCTTGACATTTCATTACTCATCACATGACCGAAGTATGTAGTTTTCGTTTCTTAACCGTCAGCAGCAACTCGGCTCCCCCAACTCTAATAAGTACGTTAGGTTTATGGTAGAGGAAGAACGCGGCTGTCGGGCATGTTGCTGTCGGGCCTGTTGCTGACCAGAACATCCCTAATAGAAGAGTCAGCATGGTTAAGGAAAGTTAATCCTCAGTTCTAAACCATCAGTGGCGTATCACACCCCACACTTCTTTTTTTTTCTTTTTTTTTAACTATGACGGTGTAGCCCAGTCAATAAACCAAAATAACCAAAGTTCCGGTCCAATGGCCAGTTTTAAGCCATGAGTCCCGAGGGGGTCCGTCATTTGCTAGTCCTCCCACTATTTACCATGGTGATGGGATAATAACGGGTTGCAGTGGGGCCCCGGGGCCCAGGTGGGCACGGGGGCGGGCCCGACCCTGGTGGCCCCATCGCAGACAGGTGGCTACATGGCCATCCGCGCCTCTTTACCTCACAAACCACATAACTCTTGCCCCGCATGATCTATAGGCTACTTAGGCTCATTCGGAGCGATTTGGTGGTCCGCTTTAAGAGTAAATCGGCTAGTACCCCGTACCCCCACTAGGCGTTTCTTTTTTTTTAAATGTCGATTTCCACAGGAAATATCGATAGAGTCGTCGAAAATAGCCATTAAATTAGCAGAAATGCTAAAAGGTTTTACTGCGATTTAACGCCTTCTTCCATCAGGCCCTTCATTTAAATACAAGTGCAATAAATACAGACTAGTCGAAGTGTGGACATGGTCCTGTATGGTCTCCTGCATGCTAATGTCCAGAGGACCTGCTTGAAAATCTATTCAATGTCAGTAGTAGCAGTTGCTGATAAGGGCTTCAGGGACTCAGACCGCTAGTTGAGCCCATAAGTCCGCCCTGCTCTTCTACTCCAATTTGATCATATTGCTGAACTTTAGAAGCTCCCGTGGGCTGAGGTTTAAGTATGTTGCGCACATGCCAGTCAAGGATTCATTCCATTGTCTTCAGAAACGAAGTGAGGCTAATAGGTCTGAACGAAGACGCTAACGTAAAATTAACTCTCCAGGTAGTGCGCACACATAGAAAAAATATCATGAGAAAGATTTTATCTTCTTACATTCTAAACGTTTTTACTGCGACTTAACGCTTTCTTCCATCAGGCCCTTCATTTAAATACAGGTGCAATAAATACAGACTAGTCGAAGTGTGGACATGGTCCTATATGGTCTCCTGCATGCTAATGTCCAGAGGACCTGCTTGAAAATCTATTCAATGTTAGTAGTAGTAGTTGTTGTTGATAAGGACTTCAGGGCTTCAGGGACTCAGGCCGCTAGTTGGGCCCATAAGCCCGCCCTGCTCTTCTACTCCAATTTGATCATATTGCTGAACTTTAGAAGCTCCCGTGGGCTGAGGTTTAAGTATGTTGCGCACATGCCAGTCAAGAATTCTTTCCATTGTCTTCAAGAGAAACGAAGTGAGGCCAATAGGTCTGAACGAAGAAGCTAACGTATAATCAACTCTCCAGGTAGTACGCACACATAGAAAAAAATATCATGAGAAAGATTTTATCTTCTTACATGATAAAAAAATTTCTGCGGCTTAACGCTTTCTTCCACCAGGCCCTTCATTTAAATACAGGTGCAATAAATACAGACTAGTCGAAGTGTGGACATGGTCCTGTATGGTCTCCTGCATGCTAATGTCCAGAGGACCTGCTTGAAAATCTATTCAATGTTAATGTGACGAAAGGCCCAGTATTCAAATTTTTTACTTATTTAAAATACTACAATTTATGCATATGGCTTACTGTTCGATCAACTACCGGAATTACGGCCAAATGTCAAGTCTAAAGTTATTCTTCCAATTGTTTTGAAATTCGCTTAGAGAAGATAAATCTCGCCAATTGGCTTTGTTTCATTGTTGCGAAAAGAAATATACGGTTGTTAATTTATGCAAATTTAAATGAGACCGACTATTTGAATATATAAACCACAAGATGGCTCGCGATTTTGAATGATTAACCGAAGACTTGCTTGGTTTTTCACCGCAATTTCATGCAAATATTTTTTTCAAAGGAAATATAATATTACCTACCTAGAACTAATGTCGGTAGATGTACATACATGCACAACCGTAGCGTAGGGGGGGGGGGGTTATGGGGGTTAAACCCCCCCCCCCCCCGAAATGGAATGGCTTGATGCTAGATAGAATCTGAATTTGAGAGGAAAAATAAAAACTACTATGATACATTCATTATAAATTGCTTGTATGCGATTAACCTTTAAAAAAAATTAAAAATTGAAAAAAATTAACAAGAAAAGCTTAGAAAAAGTCTTTTGTTTGATGACGAAGCATTAGAATCTGGGATGATAGATCAGGTCGTTCTGAAAGCGTACTTCAAACAATTGCTGCTGAGCCTCTGAGATACAATCTTAGAAGTCAACGCAGTTCCACTGAAGATGTCGACCGCAGATGTTGACGAAACGTTTGTAAGTACGCTTTCAGAACGACCACGGCCTATCATCCCGGATTCTACTGCTTCGTCACGTAACTCCGGCCGTGAAAGCCTTTGTGTTGTTTCTAACGCCTGCTTTCAGCATTTCTGCTTTAAGCATTTCTGCTTTAAGCAACCCTGTCAGCCTGGCGGGGGGAGTGAGTCTGTTTGTTAACTTGAGGCACCCTAAGGGCAGACTCTTTCACCTCGAGGAAAGGGGAGTTGACTAACAGGGTGGACCTCCTGATTATAGTGGATTCCGAACCACTTGGGGAACATAGTAAAGTCACACGATTAAATCGGAGGTGACCAGGACTCGACTTATACTGCCTAAGCGCGTTATCATGTCCCACCAGGTTCCCCTGCCAACGATGTGCACACTACCAAGTTGCCGCAGTTTGAAACATGCTCTGCTCTAATGGAATCAACATGGTAAGGCCGTTGGCGCGAAA
Source organism: Psococerastis gibbosa (assembly GCA_963971405.1). NCBI lineage: Eukaryota > Metazoa > Arthropoda > Insecta > Psocodea > Psocidae > Psococerastis > Psococerastis gibbosa. Next base: position 41,154,054 of record OZ020489.1, on the reverse strand, counting down.
GCCTTTGTGATTATAAAATCTATTGTTATTGTCGTAAATACTTTCCACTGCAAGTTTTGAATAAAAGGAACACATTTAATCTTTGTTGTCACACGAGAAAGAAAAAGAAAAAAGTCTTTATTTTCCATTTGTGCGAATTTTGGGCCTTTCGGCCCACTCCCACAACTATCCCTAACACGAGAGTGGACGGATATGAATTTTCCGCAGCGCTGCGATGCTGTCGTCAGAGCCAACTGGACTTTGGCAAAGTTGAACACCGCCTGACACTAACGTACAAATTGGAAAGCAAAACAATAAAATGAATGAAATAAACACACAACAAATGAATAATATTAAAATTCAAAGCCCGCTGGGTGCATCCATGAACAGCTTGTATAAAGAAGGCGCCAGCCCGTCAAAAAACAACAACTTGCGTTATTTGAACCCACCCTAATTACAATATTAGTAATTAAATAAAACCAAACCTAACCAAACATTAACCCTTGGTACTGACACTCTAATCATATGCTTTCATAGATACCCCACCACATCCACCTCGGCCGCTACAACCTATCCACTACTATCATAATCAACGGCCTCGCTCGATTTCATCCGTACATACCCCATCACAGCCAGTGAGACCGCTGCGTTCCATCTACTACTATTATAAGCAGCTGTCTCATTGGATTGCACAGCTAGGAGTATAAATTTTGGGTAACACAAGCGTGGCCTGCGTGACATTTGGTCCTAAATTTAGTAAATTCTCTTTTTGTTTTAATTGCTGTTGTTGGTTTACCGGGTGTCTTGTTACGTTTTTGGAGAACTTTCGGTAAATAATGACTTTTTGTTCTATTACTGCAGGCAAGGGCGCCGAGTTAGGGAGGAGGGGCGTATAAACTCTTACCAGTGGCGGCTCGTCCATAAGGGCACTGGGGCTACAGCCCTCCCATAATTTTACAGGCAAACAAAGCAATTTCCTTTTAATAATAATAAAATAATAATATACTATTCTGAAGAAAAATGCAACTGCTACAATTCGGCTATGCTATGTGCGTGCTCTGGGCAACTTGGGGCAATTTTCAATTTAGCCCCGGGTCGCCATGGCAACCGAGTCAGGCAAAAGTTAAGAAGATCGTTCGCACCATTGAAAAGGTGTACACAACTTTTCTCTTATGGACCTTGCAATGCAATTCATGCCATATGCATTTATACATGGGCAGCGGGGCAGCGCCCCAAAAATGACTTTAAATGTTTCGTATTAATAATATCGTTGAATATTGGTATTTTTTTAAAATCATAATTATAAGAGTTATTTTTGAGAAGAGTTTCACTATTTTGTCATGACTGATGATTATTATAAAATTTTTCAAAGAAGAATTTTTGACTAGGGAAGTAGGTTCTGCCCAACGGCCAGGCAGGGTAATGTAAACAAATATTACAAAAATGTAAACAGCGAGTGATAGACTTGTCTGCCACATCGAACTGCCGAAGAATCTATTTGATATTCAAGTAGTGGTAAGTTATTTGCTATTACTTTATTACAATTCGTTGCCCCACCATTTTGATACACCACGAGCCGCCACTGACTCTTACCCAACTAGGAAAATATGCGGTTTTACATATCAAACTCAATCCTATGTTTTTTTACATATGTGTGTATTTCCGATATATACTAGTAAGATTGTAAACATTGCCCATGCTGAATGACATAGATTGTTTGGAGATTTAGTTTATAATTTTAATTTCACGAAGTTTTCCCAATTTTCCGCATGACTGTGAACATATATGTATTGTAGTGAACATATATGTATTGTAGTTCTGCCTAGTTCTAGCGGGCCTACTATGGCAGTTATTTTTAATCTTAATCCTGGGTTAGTTCTTAGTTGAGTGTTAGTTTACCAGTTGAGCGTTACAGAGGTATATACGATAATTATATATTGTAGCTCTAACTCCTCTAGATAATTTTATAATGAAAAGTTCTATTCAAAATTGGTTTGTTTACATTTTTAACCCCAAGAATAAGTTAATACAAAACGGCGTAGTAGCCTCGCAGATATAAAAAGAAATAAGCACCAAGATATTATTCAAATATAACCATGTCGATTAAACAAACAAAAAAAAAACAATTATACCAACTTTGAAAAAAATTAACAACTAATGAGGTCCCTAATGAGAAACCACGTGGGAGTAACCGGGGGAAATCAACACTGCATCGTGGCATTAGAAACTGGACTGTAATTACACTGGGAATTAGGCACCCATGATGAATGTCTGTTTGCCCATCCTGAATGTTAACTTGCACCTTACCCAACCTACTTTTAAATAATCATTTATTTACCTCACAGACACGGCCCCTAAACGGTCCATATTTTAAGAGGTCCATTAAAAAAAACATTCACTATGCAGATTCCCAGTAGAAATTCAATGGCTGGAATCTTGGAGTATTATATACATCGTACAACCGAAATTAGAGGTTATGGAAAAAACTGGGCTTGGCGGGATTCGAACCCACGATCTACGCCTAACCGGGGCGTCGTCTTAACCGCTGTTTTTTCCATATCCTCTAATTTCGGTTATAACGAGGAGGTTACCTCTTCAACCAAAGTTAATTTAATGTCAGTGTTATATTTACCATATAATACTACAATGTAATACATCGTACAAATAAATAAATAAATAAATAAATTTATCTCCATTCTAGTATGTTATTGTACTAAGAATTAGAGGCACAGAGTACCAACCAATTGAATATATAATGTGGTATCTAATACTGACATTAAACTAACTTAGGTTGAAGAGGATGCTACGAATGGATTAATTGTAAGAGTAAATTCACCCATATGGAAAATAAAGACAATTTTCTTTCTTTCTTTCTTTACGAATCAGCTGGAGGGACCACGTGACGAATGGAAGAGTGCTAGAGGTTACTGAAGAAGATAGACAGCTGCTACCTCATATAAGAAGTACAAGAGCCAAAATGGGTAAGGTATTTACTAAGTCATGAAAATGTACACACCATCATAGCGGGCACAGTGGAAGGAACCAATAGAAGACGATGGCCGAAGAAGGAATTCATAGATCAATTTATCAATCCCATTTACAGGTTAACTAAAATATTTAATCTTAATGCTACATATTTAGACATTACCGATAACAAACCTAAATTTATTAAAACATTATGGCTATATTGAATCCAATAGATTACCATTTATAAATTGTAAAGACTTGTTTAGTTAAAATGTATAAGATAAGTTATGTTTTGGCGTATACACGCACAATAGATAAGTTAAGTACAGTTAAGCTAAGTTAAGATTTGCATATCATTGGACTTTGTCTGTTTGCAAATAAATGCCTATTTATTTATTTATTTATTTAACTGAAGGAGGACGCAGGAGTTCGAACGTACCAAGAGCTGAAGAGGAAGGCGCATGACTGAAAGAGCTGGAGGATGACATACAGGGAGTTGCTGCCAACCAATCATTGAGATTGTGACCTCAGAAGAAATGTTGAAGAGGCAACCTCCACGCTATAATCGAAATTAGAGGATCTGGAAAAATTTGGGATTTTTCTACATCCTCTATTTTATTTCGGTTACAGAGTACCTATTTAAAGTCGTAAAAAGACTCGACAGGCAGAAGAATTAGAGAATAGATAGAAAAACGGAATTCGAACCCAACTCTTCACCTTACTGCTGACTACTGCACCATTATAGCATCGCATCACGTATGCTTGTACAATATGTAAAACATCGTTCGGCTTCGCGAGGTATACTATGTTTAGAAAATTGCCGTTGCCTATATTTGGCCTCAAAACCCCTTTATAGCTGCAGTTTAACTATAAACAAAACAAAACAAAAAAGAAAGGTTCAAACCCGAAGCTATTTCCCTTCAGACTAATAACTCTTTCTAGAAAAGGAGGGCACCAGACCATTCGAGTTTACCCTACATTTTTAGAATGGACATGTAAAAGGGTTACTTCGTCGGCAGCTGATCATGCTGAAGAAATCTGCATGTTTATGGCCTTAAAAGAAATATCAAAAAAGGCTCGAATTTAGAAGCAGCTTTTGTTCCAATTGCTTCCCCCAAAGATACCCAAAACCCTTTCTGCAGAAAGGGAGCGCACCAGACCATAAGCTATACATTTTGGAATGGGCATGCACAAAAGCCTGCAGTTCGTCGCCACGGTGACTTATACAGGCGATATGGAAATTACTTAAAGACAAATCCTTCAAACCATATATTATAGTTGAGGTCTCATTAAAAAAAAATAACAAAAAGGATTCAAATTCAGAAACAGCTCTAGCCCAGACCATTTCTTCCAATGATACCCAAAACCATTTCTAGATAGGCATGACACCAGACCATTTCTTATATAATTGGGAATGATGGAAAAACGTCACTTAGTCGGCGAACGTTACTGTCCATGCATGTACGCTAAAGAAATGGATCCCTACAAAACAAATACCCAAGAATAGACATGCACTTCATAGGAGCGGTCTATCAGGCGCTAAAGAAATGACTACAAATTATATATATTTCAAAAGAAATAGCAAAAAAGGTTCAAATTCAGAAGCAGCTTCTGTCCCGACCACTTCCCCCGACGATACCCAAAACCCTTTCTGCGGAAAGGGAGGGCCCCAGACCATATACTATACATTTTGGAATGGACTTGCACGAAAGGGCAATTTGTCGAGGCGGGCCGGGCAATTCATCACATGGGCCGCAGGGTCTGCACGCCCCTCGTACCTCCATAATAACAAGTATTACCCATCCATTACCTGGTGGTCCCAAACTTAGTCTGTCTTGGCGATTGAAGAACCATCGCGGGTCTTTAACCCACTGGCTACCGCAGCAGGTGAGGATAACACTGGTAAATCATTGGGAATTGATTAGTAGGGAGGGACTAGATGGCATAAACATATGGGGAGCTACAACAGGAGAGAGTGTACTAGTTAGCCTCAAGATCGAAGAACCATTAGGTCTTAGAGACACATCCTTACGCGGCAGGTGAGGATAACACTGGTAAATCAATGGCAATTGATTGGTAGAGAGGGACTAAATGACTTGAACTACGACAGGAGAAAGTGAACTCGTTTGCCTCAAGATCGAAAAAGCATTGGGTCTTAAAGACACTGCCTATCGCAGCAGGTGAGGATAACACTGGTAAATAATTGGGACTTCATTGGTCAGCAGTGACTAAATAGGATAAACTATGAGGGAGTGAACGATCTTACCATAACATTGACAGACAGTGCTGAGTCTTTATGACTGGCGCACTGCCTACCTCAGTAAATGAGGATGACTGGTAAATCATTGAGAATTGATAGGATTGGAAGTGCCTCGATGGTACAGACGTGGTACTGTCTGTCCTATACAACAGGAGGAAGAAGTCTCTGCATACCACAGCACGAGGATTATTGAGGGTTTATTGGGAGTGCGTAGATCGCACAAACTTAAGGAGACTACAACAGGAGAAAGAGGAGGAACTGTACAGGTACCACAACAGCTGAGGATAGATTGTATCAGACTGCCTCAATGCCTCACTGGCAGAAACTTGAAGAGAATACAACAGGACGATGAGGTCTGCAACATTTGAGCACTGGAGATGGTAAGGACGGTAAGGTAACTGGTAAATCATTGGGGGTTGACCGGTAGGCCATAGTACATATAGATAAGGAGGAAGAGGAAGAGGAAAATAGCAAATGAACAAAACCCGACTTCTACAGCGGCATTTTCCCATTTTCAGTCTCCTAAAGGTTTCTAACCCCCAAAAATCAATCTTTTGCCAGACGTCAAGCAATCGGCATCAGCTGAGCTGGAAGTCATGTACTAAGAAGAAAGAAGTAGGCATTGCCCGCTGGGGAAGCTACCTTAAATTTCGAACCCTCCATCACAGCGGAATGCTGACATAAAACAAGCGATCAGACCGCACCTTCATCGATGTTACACGGCCATAACTTAAAAAGGAAATATAGATAGCAGTCACGAATGTGCCGTATACAATTCAGGATACGCCCTTTATACTACTCGTATACTTGCTAACGATTTCTCGCCCTCTCTGCGTTAGATTTCTGAATCGGTCCCTTATGGTCATGTCATCAAATGGCAGATTGCAAATGGCCATGATCGGTGCCTGTCAAGTTTTGAAACTTACCTGAAAAAGAAAAGAACAAACAATTAACTACTTGTAGAAGAACCAGTAAATGCTTGCTATAAATTTATTAATTAGCATAGGTACCAATATCGACAATATGAGAAGCTCGATGGTAAATATAGTTTTTTTACATTTTTCTCCAGAAAAATTCCGATTTCGGATTTATGTGGTTTGTGAATTTAGGTATCAATATGAAGACTTTGGGGCTCTGAACCGAAGACGAACAGAACAAACAGGACTGTGTGGAAACACTGCTGTCGTGCCGCCGACCCTCTATGAGGATAATGCGCAGAAAAAGTAAAAATAAGTATATGAACTATGAAGATTGATCCAAAAATACTGTAGGCAGATTTCCTTTAAAGGGCCCATATCGTCAGCTACATAACTATCCTTCCTAGGTCTGCAAAAGAATGTATAAATCTACGAAATTAGACAAACAGCCAACGTTGATTCGTTTTAGCAGGATAGTTTGTAAAAAATAACAAGCAAAACAAAAATCAACAGTTTCATAGGCCAACTTTAATGCTATCAAAAACAACCCAAGCAATAGCCTCCACTTCATAAAGGTAACAACCAATAAAATAACCCATAAGCGTTAACAAAATATGGTTCTGAGTCCAATATTTAGAGACACTATGAGAGGCATAAAACACGATGAAAACCCGCTGTGCTCCACAAATTTAATAAGACCGTTGGGATGACAGTGATTTTTAAAAATATTTTCTAGCTGGAAACTAAACGAATACAATACAAATAAATAAAATTAAAAAAAAAAGATTCCCTGCAGTTTTTATGTCAAAAAAAATTTTAAAGTTAATAAATACGCAATTACAGGTAATTTATTAATTTCTTGAACGTTCACGTGGTTCATTTTTAAGGGGGCCAGTACGGTAGGTGGCGCCAGTGTATGGCGCTTGAGTCCTGCTGGGGGGACCCATCTAACTAGACCTATCTCCGCCTGTACCAAATTAATAATATTCAGCCTTAAACCTTATTTGAAATCATTACACTAATCAATTTTGAATGGCTCATATACATAAAGCCATCGTTTTGTTTGAGCTCGTGGCTTTTGGAGAAAAGTCAGGGTAGGATTTACCTTGTAATAATTTTAAATACAATATATAGGCTAGGATTTATCCAATACTTGTAAGTGGGGGAGTGTTTTATTTTTATTTTTAAGGTAATAGTAATTCGATCAAAATATACTGTAAATTGTACTACTATAGGGGTCTTCACAGTGTTGGTGTTATTGAGTTAGATGTGCTATCCAAGTTAACACACAATCGTGAGTGGACCTCGGGAGTGAGTTATCATGCTATATCGAAAACATTTATAACTGGGTAAACAACGTGGTAGTAGTCAGACGTTCGCGGCACAGGTTTAAAGAAAGTGGCAGAACTCTATTCTAGTGCCACATTTTTTTTTGCCTTTTGGGGCGCAATGCCGTATAGGCCACACACGCCCAGGTATATTATACGGTTATGTACGTTAGGTTAGGTTCGTTAATGTAAGTTTTTTTTTTCAGTTACTGGATATTATAGGAGTTGGTGAGGTTCGTAGTAGTCAAAAATGATTTTCGTCATCACGTAGTAGGGTTGAGAGGGATGTTTGTGTGGGCCAGGTTCTGTGGTGGGTGAGGTTTTGGCATTAGTGCCACATTTGTTTATATGTTGTGTTCATTTTAGTTATTATAATTTTAGGTATTTACGGTAATTGCTTGCGATAATAGATTATACAAATAAATTTAAATACTACAAAATTTTTCAAATCAATCGACAAAAACAAAGATGGCGGCGGTCAAACCTGAGCTATCGATCGCAGCGCAAGGTAAATAACACGTTAACCAACATGAAAGTGCGTTTAGGATAGCACGCTGGTTAGCTGGTTATCGGTGTGTTAACTTAGCTTGATATAACACACTTAACTAGGTATAACTCGATAACACGAACACTGTGAAGACCCCTTATGTTTGTTGCTGACCCCTAGTTACGTTAGGTTTAAGAGAGAACTCCGCTAGGGTGGTCTCGGCCAAAAATAAAGTCATTATTTATTTATTTAATAAGTAATGATGGGCCCAAGCCAAACAAAGTTTTTTAATTGAGTTTGGGTTGGCTTGAAAAAGAAAAATAGAAGAGATTCGTCGAAGAAGACGTGGCACCAGAAGTACAAAAAAAATATCCATGGCGAGAGCGGATATCCCAACTCTCCTACATAGAACACTATAATTGGGCTCATTTATTAAGTTAGTGACTCGTCATAGTTCATGTTGTGATTAAGGTTAAACTAGAAACCGACATCAGATTATTATTAGGCGTAGATCGTGGGTTCGAGTCCCGCCAAGCCCAGTTTTTATATATCCTCTCAAATTTCGTTTATAAATTGGTGGTTGCCTCTTCAACAAAAAGTTAATTTAATATCAGTATTATATACCCCATATAATATAATGTGTGAAAGATTATTATGCACTCAAATAGGAATGTCCGCTACTGCCTGCTTCCCATGCCTTCCAAAGCCCAAAAGTTCGGGTATGAAACCGTGAAAGTCTATAGATACAGTACTTACAACGATGTGGCACCTACACTAGGCATAAAAAATTAAGAAAATAACTAGTTTCAGTGGTTATAAGCACCTTGCCTGAAACTTACACCAAATGATTACCAACACAGGTGGCCCTTGCCACAATCGAATGTACCAACGATACCTAATACCTCAACCTGCACAGAGGAATTTGTAAGGAGTATGCACATGTCGGTTGACATTTGATATATTATTCAGAGAATGAGTAGACAGTTTCAAATTTCAGAAAAAAACTCAATGCAGAGCAATATCATAATAAGTCTATTAACAGAAGTCCAGAAGAAGAACATCCTGGTTGAAAAACCTGAGGCAGTGGTTTGGCAAGAGCGCCCCTTCCCTTTTCAGAGCAGCAGTCTCCAGAAAGAGGAATTTAAAGTAGAAGAACTAGTTTGCAGAATTTTACACCATCTGCATGCAGTGTATTAGTCAACAAAACAAATTACTATGACAACAAAACACTACAAATCACCAGAAAACGCTTGTTGGGGCATTCAAATGTGACATGAGTATGTTGGTCGTATACCTGGGATTATAAGGAAAGTGTAGATACCCCATATGTGTAGTTTGGTGCAAACCGGACCTTACTTTCGGTATACAACTGCCCAGTGGCCTTACCGAAGTAATATCATGGGTGGGATAGGCCAATACCTACAGGAGAGTGTGTTTGAAGTATACAAAGGTCGGATGACATCTGATATATGCAGCGTATATGAGTATGAAGTCTCAAATTTCAGAAAAGTTAGGTTCATAATACAGGGCAGTATGATAATAATTTCATTAAGTGTCTGTCGCATTCCTCGTGGCTGGTCCAGATAGCAGATAACACTCGGCGGACCCGTCTGGTCTGCATATTACTCAGCTGCTACTACTATGTTCTGGAGGTGTGCACCCATGTAAAGAAGGTGTAAGGCACCTTGCCTAGGCTGGGTGACACTCATGCCTATGGTACTAGGGGAAGGGCTGACCTCATGATCCCTCTGCAAAGAATATTATAATATAACACAATAAAATACAATTATGCCATGTTACAGCGTTTTCTTAAGGCGCCCATTCCACCGACCGGCTAGGGCTATTTACAAAAACAGTGACGTGGTAGCAGACATTCAAAACTTGGGCGGGGTTTCCATCGACCTCGTATTGCAGAATTGACGGAAATGTTTATTTTCCTCTAAGCCATAGTTAAAATTGATCATACAGTAAAATCACAAACAAACAAACTAAAATTAAAAAATGGCGTCATGGGATATGTTAAGTACAAACATTTTAATAGATTTATATAAAAAGAAAAATTCAAATTTCCGTCAATGTCATTTGCATTCTGCAATGCGAGGTCGGTGGAAACGCCACCAAAGTCTTGAATGTCTGCTACCACGTCACCGTTTTTGTAAATAGCCCCAGCCGGTCGGTGGAATGGGCACCTAAGTCCGTATCGCAAGGCAAGGGCCCGCGTGCGACTTATACTATCTGGCTGTGGAGGGGGGGGGGGAGTGGAGTGTGTACGGTGTGGTATACTTTTATGCTGGTGGTAGTTCGGTCTTTATCCATTGTGTAACTGCTCTTTTGAAACAATTGAAGTTTTTTAATGACTTTATTTGGATTGGTAGTTTATTGTAATATGATATGCCTATATATATTCAGATTGGTGTTGAGATGTGTTTCGAACAGTTGGAACCAGTAGGTATGAGGGTAAACCAGCCTATGCAGGTGCTAGATACTTACAAGGGCTGCCTAGGAACATTAGAGAGATGGAAGAAATTACAGCTTTCAGAAGTAAACTATAGAGGCACCTCATAGACCAATGCTTATATGTGGAGGACATGATGTGGAACTACACAGCCGGTGTTCTACTCATGATCCTCAGTGCAGATATTACTAAAACACAACCAACAACTGGTATATTTCTCTTTTTCAGTGCTTCATTTATTTATTGTTATTGTGTCTTAAGTTTTAGAACGCCTATTGTTTCATGTTATGACTCAATACAGAAATATTCTATTCTATTCTATGCTACAACACAAACATATACAATAAATAGGTATATATGAATATGAAGTCAGCAGCAGATCCAGGATTTATGTACTGGAGGGGGAGCGAATAAGGCCTTAGAGGAAAGATGAAAAGCCCCCCCCCCCTCATGAGAGCTTCGAACTGGCACGTTACTGATACACATTTAATAATACAGTACTACGAGATCAGAGAAGCTGTAATATAAGGCTAAAGAGTAATATACATAGTTATGGGGGGGGGGGGGTGGGTGTACAAATAGTAATAGAAACAGTTTGATTTACCCCAAGCAACAGGTACTGAGGTCATGATTACAATAATAACAGTAATGTCATCTCAGTCAATGCGTAAGGGTAGGTTGTAGCTGGACGAGGTCTGGGTGAGGGGGTCACCCCAGTACTTGTATTACGCTAAACCTAAAGTAAGGCAATTCAAAGTTACCCAAACACGAAGGGGGACACGTAATGCATAAGGCATAGACTAAAGGCAAAGGTAATACCTAGCTGGGCCCAAGTGACCCCACTAAATGTTACTGATAGTATAGTACTGAGAGTTCAGAGAAACTATCAGGTTGAACTAGAGCCAAATAGTAATATACAGGTGGGTAAAAGTTACCCCTGCTTGGAGGAGGGGGGCCCGAGCAACCCGGGCCGGATGTCGCACCAAAACTACAGTCCACGAAAACTGCCAAAGGCCAAGCCGTAATATGCAGGTATCTCAAAGTTACCCAAACTTAGAGGGGGGGGGGAGTGAAGTAATAGCCGGCCAAGGCTCGGTGTCCAACCAATACCACAGTTCTGCGAGTCCAAAGAAACTATAAGTAGTGTGCAGAAGGGTCAAAGTTACCCGCCAACGAGGAACCTCAGCAGGGGAAGAGTAATAGTCCGCCGGGGCCCAAGGAACCTGGGTTTGTCATACCAATACTTCATTACTGCAAGCCCATAGGAACTATCAGACCAAACAGTAATATGCAGGAGGGTCAATTGTCAAAGTTACCACCAACTTGCATCGGCGTAAATTGCCAAAATACTTGGGGGGTCTTGTAATATCCTATAGTTACGATATCCGTGTGTACGAGTATATTCATATATTTATGGTACGTCCTGTTATGTGTGACTCTCACTATAGTTATAATAGTATATCCTATTGTGTGATTACCTAACTATGAACCAGCCTCTGTCTAATGTAACATTGATGTATAAAACGATTGAACCACCACTATTATACAGCATTTAGTTCGGATCCTCTGACTAGATAATTAGTCTTCTTGGAGAACTCCTTGCCCATTCGTAGTGCACCCTTGACCATTTCGGGGCATTACATTATTTTGGTGTCAGAAGAAAACCAGGGTACTGCTCCACCAAAATTCCGTGCATTCAAGTTCTGGGTACCAAACCCTTTTTGAGAAGAACTTCCACGGCTGTAGCACCCCCTGCCTGAGCCAGCGACGTCGGGCCGCAGACGCATCCTCCTACCTCGCAAGCTGCCTTCCGCCGCTCCACCTTGCTGCTGTCCAGTATCTGAGTGTCTCTTCTTTCCCACAGCGACAGGTGCCGCTCATCATCCGTTCAGACGATTACAGGAAATGCATCTACTCTGCTTGTAAGTTCAATTTTGAATATTTGATATATCACTCACTATATTCTGCTTGTAAATCCAACTTTGTATTCAATTTTGTATATTTAGATATATCACTCACTATATATAACTTATAGTACTCTTACGGAAAAATTCTTGTAAATTATTTTTAAAATGTCAGCTCCACTATCAATCACATCAAAGCTATTGTTTCCCTTTTCGGGTGAAAAAAATTTGTTTTCTGAGTTTATAGACTCATGTTCGACTGCCATCGATCTTTCAACCGCTGATGACAAACCTGTCTTATTCAAATTAATTTTGGCAAATATCAAGGGAAATCCCGGTCAGCTAGTCCGAAATAGAACTTTTACTGACTGGACTGACCTCAAAACATAATTACTCGACCTGTACAGTGACAAAGGCTCCATGGGTCAATACCAACTTTTATTGTACACAACAAGGCAAAAATATAGTGAACCCGTAGCCGAATTTTCAGGACGAATTGAAAAAATCTTAATGAAAATGATCAATTGCTTCGATCAATTCCTTACCGCCCCAGAACGTCTCGCTAATATCAAATTATTACAATCTTAGGCCCTCAGTGCCTTCTTATTAGGGTTACGCTCCGACTTGAGTACGGTCGTGAAAGCCCAAAAACCCGATAACTTGGAAACAGCTCTCGGTTACGCCCAAGCCGAGGAACTAGAGTTAAAGACACAACGAGAAATTTTTCAGTACCGCGCTACCCAAATCCCTAAGAATAGTCAGTCTTATTCGCATAATCCTTATAATGGAAAACATAATTATAACAATAATAAGCACAATCATAATTTTCCAAATAGGCACATAACTCTTAATAGTGAACCTTTCCCAAAAGAAACTCCCCCGCCATATAGGCCCAATGGTCTGAAATTCCCCAGCAATCAAGCTGTGTTCTGTAATTACTGTGGATTACGTAACCATAAAGAACAGGATTGTTTTAAAAAACAGCGTCAAAAAAATATACACACACACGGATATCGTAACTATAGAATATTACACACATAAGCGGACGTACCAAAATATGTGAATATACACACACACGGATATCGTAACTATAGGATATTACAGTCTTAGGACCCCATGTATTCCGTGCCCCTAGTTGTTAAAATCCGGGGGGGGGGGGAGTGGAGGGACTTGACAAGTACCTGAGTGTGGTACCACCCCCCCCCCCCCCCAACCAAATTAGACCAATGCCAACTTGGAAGGGGACAAGTATTAGCCAGCCGGGGCTTTGGTGTCATATCAATACTTTAGTATTGCGAGACCAAAGAAACAATAAGGCCACATAGTAATATGCAGGTAGGTCAATGTTACCCGCCAACGTGGAGTCAGGCCTCAGCGGGGGGACAAGTAATAGCCAGTCGGGGCCCGGGGGGTCGTCCCAGTGTTTGTTTTACCCAACCCCAAAACAAAGGGCCAAATCATATCATTTATTATGAGCTAAATTGGCCCGTCCGCTCCCCTCAACCCTTGCATCCACCACAGCGTCATCGTCTCATCAGTTGCCATTAGGGAAACGCATCAATATTATAGGTAGACGTGACTGGCAGTTTCAATGGTAGGTAGGGCAGTTATACAAAAAGGATTTTTTTTTTCGGAAGGTAATACCTGTGTTGAGTTACGACAGGTCACCGATCGCATGATCTGTAGAGACTCGCACAAATACGAACAAGCTACCATTATGCCAACGAAGGCCGAAGGTATACTGGGGGATAGTTTTGCTTTGCACCAAAGGCAGTGTCGTAACAGAAGGGTAGCAAGTAATGCAATTTTTTTCTGAAAAAATATATCTATATATTATATATATATATATATATATATATATATATATATACTATACCTATATATCTATAAATCCGCCACTGAGTACAAGATAATGGTTGCATTGTTTAATAATTGAAGGAAATCGTTTTAAGGACTGGTCTTGATAAATTCCTGGTGGTGGAAGGTTTGGCCAGCGGCATGCCCGTGCCCAGGGGGGTGGTCCAAGTGGTCCGGACCCCCCCCCCCGAAATATTTTTTTAAAAATGTAAACCTGTATTGTTTGAAGACTGAATAAATTTATTTGAGTTTGAACACTGGATATAATGGACTTTCATAAATAAATTACGTAAAATTTTTTTTGCCCCCCCTGAAATCAAAACCCGGGGCACGGCCTTGGCCGGCGGGTATCAACGCCCGATTACTCATATTTTGTGGTCACAAGAAAAAAAATCAACCTACTGGGAGGCTCCTTCCATGTCCCCAAGTGTTAAATTTTGGGCTGTACTCTTAAAAAAACTGTATTATCGCCGGCTATATATTAACATGTTAAGGAGCATTTCTTCTCCTTCTGTTACTCCTCATCCATGGTTCTATGATCGATATTTTAATCGAAATTGGACTTTGTACAAAAAAAAACGTCAAAAGGGGTGCCGAATGTGCTCATAATACCTCGTAGTTCTAAAAAGTTGGCAAAACTCCAACATTTTAACGAACTAAAAAAAAACAAAAACCCACCGACATTTATGCAAATAAACAATAATTAAAACTTAAGCAAACTAATAAACCAACTTTCCCATCTTCGTAGAGGCGCAACGAGGCACAGAAAGCTCGAAAAATGAGTTTAGACAGGATTTTCGTCCGAAAGGCTACGTTAAACCAACAAACAACGCAGCATACAAAAATACCACCTTCCTACCCAATAACAACGCCAAAACTAACATTTAAAGAAGAACAAGGGGTAAGAAAATTGACATTTGAAACACATAAGATGGGTTTAACGGCATGGAATGAGGTGGGCTTTAACGGGTTTTCTTATACTGTGGGGCTATGCAAATTAGGCATGTAAATCAGGTACGCGGCCTTTAGGCTATCTGTCTACCCGTTGACGCACGGTTCAAAAACTATGAAGACGGTCAATTTCAAAGAGCTTATAAGTTTTATCTCGATTGTCGGGCATCCAAGGGCGGAACTAGCGGAAAATTTAGAGGGGGGGGGTCCCAAGTTGTTTGAAAGTTTAAAAGTTTTTTTTTTTTTTAAGTTGAGTTTTATTCATTTTTATTTATTTACTAGCTATCCTATGAACTTACTCACTTAGGGGGCGGCATGACCCCCCGAACCCCCCCCCCCCCCCGCAGTGGATCCGCCATTGTGGGCTGCAGTCTGGATCTGCAAGGCGAGTTGATCATCTGCCGCAAAAATAATTTGAGCGTAATTTAAAACAATAACTAAGAGAACCTTGGCCGCTGCAACCACGTGAATTCGCCACGTTTCTCTTGATAATGGCCACTTCTGGATCAACCTAAAATAGGTTGGTTTATAATTTTTTATTTTACTTAAGTATTTTATTTATTTTTTTCTTATTTTTTATTAAACCCAAAACTTTGATTGGGAAATCCACCTGTTCGATTTTGTTACTCTATTGAACAGCTTCAACATCCCTGAAGTTAGAAAGCATCGTTAGAAAGGTTCCGGACAAAAATGATTTCTAGTCATTTTTCATGAAAATTAAGTAAGAAAGAAAGAAAGAAGAAAGTCTTAATTATTTTTTCGCCCCCAGAAACAAACTATCAAGAGGCAAGGGTTTTGTTTACATTAATAACGACTAGAATATAATGTATATTATACAGTATGTAAATTAAAAGAAAAGCGTTGGAGCCAATTATGAGAAATATTTTTTAAGCAACTGGATCCTATACTACAAGGTCTCGCCTACCTTAGAAAACTCCCGATTGAACTGAGAGCGGCGAGAAATGCTTCTAACTTCCCTCAATTGCTCACAATTTGTCACTGAGGCACTAGCACAATGACAATGACAGAACCACCTGATTTTGACGATATTCTGACGATTTTATTTTATACTTTACTTGTATCGTATAATTTAACGAAAAAATATATTGTTTGTTGTATTGTAAGTTTTTTTTTCTAGATTTTATGGAGGATAAAACCCCCCAAAAAAGAGTTAGCCCAAAATAAAATAAACTATCCAGAGTACCCGAGACATGATTTTTTTTGAACCTGCATGCCAACCACATCGAGTAGTTTGCCCACAAAACGACGAATAGACGGACATTTCGTAAAAAACACTATTTTGGGTTCCTGGGACCTCTCAATACGTGTAAATCCACTGAAATCTCGAAATCGAAAATATCGACCAACAAATCTTTCCTTATACTATACTCTAAGCATAGTATAGCACCTATAAATAGGAAAGCAAAAAATGTTTTTTACTCTTACGAAGAGGCCTGTAATGGTATAGATATCCCGGGCCTCTGAAAATCGCAAATTACATGTTCCCTCTCTATTGGTATTTGTATGACGACTTCACCTCTTACTCCAACAATAATATAATATCATTATCAATATAATGTAATCATACTATGTACATTTGAGAGACAGTAGTCAGAATGGCGTAGAGGTAACGACTCGGACTATCATCCAGAAGGTGACTGGTTCGAGTCCCACCCGAATGCCAAAATTTTCTAGTGGTACAATTATTTATCTTCTGACTACCATGCTTCGGAGGGCATGTAAAGCCGGCGGTCCCGGCAGTCTTCCCTGACTGTCGATAGGTTAAACAGGAGGCTGTTGATGCAACCTGAAAACTCCTGTACCACGGGTAGTACCACCCCGACACGAATTTACTTTACTTTATTTGAGAGACAAAAAATACTGTGGACCCGGTAGGCCGTGGCCCGTGATGGGTCCAGAACAACTGTTATTTTTAATACTAATTATAATAATAGTTAATAGGAAACAGCCTATTATATATTATTGTTAGGGGGAAATACACGAATTGATTGATTGAATTGTATTAACCGATATTCAGTGATCGGCTAACTTCCTCCAAAAATATTGTCAACGGAGAGCTGGCAGTCTGAGCTGATCTACAAGAACGGCCACTAGAAGATAACTCATCACTATAGCAGGCTCCAGAAGGAATTCCTGGAATCCAGGCCTACGGGCCCCCCAGCCCCTGTGGATAGAACACGGCCCCAGTCGCAGGAGGTCTCTCCCTTTGCCCCCAGGCCCGTACCTAAACCTATCAAAACCATTGCAATTAATTACCTATCTCCTCGGCGGACTTGGTGCCCCTCTTTAACGCGGAAAGACAGGTTATTTTTGTTTAATCAACGACCATAATTAAGATTTATATAGCAGACAAGGTGGGCTGAAAATTGTGAATGAATCTGCGACCCAAGATTGGATGAGTTCATTTGCGTCGAGTTGTAGGTTCTGGATGAACAGATGGACATACGAGTAGTATGACAGAGTGAAAAGGCAGTAAGTTAGGTAGTTAACTGTACAGTAAATATTAGTAAGTAAATATGCTATGAGACCCCCCCCCCCGAACTCCGGATTCCTTTGCATAATAATAATAATGTCCTGAAGAACTTTCTATAAGCCTAGGCCTACTTCTAGACACTTCGGTGGCCAGGTGGTAGCGTGCTTATACTTGTGCGAGTCTCTACACACAATGCGGTCGGAGACGTGTCGTAACTCGACACAACTACCTAAAAAGTTATTTAGTGAGGCGATTGAAGAG
This sequence comes from Psococerastis gibbosa, assembly GCA_963971405.1. Lineage (NCBI taxonomy): Eukaryota > Metazoa > Arthropoda > Insecta > Psocodea > Psocidae > Psococerastis > Psococerastis gibbosa. The sequence continues at coordinate 41,136,194 of OZ020489.1, read as the reverse complement.
GTTAATCGGATACATTCATTAAATTGTTTGTACGCGATTAAACTTAAAAAAAAACTTACAAGTGGCCCAGTGGTCCCATGTCCAATGCCAACGACCCCATGGATTTCGGACAATGTTTATATTGTTTCCGTATGAAATTTTGGCCATTGGCAAACTGGTATGCGTCGTCGATGTCAACCTACGCCGGCTACAAGCGATAATGGACAAGCTGAGGCAAGCTTACCATATTGAGGCAATGTAACAGGCAAAAAGCATGACTTAACCAAGTACAGATACGAGTCGATTCCTTTACATCCTGCCGGCCACATTTCTCCTGCCGGTGCTTTCTGTCGGTTTTAGGCATGTGCAACCACCATCATGTCCAAACGTCCAAGACTGCTTACAACAGGCTTCTACCAGCAGCAGCAGGTTCAACAAGTCCTGCTGCGGGATGGGAGTAGAGGTCAGTGAGTATGAGCCTAGCAGAAACAGAAAAGAAGCAGATTCTTCACTTCCGAGGAAAAAAGAGTCTCGATTCCAGCGGGAAATTTTGTAAAATACTTCCAATACATGCGAAGAGCAAGGTTCCTTTTACCCTTTTTTACTTCCAGAGTCCAGGAGAAATATGCTGTATAGCAGTTGTTCCATGCTTACGTCAACGGCCATGCCAAGTTGAATCCACAAGAACAGAGCCTGTTCATAATTGCAGCAAACTTGGTAGTGTGCACAGCGTTGGCAGGGGAACATGGTGGGACAGGATAACTCGCTGAGACTGTACCATTCAGTCTAAGAGCGTTTCGAGTCCCGGTCACCTCCGAATCAATCGTGTGACTTTACTATGTTCCCCAAGTGGTTCAAAATCCACTATAATTAGGAGGTCCATCACCGTCCATCCAGTCAGTTAACCCCCCTTCTCCTTGAGGTGAAGGAGCCTGCCCAAGTTAAGAAACAGACCTACTCCCCTGGAAGGCTAACAGGGTTGCTTAAAGCAGAAATGTTGAAAGCAGGCGTTGGAAAACAGAAACAGATTCTCTGGGGCAACTTTCACTAAAGAAAACGAAACTTAAACTCATTCTTATTACAGTATAGTATAGATAGAGGCTGTACAAGAGAGACTGTAATGAAAGCTTTGAAAATTATTAAGAACATTACATAGCTTTTCGGCCCCAAATTTTTCAATTCATTCACACAGCACTCCAATGGAATACCACTCAGAACATAACTAAATGTGATTGAACGAACGAACGAACGAACGAACATATACAATAGTAGTAGCTCTCAAAAGAGATATTGGCTATTATGGAACATTCATTCACCATAGTACACCAATAGAATAAAGATTGAACGAGGCCCCAAATTGTTCCAAAAAGCTGCAGCAAATCATGAGCCTGACTTCTGCTGCTCTTGGGAAGCTGTAGGGCTCTCAACATCAAAAGTAACAGTGCAAAGATATCGGCTATTGGACAATTCATTCACACAGCACTCCAACAGAATACCACTCAGAAAATAACTGAATCAGATTGAACGAACGAATATATCCAATAGTAATAAATAATAATAATAAAATAGCTCCCAAAGGAGATATTGGCCATTACAGACGTATAGACAATTCATTCACCATAGTACACCAATAGAATACCAGTCAGGCCCCGAATAAAGATTGAACGAGGCCCCAAATTGTTCCAAAAAGCTGCAGCAAATCATGAGCCTGGCCTCTGCTGCTCTTAGTAAGCTGTATGGCTTTCAACAGCAATAGCAACAGTGCAAAGATATCGGCTATTTATTCACACAGCACTCCAGTGGAATGACATCTAGATAATAACAATAACTGAAAAAGATTTAACGAACGAATATATTGCAATAGTAATTAATAATAATAATAATAAAATAGCTCCCAAAGGAGATATTGGCTATTACGGACGTTTAGACCATTCATTCACCATAGTACACCAACAGAATACCAATCAGGCCCCGAATAAAGATTGAACGAGGCCCCAAATTGTTCCAACAAAGCCGCACCGATATTCCCACTGTTCTTAGTATGTAGCCATATGAGAAATGCGTACCAATCACCAGCATGACCTCAGCTATGAGTTATGGCCCCCACGAGCAATCAACAGGCTAATGAATACTTTGGACAATAATTCGTACCTTGTTTCGGTGGGCCCGGGGCCCTCTCACCATTTGTTTCTTATTCACTTTCAGGTTTTTATATCCCTTTTTGTACCTTTTCTTTGGTTACTTTGAATCAAGTTTAGTTTATTAAATGGTTACAATGAATTTGTGGAGATTTTATTGTTTTGTTTTTTTGCTGGCTTAATTTAGCTTAGGGTTACTTCGACCGTTTCTGGTAAATCGTTGTCAAAAGAATTTTTGTTTTTTATTGCAATGATTTTCCTTGCACCAAAGTTTTGGCATATTCGAAGGAAACATTGTCAATATGTGCAGATTCTATTCGCTTTTTGTTTTTATAATTTGATTTAAGAATGACTAAGACTGTTTTAGGTGAATAGTTGTCAAAAGCGAGTGTCGAGTCCTGGTCACCTCCAATTTAATCATGTGACTTTACCGTGTTCCCCAAGTGGTTCGGAATCCACTATAATCAGGAGGTCCACCTTGTCAGTCAACTCCCCTTTCCCCCGAGGTGAAAGCGTCTGCCCTTAGGGTGCCTCAAGTTAACAAACAAACTCACTCCCCCTGCCGGGCTGACAGGGTTGCTTAAAGCAGAAATGCTGAAAGCAGGCGTTGGAAACAACAACAACAACATATTTTAATTTAATCAATTTTCCGTGATTCATAAATAAAAACCACCGTCATTGTCAGTACTGCTCAGGTTAGGCCTAATTAAGCATCTAAATCTGAGACATACCGTATATTAAAATAGACTGTACAAGAAATTGAAAAATAACGGGGAAGTAGCCAGGTTCAATGCCCGATGGCAGCAATTTTTTTTTTTTTTTGCGTGCTATATTGCGAGACGCAAAGAAAATGCGAGTTTCTAGCGCTTTTAAACGTCTTCTGGCAAATGTATTTAAATAAAAAATATTATAATAGGCTACTTGACAGTTGTAACAATAAAACGTAAAATTAAGGTAGCTTATATTAACAATAATAATCCGAAATGTTTTTCGCATGGAAAAAATGCAAATAATTTTTTTTGTGTGTTTTTAGCCGTGATAACTTAAGCCACCATTACGTCAGAAATAATTTCAGACCGACGAGAAAAAAAACCAGCAGCAGAAGTAGAGAAGAATACTTGACATGACTCGTCACCTGAAGAAATCACTTGATGCGAGGCATAATGTAACTTTAGCTTAACCAGAGGTTAAATCCGAGGTGAAATAACTTGGTGAAATCCGAGGTGGAATAACTTGGTTAAATCCGAGGTGGAATTACTTGGACCAGACAGAACTCCAGTTTTCAGGTGGTGACTGGTCCAAGTTTGTAAAAAGGAAATTTTTCCGTAGGAATAAGATCAAGGCATCTCAACTTACGCCGACATACATTTTCGAAGACTCTAAATCCTCAGAACAACACAATATCTGGGCCCTTGCCTATCAGATGTAAAATATGTACTTCAGTAATTAAACATGATCATTTCTTTGATAAAACAATTTAGTTTTTCTTGCTCTCTAAATTTAATAAGGCCGTCTCGCCGACATATTATCCCTATGGCGGAAATGCCACATGTCTACTGCCACTGAGTATTACATATTCGGACCGCGCATTGCTAGAATTTAAACTTTAGATGTAAAATTTATTTATTGGTTGCTATTTTATGAGAAATAGATTTATAAATTATTTATTAAACTTACGTTAAAAGAAAGGCGGAAGTTATTTCAATAAAATCAAATATTAAAATTTATTTGTTATTCTCAAGTATTAATGGCATTGTTGACAGGTGTCGCCCTCTCGATCCTCCTGACGAAGGAAATTGTAAACAAAACACACCGGAGTATAACCTTTCTCTGGATTTATCAATATTTCGACGCAAAATAGGGAATACCTTCGCGATAAGTAGGCCTAGACTAACCAGACTTAAGGAAGTGAAGTAAGACTATGTCCCTCGTTGAATTGCGAAGTCTCCAGGTACCAGAGTGCTACATTGAAAGAGAACAATTCAATACCGGTGACAGGTATGCTCTAAGAGTCGATAGATTGTGAATAAATTAGGAAATTAACCGATTTTATCCAAAACGCTAGCGGATAAAATTCAATGGAGCAAAATTCTTGCTACACACCTTCAAATACTACTACTTCCCCATACCTGGATCCACATAATATCGTGTTTGCTACATTGGGGCATCAGTTGGTTTCATTAACTAACGATTGCATACAAATGTTTTATTTTAGTTTTAGGGCAGGGAAAATTGTTATAGGTTTACATAGAGCGGCGAATTATTGTGTATTAATCGTTTCATATTTCAATACACGTTGCATTCATTCATTCATTTTTACCTTATATCGTAGTTCTTTCTTCGACCTGCCTCCTTAAGAGAAATAGAGTTTATTGTAGATAATCTCATAAGTTTTTCTGCAAATTTAAGATTATGCAATGGCGTAAAAATTGTGAAGCAGCGGTAGCCCCCTGTAATTACTCAGTTATGCAACTTCATCCAAATAAATCGACGCGACGGTCAAAAAACATTTTTGCTCTGAATGGGAATCGGACTGCCGAAACTGGCCCGAGCAGTCCAGTCCTAGAATGAACGTGTACCACTCGGGAAGCCGGTTTTAAGACTAGGCCGGGAAAATTATTTTCATTTAATACAAAGTGCTACAAAGCAGCAAGTTGCGCTTAATAGCTTGAAGTAGGAACCAATTGCCCTGATGCTCCATAACGTGATAGGTTAAAATGAACTGTCAAAGGAACTATCGCAATTTGAACGCCAATTGCTACCATGTAGGACCAGCAATCTATTCTAATACACCAATAATCACATAGCATCTACAGTAGCCCGAGGACGCAAAAGAAGTTCTTTCAGTCCCATTTATTGAAGTACGATACGTATTTTCTACCTTCAATTTCCCCACAGTCAATTACTTGTACCTGATCCTTCCATTTAGTCCCTTGTCTCCTTCTCGTGTACCTTCCACATCCTTTTCCAAACAAACACCTCCAACCGTCTTGAATTTTAAATGACCCTTTGTAACATTGCCAACTTACCTCAGAGTTGATCTTTTTGAATTCCTCCTCCTCCTCGTCAACTTCAAAGTAGAGCTCGGTTGATGTGATGGAAATTACGCCGGGCGCCACGATACCGGGAGCGATTAAACGCGCTTTCGTACTTATATTCACGGGACCTGAGAAAAAAGCAGGATGGTCAAGACAAGAAAAAAAAAACATTAGATAGAGCTAGCAGAGCAGAAATAAAATAAACAGCCGACAGTACTTTTTTTTCCAGATTTAAGACGTCTTATGCTGTGCATCCTGATCGTGATAAAATTAAATATTTTTGACAAGGTGGTTCCGTAACTTGCAAGAAACGCAAAACCCTCTAACCCATCATCAGCATTAGTGCTCGGCCCCATGCAAACTACGGGACAAACTACGGGATCAGGTTGGACAAAAGGAGGGCGCACATCAAAAGATCCTGTGCACTCCGAACATGTGGGCACTAGCGTCAAGGGCATTTCTGAGACATCAGGCAGTCGGCATCACCTGAGCTGGAAGCCCTGCACTAAGAAGTAAGAAGTAAGTATCAGCATTACGAATAACCAGTTCCAGTTGCCCGGGCGAGTTGCGTGATAAGCGAACCATGGGATACAATGATCAACGCAAGAAATACCTGGACCCGTGAAAAACTCTTTGCTTAGCTTATGCAGGCTCATTCAATCAGCGGGATTTCGAACTTAGCTTGTGTAGGCGCATAGCACGGTCATATTGTATAGAACGCTCTGGATTCCCACAATGGGCACGACGCAAATTTCACCCAAATAGAACTGCTCCAGTCTGTGCTGCTAAAATGTACGCACCGGTAAGATCGGAGTCGAGATCTCGGTCGTCCGACAACAACTCATTGTCATCCATGAGATCGGTAGACTGTACATGGTTATGCGACCGGTTTAGACTCAGCTGGGCATGAAACTCCTCGCGAGCCTGGAAGTAAACAACTAGATTAAAGGTATCTGGTGCCAGGGCCAGGGCGGTATCTTATAAGGTATCATCGGTGGAAGAATTGAAATTTAGCACGACAAACCATGGAAAATGCTACGGTTTTGTTGATTTTAGGCAAGCTTTCGATTCTATTTTAAAATACAACCTTATAATGAAATGGTTTTGGAAGGAATAAAAAACGAGTTAATCTAGTGAACATAACTACGCAAAACGCCAAAGCTAGTGTAATAATAGACATGTGATCTGGAAATGAATTTTCACTTAGGCGCCCATTCCATCGACCGGCTCGGGCTATTTACAAAAACGGTGACGTGGTAGCAGACATTCACGACTTAGGTGAGGTTTCCACCGACTTCGCATTGCAGAATGCAAATGACATTGACGGAAATTAGAATTTTTCTTTTTATAGAAATCTATTAAAATGTTTGTACTTAACATATCCCATGACGCCATTTTTTAATTTTAGTTTGTTTGTTTGTGATTTTACTGTATGATCATTGATCAATTTTAACTATGGCATAGAGGAAAATAAACATTTCCGTCAATTCTGTAATGCGAGGTCGGTGGAAACCCCGCCTAAATCTTGAATGTCTGCTACCACGTCACTGTTTTTGGAAATAGCCCTAGCCGGTCAATGGAATGGGCGCCTTACCTAAGGAGTAAGACAAGGAGATGCACTCTCAGCTGCGCTTTTTAACAGGGCCCTGCAAAAAGCATTACAGAATGGTACAGGCCAAAGCCCACCACGGGCTGTAGAGCTGGAAGAAGGCGAAGATGAAGAATTTGAATTTTATTTGGACATAAGCTAGTTATAAATGACTACTAAGACCCATTAATTTTACACTTTTTTCTTCAAATTGCTCTCCAATTGGAATTGCCCCCGGACACTCCCGCCCGTCAAGGCTACTTTACCTGCCGATCTAATAAAATTTGAGATTTCAATTAGAACAGATTTAGAATTAAGGAATGCAAAGGCGACACTCAAAGGCCCTGCTGCATCAAAGTTTTTCCTCTAGTAGGGGCATGGGCCATTCAATACCTGTAGAATAGCATCGTCGGGAGCACCGTGTTCCATTGCAGCCTTCAGAGACGCCTCCGGGTGCGTGGATCCCAGAGGATTATGAACAAACCTCTTTCTTCGTCGGGCATCGTCTTCCCACGCATCTAACTTCCAAAAGTCCATTCCCCTATAAAACAAAAAAAAGGGTAAAAATTAAAAATTCCTCTCCATCTTCAATTACAAGACATACCTGAAACGTTTCCAATTTTAGCACTGTCGCGGCTATGAACTTCAGTAAACGCCCCCATTTTCTAGTACAGTTCTTTACCTACTCGACTATCAACAAAATCATCATCAATAATGTGATGCAGTTGCCCAAGTATGAGCCTCCTACTAACCCTCCTGTCTCTCTACTTCCGATATTCAACACGTCCTCTCTTTGTATCTCATCCTAGGTCTTCCTCGTCTTCATGTTCCCTCCATTTCTTCCTGCAGTCATTTCCTCTATTTCCTCCACCTGCTATTGTCCATTCTCTTGAACGAGTGCAGTCTCCTTCTCACTTTCTACTCAACCAATGGTTCTTCCAAGTCTCTTGTCATCATTCCTTTCATTTACTCGCGCACCTACTGTTAACCATATGCTCTGTGTCCGAACCATTGCACCTTCGCGACTATCTCAATGTTTTTTGGGACGAATTAAAATAAAATTGACTTACACTTGAGGTGCGGTATAGCCCCACGCCCCATGTTTGTTGCCCATGATGTTACGGACCTTTTCCATCAGTCTCGACGCAATTACATTGTCCCGCCTTCGTGCGGCCGTTATTAAATGGTCACACATTCGCTCTTCTTCCCTGAAATCATTGAAATCATCAGCATCATTCATTCTCAGGGACAGAATGTCAACAATATTCCTATTGTGCAATAGTATAACTACTAGTTGAGCGACTACGCCATGGTAAGGCGATGTCCATAGCGAAGCCAAAATATCACTACCCGAGTTAAAAAAAAACCATATACATACTTGCGATCAAGCAGAGTTTGCGCGCATGCGCCCTCGAAATCTGCATGCTTAAGTACATCGTCTGCTCGCATCCGGTTCAATATGAATTCTGCCTCGTTGGCAACCCTGACGATGTGGTCCTTCATGGCGTGCGAGAGGAGGCGGCCTTCGTTGATAAGCTCAATAAAAGCGAGACCAGCGTGTTTCTGCAGTGAGTTTTGCCATTCTTGGGAGCAGAGGAGCATCACTAACTCCACGACGCTTGTACTGTTTTTGAATGTTATTAGGCCTGCAAATAGGATCAAATTGTGGTGTATAGGTATGTGGGACGCCCACATAAAGCATTTGTATTTCATGTTTATTTATTTACTTATATTTTAACAATAATGTCTGACTTATTCGTTTTACGACAGGACTTTCATCTTTATACGCCTCTTCTAGTGAAAATTGGCAATCATCATGGCAATTTGACCCTTGCAGACTACTGCTATGTAAAGGGAAAAGTGGTGCTCTTGCCAAACCACTGTTGCAGGTTTTTCAACAAGGATGTTCCTATATTCTTCTGCCGGGTAATTTTCACATTTGACGAAGACATTTCGAGTTTGTTAAATGACAATGTGAGCACTCGGTCTAATATTGAAGGTTGGCAACAGAAAAAAAATAAATTATTAGGCCGGACTGTTTACCTTTGCCTTCCATTAGTAACTCCTGCCCATGTGAACCCACAAGAGTCTTCGACAGAAAGGGCGCAAAGTCAACCATGATTTCCCTCAGCAGCGGACAAACTGAACCAAGAGCAGTCTCCAGTTTTTGTGTCAGAGAAGCTTCCCTGGAAGGTGTCGGAATTGGCAAATGCTCGACAAGGTTCTGAAAAACCAATAGAATAGAAATCTCTGCTTAATCATTCATAATTTATTCTGATTCCAGCAGTTCGTTTCAAGACCTCACAGACATGCATGATTGGTGATCTAGCTGTGTTAGGCTAGACTACGTCTGTTTTATATTCATTACTCCTTTCCTGAAAATGCCTTCCGGTCTGACCCACACACAATGTTTAGAACTAAGGTGGAAGGACCTGAGCTAATAAACTGCAAGCTCTGTCACTCATACCTTAATCGGTAAGTCGTCAGGTCGCGGCGTAGTATGCGACGGTTGGTACTCCGGGGTCACGCGTACTACCGATATTTCTTGCACAGGTTTCTCTCCGCGCTCCTCATCGACTCGACCGCGGTCCGAGTCATCGTTCAAGTTCACATCCGTCCACGTTTCCTGACTCGACACCTTGTCGTCCGCAGCTTCGGGACTGGTTTCCGATTCTGGCACAGTTGGGGTGATATTTTGAACCGATTCTTCAGGGGATTCAGCGGAGTTCTGTGGAGGAACAAAGGAGCGGTAAAATAACTCGAGACTACTAATGCTTAGGAGCGTTCCTAGGCGACTGAATTAGTTTTCTGCGCAGACGTAGAGACGTTCAATAGTTCGGTCCAGAGTTAAGAGAGAAAGGGCTTCACTCCCTGAATTTTTTGTTGCACTTGCCAAGCCTTCTTCGGCAGCTAGAGGGGCCGAAAAAGGGTCGTGGCATGTTCCACGAGAGATTCAGGGAGCGAATGTTCCATCTCTCCCAAACAGAACTGCAAGCAACAGACAGTCACCTTGTAGCCCCATTTAATAGAAATACTATACAATGAGAGAAATATATAGTATTCAATCAATAAATAATCATCAGGTCCTACTCAAACATCTTTGCTTATTCACAGCAATTAAATGCACAGCAAGCATCAGGCAATACCTTATGGTACGTGGTTAGTTGATCTAGACGGGAGAGATGCCGGTAGCTGTTATCCAACTCGTAACTAGTGGTATGGTTAATTGACGTGGTGCGTGGACGAACGACAGACTAAACAAGGACAGTTATTAAGGTTAGTTTTGGCGCGAAAAAGCGTTGCTACTGTGCATAGCCAGGTAATTCAATTTTCATAAATTCAACGTATGCTATCCGAATAATGCTTTAACTAAGTTAGTGTTATGGTCTATAGTTTATTGAAGTGGTGCTTGGACGAACGACAGACTAAACATAAACAAGTTCAATTAGTAAAGTTAGTTTTGGCGCGAAATAATGGTTGTGTTTAGGCAGATCTTTAATTTTCATAAATACAACGTATGCTATCATTCTTTAATAGTGCTATGGCTCATTAACGTGAAGTGTGCACGAACGACAGACTAAACATGGACAAGTAAAGTTAGGTTTAGCGCGAAACAAGCGTTATTAGGGTGTTCGTGGTGTTAATGTAAATAGTTTGTGGTGACAATAACTGTGTGGACAGGGCTGCCATTTCCATAAAATTTCAAGTGGCTTTGGAGACTGTCCGGAGTAAGTGCTGTGACGTCTCCCCTTAAGATTGCATGTATAGCGGCCATGTTGGATTGCTATATTCTCCGGAATTCTCCCTTCTGGAGAAAAATTCGGAGAATGTGAGAAACACGAAATGGTAGCCCTGTGGGTGAAATTGATCCGTGGATTTGATTAGTTATTAAAATAATGATAATAATAGTTTACCACACAGCCACAAATGCATACAAAATTGGCACTCCCAAGAATCAATTACAATTATTAGCTCGAACCATAATCAATTTAAGACATAAACCAGCAATGTAAGAGCTGTGAGACACATTGACATTGTGCAAAACAGAAATATTAGCCTATGGACAAAATATGCTGAAATTATTATCAAACAAGAAGTAACTACCTTTATAGGCTGGTTAACAGCCTTAACAGTTTCTCTATCTGCCAGGACCGAAGGATTGTTCTCCCCTACAACAATGCACTCGTATTCGCTTTCTTCTTCACATAGCCCTTGCCCCGCCACTGAAACGGTAAAATTACAATAAGATTTCTTCAAATTAATAATTACAATAAACAACGCAACGTGCGTTCATGTCAATTAACTCTTTGTGCAATTAAAGCAGTAGATGGAAGAGTGAATAGAGATGCTGGGGAATAGAAACGAATAAAAAATGTGTATCACCTTTTATTTTTGTAATAAATTTTACTCTCATTTATTTAATAGCTTATAGAATAATTTAATGCGTACGTTTAGTAAATTGAGCGCTATACCTACACTTCAAACGTCCACAAGACATGGATTTGGGATAGGCTTGGACTTTTTTTAATCTCTGACGTTACAGGCGTTCATTCGAACTGTTCCCATCATTGTCTGCAGCAATAAATAAATAAAAATGACTCCATTCCTACTAATAAAGTGTACAACAGTGGGAAATTGAAGCAAGAAATTATTGCTGATAACTATGAAATATTCAAATACATACAATACCGAAACAAAGTAAGTGAAAGAGAGAATGATAGACATTGAGTAAGGAAGGAAATAGATAATGTCCAAACTACAACTTATCATACTTTAACAAACAGTAAACAGAACACTTGCATCTAGGATAAAACTAAAGTTAGAGTTAATTTATATCTATTAAGGCATTTAATTATTATTAAAGCTGTGAACTTTGAGAGAATTCTTTTGCCTGAATGATTTCGCCTAGCTGTCTTTGCCACACCAACTACTAAGTAGATAAATAATAAGAATTATCCTCGTATGGTCCTGCTGCAATTTTCAAAGTAGTAGGCCTACAGATATTTGGCTTTTATCTTCATAATCCGATATACTAACTGATTACGGAGTGGCGCAATAAAATTAATTATTAATTAATCATTTATTTACAAATAGACCTAAAAGTTCAATAAAATGCAAGCCTCAATATATACATAAAATTATATATTGTATCGCATTTAGTGAAATGTCGCACGTCCGGAAAGTACAGATCTATCTAGTGTAAAGTAAAACAATTCACCCCCCCCCCCCCTGGTAACAGACCTGCTGTGTAGAATGAACAGCAACCTAACATAGAAATATATTAGCTGGAATGGCGAGAATCCATTACGGGGCTCCCATTAGTCATAAGCCAACTATCAGAGAGTACCAATGTAAAAAAAAAATATTGAAGTCTTAAACATTACAGCATAGCAGAACGGATATCTGGACCCGGTCAAAACTCAGTACTTAGCTTGTGCAGGCTATTCACCCAGCGAAATTGCGTACTTATCTTGTGCAAAGCACAAACAAAAACACTAGCCGCTATACTGATAACGGTCTACAGCCCGGAGATGCAACCTACAAATTTCTTCAGCAGGCACCAAACATGCATAAAAAAAAACACATGCCAGCAACATGGCAGTTACCTTCATGGTGAACGCGGTACCGCCCATTGTAAGCCTTTGGATAGTGACTGCCACGGGATTGGTGGGATTGTCGGGAGGGGAAGGAGCCCCCCGTGGGGGGTGGGGGATGGTGGGACCCGGCGAGGAACTGGGGGTAGACGTGGTGGGACCACTGGTGGAACAGTGGGCGAGATCCGTGTTCTGTGAGTGCGCACAAACAAACACAGTGGCGCTTTAGTGGGCGGTGGAAGCAGTACTAGCCGCTATGGATTGTTGTTTCGTTGAAAGAATGCATTTTGGAAAATAACTATCTTAGTTAAGAGTGTACTACGACCCGTAGGTGCCCATTCCATGGACCGGCTAGGGCTATTTCCAAAAACGGTGACGTGGTAGCAGACATTCAAGACTTAGGTGGCGTTTCCACCGACCTCGCATTGCAGAATTGACGGAAATGTTTATTTTCCTCATGCCATAGTTAAAATTGATCAATGATCATACAGTAAAATCACAAACAAACAAACTAAAATTAAAAAATGGCGTCATGGGATATGTTAAGTACAAACATTTTAATAGATTTCTATAAAAAGAAAAATTCTAATTTCCGTCAATGTCATTTGCATTCTGCAATGCGAGATCGATGGAAACGCTACCTAAGTCTTGAATGTCTGCTACCCCGTCACTGTTTTTGGAAATAGCCCTAGCCGGTCAATGGAATGGGCGCCTTAGGAAATAGTCAGCCCGAAATTTGATACTTCTTATTTTTTTATTTAATTAACTAAGAAAGTTATTAAAATATTGTTCGTTTAAGTTGTAGAAGACTACTTTAAGCATAATATAATAGAGTATTATTAATTTTAAGGTTTGTAGTTTTTTCGTGGTATCTATTTTATCTGAGATTTTAGCCCTCAATCATTTTTATAAATAAGCTACGGTACCAAAAATTAAAAATAACCTATGGTACTATACGACGCACGATGTAGTATTCTACAACTTGAATGAGCTAAATCTTTTACATATTAATTTTTTAGTTCAATAAAAAATAAAAAATAAGAAGTCAAGAAAACAACGGATTCTGGAGTACCTATTTCCTATGGGATGTACACTCTTAAGTACACTCAGGTGATTCTGCAGCGGCGAGTTGCCGACGTCTTTGTTCATGGTACGAATAGGGCTTGGTGAAAGGTTGGTGCAAAACCACAGAGTCTACTTCATTATATATATAATGTCACTTCATTTCATTTCAGGTTTCTATCGTGCACTTTCGTGCGGTCGGCTACTCATCAGAAATCTGTCCAACTACCCATTTGCTACTTTAAAAAAAAGACGTCGGAACCGTCCGTGTGAACCGGGCCTTTTTTGTAATAGTTCTAGATCTCGTTTCACAAAATAATGTACCATCACTTAAAAAGATTCTGTTAGGAATACTGGACGGCCCCACCATCTATCAATGCATGGCGGTCCCTCAGCAATCCTTACTTTCTAAGCGATGATAGGAACCGTCCATAATCTGCGAAATTGAATTAGCTACTCATGCATGCTACTATTGTAGTATCAGTAACTCTAAGTCTATAAATTAATTTTAACCAAGGACCAACATTTTCAATATTGTCAGCGCAATGCTGATTTCATGTATAGTACTATACTACTATAAATTATCCATGAAGTGTGCTAACGCTTGATCCCGCATCTGTAATTTTATTACAAGAGATAGGGAGCAACACACAAAATGCATCCTTTCGATGAGGCCAGCAGTTTACAGGCGCTAAAAACACTAATTTAGGCTACCATTTGCTTTGTACAAAAGCCTAGCTTACTTGATATATTGTTTAGTATAGCTGATATTCTGCATTAGGGCCGGTACACACGGACAATCCACGCCGGCGTGAGACGTTGAGAAATTTATAATGGGAACAAATAGGCTGATGATAGTTTGGTGCAAAGAAAAGTTGTGACGTCGATGCGTGTCTAAGGAAAAACCGTACACTTTCGGCTTCAAGCCAGCCGGCGAAATCGTCTAGAAATCGACAAGAAATCTTCTGCTAGCCCTATGGCTACAATCGAAAAGATGTCGGCAAATCGCGAAGAGAATCGTCCGTGGGTGCCGGGCCTTAAGCTCGGATCTGTGGCTTGTGTTCCAATATCCATAACAGTTCTAGCCAAAGCCTCAACGAGAAAATATGATAATGGATGTGCTAGGGGGGGTCGGTTTTATGTGTGTCTCTTAATGTTATGACTTGAACAATGATTGAAGTACTATTCTTTTCAAGACATTATTTTGCAGTATTATATGGTATATATAACACTGACAAGAAATTAACTTTGGTTGAAGAGGTAACCTCATCGTGGGTTGGAATCCTGCCAAGCCCAGTTTTTCTATATCCCCTATATTTCGGTTTTCAAGAAATCTTCTTAATACGAGTATTGCTACTTCTTCCTTTAGTGTTGAGCATTAATTTTTCCATTTTACTTTTCCAAACTAGTCAAATGTAAGCAAACCTACGCAAAACTGACTCCAGACTATTGAATAGCTTTTTACAAGTAAGCAGATATGTTACTCTTTTCATAATGATAACCTAGCCCACGTCGACTTCCAACTAGCTGCTGTGCTCAACTTACCAGGTGACGAAGTGCCATTAGTGTGGTGCACGGGCGGGGGGCTTGGTCCAGTCCTGGGGGGCGCCGGTGGCTCTAAAATATCCCGATACTTGGAAACCATTAATACAGAGATGAAATAGACTATGGCCAGCGATAGGAACTGCGCTTGTTTTGTCTCCTCCTGCAAAATAAATAATAAATTGATTTAATCTCGTGCAACCAATACTCTGCGCAGGTCTGAAGACGTTGAGACATGTCCAGACAGGGTTTTCGCCACTCAAAGAGAACACATAGAGTTTTATAGAAGAGAGATGGGAGATTCGCTTCTCGACGATATTTTTAAATTACTGGGGTGACCTGCCACGTCTCTTATTAACTTAACTTATTTGGATGTAGGAATCCAAGCTGGACTTACCACATCGCGGTATATAACAGCCCGAAGTCGGTTGACATCCATATCCTGCAGCAACTTGTCCGGATCCTTGACTGGGCTTGTCTGACTGGATATATTGTCCAAAGCGTTCTTGGAGGGCCCGTGTGCACCCCGAATCAGGGAATGTAGCGCGAGTCGGTTGTGGGGGTCTAACTGGGGCAAGGCCGGATATGGCCGTGCACGCTCCTTACACTCTAAGCAGTTTCTCACAGCACAAGTGCAGACCTAAAACGAACCGGAACAAAAATTTGCAAGATTACTCCTCAATTTTCTCCCAATCCCTTTTAACTTATGGTACTCAATTTTAGGAATATGCAACCCAATAAAAATTCAAATCTGTGGAATTGAAGGCTCATTCCTTTCTCTGGGACCACGGATACTCTTCCTGAACAGGTCTGAATAGATTAATAATAAATAGAATAATAGAATAAAAAATTCTTTGGAACTTCCCTTGTTGGTTGAGATTGAGATGATAATGTTGGAGCAATACTCTGTCTATCTACGACTCCAGTCATTCATTCATTCAATAGGTCTAATTCATTTAAACTTCCCTCGTAGGTTGAGATTGAGATGATAATGTTGGAGCAATACTTAGTCTATCTACGACTCTACGAGCAATACAGATAGGAACAGCCTACTACAATATTAATTAGATTTTTTTACTCTATGAAAATAGCAAGTTTGTTTCTTGGTTTAGAAAGAGAAGAAAACGTACCAGCCGAAGACATTGACGCAGAATGCCTCCACTGGACATGTTTTTCTCTGCTTCAAGCTCACTGAAGTTGAGCGAAGATGCAAAGATAAGTACATCGGCCATATTGACTAATCGCTGAAGGAAAGACACAGCCACTTCGATCGGCATACCCTGCGTCGGTTCTAATACGTCCAGCTCACTCTAAAATGTCCAAAGAAATACAATATAAATGAGTATTTAATTTATGAATCGCAAAGAGTGGCAGAGAACCTGCCGTATCGCCTACCCGTCAAAGAGATAAAAGCGAGGAAAAGTAAAAGTAAAGTAAAGGAAAAATACATTTGATTATGATAATAGCTGAATTAAACTAAATTAAAATAATATAATAGCGAAATACGCTTACATTAGGACTTGTAGCACTAGCGAGTAAGGGCAGAAGACCCCCGCACGCTATTATAAGGTTGTCAGACAGCTGACTGATTAAATGCACCGTATTAACAACAAATATGGCGTTCTCTCCGCTGTTGACAAAGTCCAGAACCGACTTTGTCGAATGAGATCTCCATACCTTAAAAAAAAAACAAGAAAACTTAGTTAACACATCTGCAAACATCTGTTAAATATCTATCTACCTGAATGCGTTCGCATTCGCATTATAATACGATCTGTTTTGACTATTGGTTAATAATTAAGTTATTGGATGATCATTAATACCATCACTTTTTGATATTTCGGAGGTTATTTAAAATGGGAGGATTCTAATGTGCTCCTTATGGTTTACTTTACGTACGCATTCGCCGATATTCTTCACTATGTCCATTGTCCGATTCGACCAGCCTCTCTGTAAACTCCCATCGTACCCCATTACTTATTGCGAGGTTTTTCCGGGTTATACGGTGAACTATAGCGGCATTTTCAGTTAATTTTTCACTACTTTGGCGGAATTTGCGGCATGCTCCTTACTCAAAACTACCTTTTATTTTTAACGATAATAAATTTTATAACATTTTTTTTTTCTTTCGAGTATTTGCGCCGGTCGGTGTGTGTGTGTGTGTGCGGAGATGTTAACTTATTTGGTAGGTTACGTTTAGAATGGTTCTCTTGTATTTGTCTATCGGTGACTCCAGTCTTGATAAGAAAATTTAATATTGCTGTGACCGGCTACGACAATTACTTTAGCAGCTGAATGATTCGCAATTTCAAAATAGTTGAAAGCTCTTCCAATGCCGTTACCAAATGTGTAAGAACCTCCTCTTAAAATTAAAGCATTTTTCATACAAACTTCAGAAGCCAATTAATTTTCAAAAGGAATCACAAAATTTTCCAATCTTCTGGATACCAAGTCACATGCTTTTCACTGTTCTTCGCAGCTAATAACTGAAATTGTGTTTACTATTTACCTGAATATCAGTTTCGAGAGAGAACAATACATCTGATAACAGGCGTTGATGAATATAAGACCACTTAAACTCGGGAATCCGAAATGGCGGGCGTGTGGGCCCGGGGGAGAACATATGGCGGGATCCTGATTTTTGTCCGGCTTCTGAAAACAACAAAAATGGGTAAGATATCAACTATTTCAACTTCAATGCTGAATTTAGAGTAAGAAAGACACGGAAAATGGACCTTGCCGGGGTGGGATGCTAACCACTGCACGTCGCGTCGTCGCCAGCCAGCCAAACGCGCCCTAATTTATTGAAACTCAGTTCAACTGATGCCAAAAGCGACTTCAGTGACAATGTGGTAGCGTGCTTGTACTTGTACGAGTATCTACTCACCTTGCGGTCGGAGACGTGTCGTAACTAGACACAAGTACCTATTAGGTGACTTAGTGAGGCGACTGAAGAGGTTAATCGGATACATTCATTAAATTGTTTGTATGCAATTAACCTTTAAAAAAAAACTTACAAGTGGCCCAGTGGTCCCATGTCCAATGCCAACGACCCCATGAAAAAAACTTACTTTTCAACTCACCGAATTGCATGGGGTCCACCTGAGTACCAGCCCTTGTGCTTTGGTTCCTTGCGTCTTCACCCAAATCTTCTATCCTCTATTTCTCCTCCTGCGCGTCGTCGCCAGTCTCTCGAACGCATTCTTCATACGTGCCCTAATTGATTGAAACTCAGTCCAACTGTCGCCAAAATAACTGTTACTTTTCAACTCACCGAATTGCATGGGGTCCACCTGGGTACCAGCACTTGTGCTTTGGTTCCTTGCGTCTTCACCCAAATCTTCTATCCTCTCTTCCTCCTCCTGCGCGTCGTCGCCAGCCTCTCGAACGCATTCGTCATACCCACCATAGTATCCACCCTTTATTATTACCTGGAACATAGAAAAGTGCATCAGTAATAT
Organism: Psococerastis gibbosa; assembly: GCA_963971405.1. NCBI lineage: Eukaryota > Metazoa > Arthropoda > Insecta > Psocodea > Psocidae > Psococerastis > Psococerastis gibbosa. The sequence goes on along the minus strand of OZ020489.1, from coordinate 41,117,792 downwards.
CCTGTTGACCTGTTGTAATGCTGTAAAATTATTATTATTATTATTATTATTATTATTATGAGGCGACTGTACACATGAACCTCGCCATAAGAAAACTACAGGCACTCTCACACGACCTCGGACTAACTATAAATAGCAAAAAAAACAAAATCATGCACATACGAAACAGGGGACCTTTGCAAATAAAAAACAAATATTTATTCCATACACACGATTGCCTGCACAGAATAAAAATAGAAAATTGTAAATGCGAAGACAAAATTGAAGTAGTAGAAGAGCATAAGTACCTTGGTCTGCAAATTGACAGTAGAATGACGTGGGAAAACCACATAGAAAGACTATGCAAACGACTACGCTCAGGGAGTGCGGCTTTGGCACGATTAAAATATGGAGTACCTTTTAAAACCATTAAATTAGCGTACCACGCCCTGGTCGAATCCATAGTAAGCTACGGTATAACAGTATACTTCAAAGATAGAAATACATACACCTACAAATTAGAAATGATACAAAAGCGAATAATAAAAAACATGTTATCAAATAAAATCAACAAGAAATACAAAGAATACGACGAAAAATTCAAACATGCTAGCATTTTGCCAATAACAAAATTATTCAAGTATAAATTAATAAGAGATAACTATTTTAAAAAAGAGTACCAAATAGATGATAAAGGGAAGTATAATACAAGAAACCCAAAAAAGCTTAAATTTGAGATAACATATAACAAATATGGAGAGAGATTAAACAAAGTACTTATACCAAAGATATTAAATGAACTTCCCCCACAAATGAAAGAATTTAAACAGATGGGTGAGTTAAAAGCGGGTATAAAAAGATGGTTGGTCAATGGGAGGTAATAATAAAAAAAAAACTGACTAGGCTATATTAACATTAAAATAACAAGTAAAAAAAAAAAAACATTATAATTAAGTAACAAAAATAAATTATTAAGCCTTGTTTAGCAGCACTGTATAAGTCTTATGTCCCAAATAAGCGCTAGCTTGGGGATGCGGGATGTTATTATTATGTAACTTATTATTATAATATTAATTAAAAAAAAAAAAAAAAAAATATTATTATATAGTTGAAGCGACCAAGTAATTGAAATGCGAAACTGCTACCGTAACCAACTGTAAGACAGAACAGACTCAGCGAATTAATATACAGATAAAAGATATCAAAAATTTCGAATGCAACTGAAGTAGAACAATGGAGTAAAACCAAGTGGTAGAACTAATGAATATTAATACTAAATGTACCTCGTTTTCTGGAAATCTAGGAGCCTCCTCAAAATTCAGCGAAGTGGTGTCGCTAACACCAGTCGCTAGAAACTTAGGTTCCTCTCCTTCTACATCCGGTTGGGACGGCTCACTGTTGTCGTCTGCTTCTGATTTCACAACACAACCACTATCTACAATGTTGCTCACAGTCGGCACAACGCTATTCTCACTATTGGCACCTTCGCTTTCCTCGCCTACTACCACGCTCTCATCACTGCCCCTGACTTCCTCCAGAACATCACCATTCGTTAGCCCATTTTCTTCGGTTACAACAATAGTCATTTCACTGTTTTCTTCGACAACACCATTTCCAACTTCATTCTCTGGAATACTTGAGCAAGTAGGACTAGGTAAAACTTCAGCATTTTTCTCAGGCGTTCCAAACACCTCACAATCACTATCTTCAGCGGTAGGGAGAGTTTTAACAGGACTAGATTTAATACTATCTGGAATGCGTTTAATTATATCGTATAAAATTTCTTGAGCTATAAGTCTCGCTTCTTCCTCTCTGGTTAACACCTCTGTTACTTCCTCCGATTCCTCGTCTTCGGGGTCTTCTATTTGCGAATCGATTGGAGGTCGAAGCAACTCCTCCAAATCGATATCACATTCTTTCGAGCTCTCGAGCCGTTCACACAGATCTTCGGCGACGATATCCTCGGCAGCGTTGTCTGAACAGGATATCTCTGAGGATATTTCGGTGGCATTGTCGACCATGTTTTGAAGGTTTTCATTCTGGTCATAATTAGCGTCGTCGCCACGTCCCTCTTCAAAGTTGGGCTCACATCTGCATGTCACGTCGAGAGTGCCATCCTCTTTCTGCAAATAAGGATAAGATTTTGAGAAGTAGTCAGGGTGTGTGGTATATCCTGTATATGGACAAAATATGAAAGTAGCCCCGTGCCCTCAAGGATGTGAAGACTGAAAGAAACCCATTCTGGAACCTAGTATTGACATTACAATTACATTGTATTATACAACTTATTGTGTGAATCTCACATGGCCGGACACGTAAAGCGAAAGGATAAAATCAGGGAAATACAGGAGAAAAAAAAAAGCGGGAAGACAAAGAAGACCAAGAAATAGACACAGAAAGTAGATGAAGGACGATCTCAGAAGAGTCAGACTGATACCAGAGGAAGTGTGTGAATAAACAGAAGTGGAAGAGGGAGTGGAGGAGGCTCACATATCACACACCGGCCAAATAGAGCTGATTATTAATGATGATGATGATGCTACAATATAATATGTATTTCCCGCAAGGTCCGGAATAGCTCAGTTCTCAGTTGCGTACCTTATCTTGTACGAAGGCGTTCTGTTGATCCCAACCTGAGATGGTGCTGATAGGGCGTTGTTGCCGAACAGCAGGATCTGTGATGTTGTCAGATCGGTGCCGCTCATAGTGTTCGTACATTTGAGCGAACTGGAGTTTGAACTCTTCGTAAGACACCTACAACAAAGGAAAAGTTTTATACATGGATTCTCAGTAGTCAGTAGTATCTGCAGCAGTTTGTCTATTGTCGCTTGTAGCCTGTACGGGTTGACATCGAGGACAAGTACCAGCCAGTTTGCCAGCGGCCAAAATTGAAACGGGGACATTACCAATATTAACCGATAGTATCAGCAGTGGCGGATCCACAGGGGGTCAGGGGGGTCGAGACCCCCCCCTAAATGAGGAAATTTATAGTAGTCATAAGATACCTGGTTAAAAAAAAAAAAAAAAGTGGATAAAACTCAACTTTTCAACCAAAAAATTACCTTTTAAACTTTAAAAAAAAACTTGTGACCCCCCCCCCCTTAAATTTTCCGCTGGATCCGCCCTTGAGAATCAGTGAGATTGTTGACAAGACAAAGATTAATGGCCAACCTCCATAAAAAGTCCTTCAAGAATAATTTTTGCAGCCCAATACAAAACATAATCTGGTGAACCTCTGCTATTGCCGAGAGCAGGGCACGTCTTAAGGTGTTTCCTGTCCATTTCTTCCCGGGTGTCGCACAGAGGGCGGAAAGGCTCCGCTGCTACACCTACACGGTGAGGAGTTTCTGAAGGTCGTCAGTCATGACCCGTTGTTAAAATAAATTCAGCCACTGGTATCTAGGTAGGTTCTTTGGCGGCCTGTCTTTCTTGTGCATTAGTTTTTCTATGAATAATAATGGTCCGTACTACATACCTTTGAATGAACGATAGCCAGGGTATCCACCCAAACTCTCCAACCGCCATATTCATGCTTAATAGCATGATGCAGGAGCATCCTAAATAGAGAGTAGACCATATCCGAAGTGTTCTGCTCCTCGGTCGTCTTAGGGTGGATATAAGCCATAGCGATTAGCCATTCCTGCCACACAGACATCTGCAGAACAGTTCGCCGATTTTCCCGGTTGTTGTTACACAAAAGTGTCATATCGGAGAGGAAGAGCTTCTTCACTTCCATCAGGGTATCCGTTTGCTTCGACTGGCGTATGAGAGTGGCAACCACTTTTAAGATCACTAGAAAGGGACAAGAAGAAAATTGTTTAGTATCCTAATGTCAATCATTTATATTTCCTTACTTCATTACCCTGCGTTAACAAATTACATTCGAGTATAACAATTCAGAATAAAATAACCCTTCATCTATATATGAGAGGGTGGGGGATGGGATAGGATAGTGAACACCACATTCCATGATGAAATCTAGTTTGAAAAAATGCAACTTAATGCGTTCTTCAGCCGAATCAGACCATTCACCTACGTAAAGCCATGAGGCATTCACTATCTAGACCACATTTCAAAGAAACTGAACTGAATATCTTTGAATTTTCAGAAGTTGACAGTAGTGTAGAACTTGGCTTAGGTGCCCATTCCATTGACCTAAGAATATCAGATCTTTATATCCAGAATATCTCCAACCTTTTACGCACACAATACTAACATATTACTAATTACTAATACACTAACATGAGGAGACGGAGGAGTACGAGCGGATCGACCACGGCCTATTAGCTCGCATCCCTTTGTCTCCTCACCAGACTCCGGCCAGGGAAGCCTACGTGATTATACTAATACACTAACACAACAACAAAACTAGCATAATTCAACTTTGGTTTCCATACAGTTATTTGTAGTTATTTAGTTATTTGTATAAAAGCCTAAACCGCACACGGACTAGTCCTGCGGTAAGTCACCCCTATAATTGTAAAAAAAAAACCTTGTAAAAATATACAGCTTTTTGATTTGATTTGATTGATTTGAGGGCTATTTCCAAAACGGTGACGTGGTAGCAGACACTCAAGACTTAGGTGGCGTTCCACCGACCTCGCATTGCAGAATTGACGGAAATGTTTATTTTCCTCTATGCCATAGTTAAAATTGATCAATGATCATACAATAAAATCACAAACAAACCAACTAAAATTAAAAAATGGCTTCATGGGATAAGTTAATTACAAACATTTAAATAGATTTCTATAAAAAGAAAAACAAACATTTCCGTCAATGTCACTTGCAATCTGCAATGCGAGGTCGATGGAGACGCTACCTAAGTCTTGAGTGTCTGCTACCACGTCACCGTTTTGGAAATAGCCCTAGCCGGTCAATGGAATGGGCGCCTTAGGCTCAGTTCTACGTTGGCATTACTTACTTGGATTCTCTAGTCTGAAATGGGATTCAGGCTCGGTATGCCTAGTATAGAGGATCTGCTGACTAATGTGCTCCGTCATTATTTCATAGAGGACGTTATAGGTAGGCAGAGTGAGAGTTTCTTCATTTAGAAGAAGACGTTCGGCTAGCAGTGTGTATAGATTATGTGGGCTCATTACATCATATTTTCTCCTGAAACAACAGTAACAATAATAATTACAATTTTAATTATGTTCGTTAATCACCACACATTAACGCTAACATTCTAAAAAAATCATGTCGTTTCCTTGAATAGTTATGTATATTTAAGTTAAATACAATAGTAAGATTAATTAATTTTAATTTTTCTTGAGCAATGAACGTGTGTTCAGACAAACCTTTCGGTTTTGAACTTTTCTCATTGTATTTTTTCCCATCGTATAAATTAAAAAAAAAAAACGATAGTTTTATCGCTATTAGTTCAAGGGTCTCCATGATTTCAGGAATTTATTAGCATTTTTCGCTTACGACACACCGCCGGACGTCAGGATTCGAAGATTGCTGATGTATTTGGAATAAAGAATGTTATTTAAAAAAGGTATAGTTAATAAAGTTTTTTAGCTACACTTTCTCAGTTCACTAGAACTGACACTGACTTTGAACATCGATGAAACCCTGCAGTAAAAGGTGTAGTAGCACACAGTAAGCAGTGCGCATTACGAGTAAATTAGCTCTTAATCATACCATATCATTACAAACAAAAGAAACAATATCTTACTTGTGGGTGGACCGGCTTAGGAAAAATCCCAAAAGTTTAAGCGCCTGCAACCGGATCAGTTGACTTTCAGATGCGAGCAGTTTGAACACGGAGCGGACGCCTTGTTTGACGTCGAAAGCGGGCACCATGGCGGCAGGGTGCTCGGACATGAGAGAGATAAGCATCTGGAGGACGTCGTGAAGATTTTCATCCTGCAAAAGCAACAGATTGATTCTTTCTTCCGCTTCTTCTATATTTACGGACTAGATTAGGCAGGGAATAGGTATGTCAGTAGTTAGCTTATTTCCCACTTTATTGTACATACAGTATGTGCCTACCTCATGCATTGTTGTCAGGTAGTTCAATATGCTCTGAAGTTCATCATCTTTGACGCCATTACCGACCATGATAAGTTGTTTGAGGAACAGCAGGATGTAAGCACGGATGGACAGGATGTCCTTCTGAGGTGGCCGAGGCCCATCTGCAAGTAATATAAATATTGATATACTCCCGGCTTATGAAAATAATTGTGATTCAGTTTTGTCTAATCATGCCTTTGAGTATTTGGATACATTGGGCTGCAATGGGTTCCTCCCTGCTATAACAGTCCCCACCAGAGTTACAGAAGACACTAAATCTTGCATCGATCATTTCTTTGTCAAAAATGTTGATCCTAACCATGCTTCTGGTTCGGTAATTACGTCGTTTAAAATAACTGACCATTTCATTACTTCATTTTTCCTTGATAATATGATTTCAGAACAACAATCCTCCAATAAACCTATCATAAAGAGATGTATTAACTATGTAAATCTTGAATTGCTGCTAAAAGATGAGAATTGGGGTCGTGTGACTCAGTGTACTAATCCTAATGATGCTTCAAATAGTTTCTCTGGAATACTCCAAAGCCTTGTTGACAAGTGTTCACTATTGAAAAATATTAATACCAGTAGGAAGAGAAAGCTTAAACCTTGGATTACACATGAGTTAATTGGTCTAATAAGGAAGAGAGATAAATTAAAACAAAAACTTAGAAATAACCCTGATAACACATTCTTGCGTAATGACTTCGTTAATTACCGAACAAGGATTCATAATTTAGTTAAAAAGACAAAAAGGGATTACTATAAATCAAAATTGGTCGAATGTCAGGGGGATCTAGGTAAAACTTGGAATATTATTCGGGAAATTACGAGTAACAAAAAGAAATCCAATCAAATTGAAAAAGTACTTTGTCCCACTGGGGAAGTTACTGCTGACTCCAAGTGCATAGCTAATGTGTTGATCAAACATTACGCAAATGTTGCAAGTGATTTATCATCGCGAATTTCTATAGTGCCGCAGCCTTCTTCACAGATTTTTCCTAGCCGTTCTATATCCGATTCCCTGTTTTTGTCACCAACTACCGAATGTGAGATACTTAAATTAATAGTAAATTTGAATAATTCTAAAACAACAGACCCAGACAATTTAGATGTATCTATTTACAAGAAAATGGCTACATATCTCACTAAACCAATTGCTCACTTGATAAATCTCTGCTTTGATACTGGTATATTCCCAGATAATTGCAAAGTTGCTTTTATACATCCTATTTTCAAGGGTGGCAAAGCGGAGAATCCAAACAGTTGGAGGCCTATCAGTTTAACTTCTATATTATCTAAAATTATTGAAAGGTGCATAAAAGAGAGGTTAATCAATTTCTTTGATAAACATGATGTAATTTCTCGGCAACAATTTGGCTTTAGATCGGGAATGAGCACTCAGGATGCAATTTTATCATTTTGTAACGAAGTTTATCATTACCTGAATGTGTCAAAACCTGTTATTTCAATTTTTCTTGAATTGAGCAAAGCCTTTGACACAGTTCCCCACTCTTTGTTATTGGAAAAACTATACAATTACGGTATACGAGGAGTTTGTTACGAATTAATAAAATCCTACTTGAGTAACAGAGTTTCGAGAGTTAGGCTGTCTTCTTCAAAAATTTTGAGTGAAGAAGAAGTGTTTGCTTGTGGTGTCCCTCAAGGTACTGTTCTTGGCCCTATATTGTTTTTAGTTTTTGAAAATGAATTTTGTGATGCCCAAATTGATGGACATATTATTAGTTATGCCGATGATAGTGCCATTGTAGTATCAGGTGATGAATGGGAAGATACATTTATGAAAGCTCAACTTGCTTTTAACCACGTTCAGAATTGGCTTAAATTTAATAAGTTGTCATTAAATTATGACAAAACCTATTACATGACTTTTTCTCTTTCTAAATCTGGTCAACCCATAAATAAAATACTTAAAATACTCTGTGAAAATTGTTTGAACTGTGATAATATTGACTTTAACTGTGATAATTTGTATGGATGTAATAATTGTTTTTTAGTTAGAAATGTATCGTATATGAAATATCTGGGTGTACTAATTGATGAAAACTTAAAATGGCACCTACAAATACAGCAATCTGAAAGCCGCCTTCGGAAGACTATATATAAGTTTGTTGAATTGAGAAATATCTTGTCAAAGACGTTAATGAGACAGGTTTATTTTGGAATAGCACAGTCCATAGCGCAGTATGCCGTGGCTGCTTGGGGTGGAGCCCTGGATTCTTATATCAAACAAATATGTGTAGCTATGAACTCATTAATAAAAATATCTTTGTTTATGCCTCGTAGAACCCCGACGACTAAAATTTATGAAGATTTTAAGGTGCCTCATTTTTTGCATTTTTATTGTGTTAATCTGCTATTGACTTTAAAAAATTCTCAAATAATGAGTGTGAGTTCCACTCATGCCCTTCATACCAGACACAGCGTAGCCAATAATTTGAAAACAGAGCGTCCTTTCGTTGAGCACTTTAAACAATCGCCAAATTTCAGAGCCGTCAAGGTTTTTAATGCTTTGCCTAAGGAAATTAAAGTACGGTATTATACTGACAGTTTTTTAAAATTTAGAACAATCACAAAAAAAATATGCCTTTTACTGAACTTAAAGATATTTTGAAACGATAATGTTAAAATAAAATAATGTAAGATAAATATAATAATAAAATAAAATAATATAACTTAAATATAAATAAATGGATAAAATATTCGAAGATTTGTAAGTGTTTTAGACCATTATTTATAATTAATTGTTATGTAATGTAATATGTAATGTTTTTTGTATTGTAATTGTTATGAGGGCCACGACGCAAGTCCCCTTCACAGGGTGCACTTAGTGTGGCCCTTGGACATCTATGAATTGTATTGCGTTTTTTCTTGATTAATAAATAATAATAATAATAATAATAATAATAATAAATAATAATCATAGCAACGAACATGAATTTATGTATGCAAAATAACTTGCAGTAATTCAAAACAGTCATGTTAAACATGGATAAAGTACTTTTGCTTATCGTGAATTATAATAATGATGGGAAAGGGAACTCGGAACTTCTGATGTGAACAACGAAGCGACAAACAATAATAAAACAGAATAGATGACACCTAACCTAACCCCTTCGGAGTGATGCCACTCCTCGTCCAGTGTTTGACGACCCAGTAGTAATACTTCAGAATGTGGACGGCCTGAAGGACGGAGGGGACGCGACGGACGTTAGATGAAAGCAGCGTACCCACCAGAAAATTTAAGAGTACAGCCGGGTAACAGAAGCCACTTCAAGGTACACTAATAGTAATAATCAATACTAACCTAACCCCTTAGGAGTAATGCCGCTCTTGGTCCGGGGGTTGACGACCCAGTAGTAGTACTTGAGAGTGTGGACGGTCTGAAGGACGGTGGAGACGCGACGGACGTTGGAGTAGATCTGCGTGTCCGCGAGGAACTCGGTCGCCAAGTAAGAGTAGAGCCGGGTCTGCACTGCGGCGGGCGTATAGATCCAAAGCGCTGGGTTGAAGAGGATGTGGTCCAGGAGCTGCCATGTGAGGAAAGAAAAACAAAACAACTGAGCCCGGCCATGGCGCCTGTCCTCGGACCGCTCTAAAGGTCGGGAGGATTTCAGTCATAGAGTTCCAACTTTTGGGAAAGAGTTGCGGTTTATTGGCTCAAGCGATTCAACAATAATGGGAAACTTTAATTTTCACAAATATTCAAATGGTAATAGTTTATTTTTTATTTTTTTAATTAAAAGGACACGGATTTTCGAGCCTATGAAAATACCCGCCATTTTGAAGATTATTGTCATGCTTCCGTTAATTCCTCAAGATGGCCGCCTTAGCCCCTACGCAATATGCATAACCCAGCTTACGCCAAGAGTTCTATATAGGAGAGACGGGGCATCCGAGGGCGCCAATAAAAATTGTAACCCTTGGCCCACCTGATACCACATTTCCTATGATCAGCTATTGAAAAAACTTACTAGGATTAATAAAAATATTATTGGCACGCACGAATGTCCCATCACTCCTATACACAACTCTGTTCCCACGCGCCCATCCTTCCTTTGGCAGAAGGAATTTATGCAAGCATGACGTCATCTTTAAAATGAGCGTTCAAAAATTGACGTATTTTTATTTCTTAATAAATAAATTTAAATATAAACTTAAATATAAAACTATAAATCATTCGATATTGTTTTCCATTTGAAAGTTTCCTCTTCTTTAAGTAGAATCCATTTCAATAATAAAAATGTTATTGTTTGGAACTCTGTTGAGACCAGTGAACATAGGTCAATAATTTATGTATCGAATTCGATGGCAGGGTGCTTGTACTTTTGTGAGTCTCTACACGCCATGTGACCGGAGACGTATCGCAACTCTGCACAAGTAGTAATTTACTCATTGGGGCGACTGAAGAGGTCAATTGGATACATTCATTAAATTGTGTGTATGCAATAAACCTTTTTTAAATATAAATAAATAAATAATAAATAAACTATAGTCCTATAGTATATTCGCACATTAGACTTGCTGAATTACGGTTTTCCAGTCAAACCACAAATTCGGCAACTGCAAACTACCCATTATTAAATAGACACACGACAGCGAGGCGGAGCAGGTAAGAACGTTACTGTAGGAACATCAAATATTGTGAACGATTATATATAGGCCTACAATAAGTAGAAAGCATACACACAATACATACTAGTCTAAACTACTGTCTAGAATCTATAGGCTAAACTGCTACTAATAAAATCTAATTGTTACTCGTTCCAACTGAAAAGCAGTCTAAATTATGTACAAAACATTTTACAAAATTACTATGCTAAATTACGAGCAAAATTTAGTAAGATGCTACATTTTTATATTGAGTAATCGGGTATATATACAAAGGGGATTAATTGAAGATTTTTTTAGTTTTACATCCTATTGTGATTATTAGTTAAATTTGAGGCCAGGGTTGTGATGGTCATAAGGGCTGGGGAGACTCGTCCCCCAGCGCCCTTGCTAAAAAACCACAATGCCCTCCTTCGTAAGGCAGGCAGAAACTTTTTTTAAAAAAAATCGGGAGAAAAAGAACAGAAGAACTTAGTGAAAGTTGGTGGGAGGGGGCCTTATAAAAGTTTAGTTCAATAACTTGGAGGAAAAAATATAAAACTAGCAGTGAGGACCAAAGTGGCGCCCCTTCGGTGCTCTCTCCCGTGCCCCCTATGATACCCAGCACGACCCTGACTGAGGCAACCTTAGGCTAAACATCAGAATAAGAAATGGGCAACACGTGATATGACATTTGTAAGGATATTAGTAAAGAAGTAAAGAAGGCGCAGTATGGGGAGTCCGATGGGCGGTATCCACACCCCTGATTAAGGATACATACCAGTAATGGAACAATTGATTAATATATAGACAGAGACGCAGCGTTTGGTAGTTATACCCACAAGAAAATGCAAATTAGACATCAGAGAATTTAACTGTATTTCATTGAATCGGTGGAACAACTCAAACAACTATTCGGAGACGTAATGCGAGGGGATAACAACAGGTGTCCGATAAAATAGCAATAGGAAGTAACAGAGGGAACACAAAGAAGGGAACGATAAAGGAAGAAATGCAGGAACCAGATTGAGAACTATCCCAGAAGAGTGGGACTGGTACCAGAGGAAGCGCTGAATAATCAGAAGGTGGGAGTGGATAAGGCTCATATATTAAACCCGGGCGAATGGAGCAGGTTATTAAAGATGATAAAGGCAAATAAAATTTCACAATTAAATTTCACATAAAATGGAAGGAGCATTGGACCACAAAGATGGCAGGTAGATATCAGAAATGTATATACGCAGTAGGTAACGTGTACAAGCATTTTAGGATTTTAGTATTTTAATTTTTAGCAGCATTCGCCAAATAGTACTCACCAATCACCATACCAAGAGCTTTTAATATTTGACTCCAACTTGAGCTAAGATTGTCTTTCAAAATGTAAAAATAACAACAATACGTAGGGGATGAGGAGTCAGACAATGTAAACCATCCTTCACTTGTTATATCTTGAGGATTCGACCCCTTTTAACTTTAAATGGATTTTCAACCATTGAATTGAACATTTCTGACCAAATAAATCTAAATGTTCTATACATAGAGCGAAACAGTACGTGAAAGGCATGGAGCCAATCTTAGCTTCTAATGCATTCCTAAAATTCTAAAACCTAAAGGTTACCTAGCCTACAGACTAGCCTAAATGAAGATCAGATTAAGGGCCGTCGACAGTCATAATGGGCCCCAGGGCAAGTGATTCGCGGTCGCAAACAAATGAATGAAATGATTACCCATAGCAATTTACATTAGATAGGATATACAATGAACTAATTTCAGGGACAGATCCAGAACTTCGGCTAGCAGAGTCTTGGACCAAAGAAAAATTGATTCCTCTCCCTCAAGCTGCTGATAAATCACGAACTGTAACATCTCTCAGAAAGAAGGTGAGGTGGGATTTTTTAAAATATATGTCAATTTTAAACATTTTACGGTACTGTCTCTAAAACTACATCAATTTAAAGGTATTGAACTCTACAGTTCTTCCCGCGAGAGTTTTAAGCTACGGTAATATTCAAACAATACTCACGAGCTGGACAATATAGGGGTGAAATAGTTGGATTTTAAACATTTTTAGGTAATATAAAGTGCAAATTTTTACATAAAAATTCTGAAGTCTTGTCGACGGCCCTGGTGAAGATACGAGAATATATAGTATTAACTATGGTCAATAAAATAATATAATACAAGGTCAGTAGACTATAATGTCTTTTTAAGTGACATGCCTCAAAACCTAAAAACAATTAACGATGTAGCTGGCAACTTCAAAGCTTTTCAATTCTTATTCGCCATTAGGTACTCAGACAACCGCCATCATGAAACCATTCAGGCGAATTTTTACACTGATTAGTGTAGGACAGTAATGAAATCCCATGTCCAAATCCCTAAGTGAGTTGTTTTCTATTGCCACACCGAGTACCCAGATAAACTCATTACTCTACCTGACTGAACCTGTTGGTAGTACTGGGTCTATTAAGTGGCCAAAAAAAAATTTTTTTTGTTGGCAATTGTATCCCAAGAGAATTAAAATTATAAGAACTCCAAAAGCCGTTTATATTATGTCACCCGCCATAAACTCCGAAAGTCTCGCATCTTTAATGTTGTTATGGCAGAAATCGGCAACTTTTTTTTTTTTAAATATAGAAAATTACATTAATAACTTAACTTATATCTTTCACAAGGACAGGCTTTGAGGTTGTTCACTATATTCCTAGTCCAACTAACTAGCCTATTGAAATTAATAATAACAATGAAACACAACATTATTACGAAGCGGAACCATGCTATACGGTACCTGTTTGAGCAGAAGTTCATTATTGGAGCTAAGACAGGTGACGAGATATTTGGTGAGGTTGAGAAACGAATCGAGGACCTCGGTGGTGAGATGCTGTTTCGAAGCTCGCTGAAGCATAAAGCTAATTACGAGAAAACCACGATTTTGAATCATATGTTGTTGGACGGTATGAGAACTTTCAACCAGTTCACAGATGAAACCGAGGAGTTTGTAGCTGAAATGAAGAATTAAGCGGAATTAGAAAAGGGACTTCGCCCATTTGATGATGGTGAGATTTCGGAACGGGTCGAGGACTTCGGTGGTGAAGTGCTGCTTTCAGTCTTGTTGAAGCATGAGGCTGATTACGAGCAAACCACCATTCTAAATCACATGTTGTCCTCTACAAAACCAAAAAAAGTCGTACCAGGCTTCCAAACTAACCCAGCTGATGCAACAAACACATTCCCTTCGGCTGGCATAGTGCCAGGCAATGGTGACTGATGTCCTTCTGAAGACGTTATTCTAGAGTTATTGAAAATTTCGGTTTATTATAGGTGTGTGTGTAGGCTCTTTGGGTAGGAAGCTAAGCATGGGGAAACAAGGGGGACAATAACCTCAATTACTCAACAGACGACCTTTCACAGGTGCCATATACCATGCATACCGCGTCCTTCGGAGACAATAACATTCTCTACTTCTACTACCTCAGAAAATCTCCCAAGGTCATCCAATTAGCGAAGAACCTGACTACTTTGCCATAAGCCAGTTCACAAATGAAACCAAGGAGTTTGTGGCTGCAATCAACATTTAGGGGGAACTAGAAGAGGTTTTCCAGAAATCTTTTCTTGATCTAAGTAAGGACGTTCTGGGCTGTTGTCAATAGGAACAATGTCACGTGTTCGTGTCAGCTAACTGCTGAACTTGAGGTATACATACCAAAGAGAAGAATCGCGCTTCGAATCGGATTCATATGAAAGGTCGAGTTGGGAAAACAACGGAAATAGAACTTGGATGCCACCAATTGAATTCAGCGTGCTATGGATGGACTGCGTGATCACAGCTTTTACGTCCTGAAAAGAAAAACAAATACATTATATACACATCAGAGGCGGATCTAGAGGTTTTTTTTTGGGGGGGGGGGGGCGAACGATACAGTTTAATATCGGTATTTCAATTTCAGTCTGTACATGCTATAGTGTAATAAGACGCATGGCAACACTGAGCCCTACGTCTAGTCATTAAATAAAGTCATGCAGGCTTTTTGTGACTCGCTAGGGGGCGTACAAAAGGAGTCCCGGAGTGAAAATATTAGACGGAATAGGGTAGATTTTTAAACACATTGTATTTTTATCAAAAAGTTGACAACTTTAAGACATAGAGAATTCTGTCTCCCTCTGGGGAAATTTTTAAATTGTAGGAGTAAAATGGAAGCTTTTTTAAACATTTTATACTGATGGAGGGTTGATAGTAATAGCATTAATAACAATATACTATATATACGTGTATTTACTATATCTTATTTTTACAATTTTTGTAATAGTTGCGCTCCCTCGTACCGTGAGGCGTGTGAGGGCCAGGCATTATCTTGGGCGGCTATTACACTGACAATCCTCAGTGTAGTAGCCGCCCAATCTAAGAGGTAGGCTACAGCCTTAAAAGCTTACAATTACATAAACTTAATGGCTTCCGCCATCAACTTTCTTGCAGTCCAATACACATAATCTGGTGAACCTCTGCACTTGACGAGAGCAGGGCACGTCTTAAGGTGTTTTCTGTCCATTTCCTCCCGGGCGTCGCACAGACGTCAGAAAGGTTCCGCTGCTACCACTATGCGGTGAAGGTGTTTTTAATGATAATCACGACCTATTGTTCACGTGAATTATTATTATTGTTGGTCGGTATGTAAACTTACCCTTCACAAGTGAAGAACCAGTAGAATCCGGGCTGATGGGCCGTGGTCGATATGAAAGTGAAAGGAGCTCTGCGTAGACTTCGAGCACTGAAGATGTCGACCGCAGCTGTTGGCGAAACGTTTGGTAGTTCACTTCCATATCGAACACGGCCCACCAGTCCGGATTCGACTGATTGATCATATGACTCCGGCTATGAAAGTCTTTGCAGTTAAATCCTTCACAAGTGCTTTACGTACCTGAAGCATGAGGGCGTGGGGTGTGTGGACGAAGTACGAAATGTTGCCCTTGGGCGCAGCCTGAAGACACAGCTGACCGTCGGTCGCCACAGGGTTGTACATGAACACGAGAGCAGCGGATAGCTTACCGTCGTAGAGGACCTGTACAAGTAAGTCGGCGTGTAAGCAGTGTATAGGGGCACAGAGAAAGGATGAACCTAGAGTTCTACACAGGAGTGATGCGACGTTCGCTCGCACCATAGATATTTTTTTGAATGACACGTCACCATTTAACCAACCAGACCACGTCTTGCACCCACGAAGGGGTTGTCGTTGTTCCGTTTTCAAATGCCATTTCTATTGAAGGCGATCATCATGGCAATTTGAACCTTGGAGACTGCTGCTCTGAAAAGGGAAGTCATGCTCTTGCCAAACCCCAGCCTTTGGTTTTTCAGCCAGGATGTTTTCTATTTTCCCTTGGATTACTACATGCAGAAGGCGATACGTTTCGTTCCTCATCGCATGGCAGAAGTATGTTAGTTTCCGTCTCTTAACCGTCAGCATAAACTCGACTTCTGTAGCCATTCGCCTTAGGACCTCAACATTAGGGATACGATCTCCCCAGGATATGCGCAGCATTCATCTGTATATCCACATTTCAAAGTTTGTGGTTGTTTTTAAGCGTTCAAGGCGCGTTCAGATTGGTCGAAGAAGACGCAAAGCGAATGTTCCATCCTTCCTACATACAGCTCTAGGCGAACCTAACCATCTGTCTAGGAATTAAACACGGCAACCCATTGAAAGTTTAATCAATAGGACCGGTCTCTTTCTTAAGCACTGCTTGTTTTGGGATGTTGTGGTCAGTAACATGCCGCGGTATCTCATGTCAGTTAGGCGGGTATTCCACCAGCGAATTTACTTCACTTGTGATTTGAGATATTTTGTTTGTTTTGTTTTAAGGAGACTATTATGTAGATACTTAACTTATCTATTATAAATTAAGTTATAATATGGCAGCAGACATCATTAATAATATTATAACTTAATTTATAATAGATAAGTTAAGTATCTACATAATAGTCTCCTTAAAACAAAACAAACAAAATATCTCAAATCACAAATGAAGTTAATTCCCCGGTGGAATACCCGCCTTAAGGTAAAAGTACCCATTAGGGTTAAGTTTGTGCGGAAGTTCCTTATAAATCAAGTCTTGAACACTAACTATCCGGTCCCGTTTCCTGCCAAACTAACTACAACCATAAGTAATTATCTACATTATATATTTATAATGTATCTACATTACTTCCAGGGCAATATGAACAATCAAGCACACCACAAAGCAAAAACGCAATGTAACAGACTACTCATAAAAAAAAACTAAACAAAATTAGAACTGTGCCTAACAAAAACTACAAAAGTAATAGCCTACAAACATCCAATCTAATGAAGCACTGCATAATGAATACTTTAAAATGAATCCATGCAATAAACTCACATAACCATGTATACAGCTGTTCGCATATAGGCTAATCTAGCTTAATCTAAAAATGAAATATCAATATATTAACGGAAAATTAAGTACGCCCAGGACATTGGTTGAAATTGTGGATTAAAATTATTATTTTTTGTAACGCAGCTTTTTTTAATGATTGGGGGCTTAAAATAGATACCATGAAAGAACTACAAAACCAAAAATTAATAATACCCTATTACTTGTACTAATTTTCACTTTTTCTTTTTAAGTGGGGCCCAGCACGGGATTTTCCTTTTGGGCCCCCTTCCATTTTTAATATTGTAAATGTTGTTGTTTGAATTAATAATAAATTTTGATTTGATTTGATGTCATGGATAAAGTAGTCTTTTACAACTTATAACTTATAAATGAACCAATATTTTAATAACTTCCTTAGTAAATTAACTAAAAAATAAGATTATTAAATTTCCGGCTGCCAATTCCCTACGGGACCTACACTCTTAAATAAAAATTGGTGTACCTACTTTTTCGATTAAACTAGCATTTTACAACACAAAAGAAAATTTTATTCAGTCATCAATACCAATTTTCCCTATTTTGTCCCAAAGGGAAGGGGCACTACTAAAATTTAAAAAATTAAAAGCAAAATAAAACGGCATGCTCACAAGTTTGCTCTGGTCGTCTAATACGTTGAGCTGGCACACAGTGAGACTGGAGCGGCGCGATGGCTCGGCCTCCTCACTCACCCGCTTGTGGTTGTCCGGCAAGCTCAGCGTGCACTCGTTGTCAAACCGGAACTGGCTCTGAACGGTTCAGCGGAAGCAGACAAAAAATATTCAATCACTATACGATTAGGAATACGGTACGTACATGGTAAAGATTAAGAGATAAGAGAAACTATGAAAACCGCGCGCTTGATAGCCTCTTCTAGTAGTGGGAAGTCAACTTATAATCAGCCGAATTCATAGAAAGATACGATACATAAGGTTTTGCATAGTCTTTCTCACTTTCTCTGACAGGTACGCGTACCACTGACTAGCGTTAAAAATAAAATAAAAATATTTTTTGTATCTTCAGAGCTCTACTGTAGGCCAATACAAGTTTTACCTTTATCTTTAGTGTTTGGTTTTACTAGTATTATCCTGATGAATCAAATGGTATTTCTCTTAAGACTAGTAACGCGACATGTACACATATTATATTGTTTTTTTTGTGACTAATTAAGGGAAAAACGCTATGTTATGGCATGTCCACTGAAAAGGGTTCAGGAGATTGTTGTCCCAGGAAGCAGAAAACCCGAAGGTGACGCTGCCCAGAAAGATCCAGGCAAATATGGACCCACTCACACATCAGGACGCCGTGTGGAGGCGCCAATTGATTGATTGTCGTATACAATGGGGCGTTCAGCTTCTAGTACAATAACTTGGTAGTTTTACCTGGAAAGTTTTCCGGGAGTTTTGAAAATTGGCGATTTTATAGATTTCGATGTGCTCTTTACGAATTTCAAATTTGCCCCCTCGTATCTTTTTCCATTTTTCCAAGATGGTGGCTCGAGTGGCAAAGATACGAGGGGGCAAAGTTGAAATTCGTAAAGAGCACATCGAAATCTATAAAATCGCCAATTTTCAAAACTCCCGGAAAACTTTCCAGGTAACCTCCTTTTTTAACACCAAATGACTACTATACCCGGAAGAAGTGAATCAGAAGAAGAACGTAATCGGTGTAAAGGACTGCCGCGGAAAAGTAGAGAGACCTGGACTCAAATCCTGATTAATTTCTTTTTTTTTCTTTTTTTTAAAAAAAAGATTAATTGCATACAAACAATTTAATGAATGTATCCGATTGACCTTTTCAGTCGCCTCTGTAGGTTATTACCCGTGATGAGTACGACACGTTTCCGATTGCATGGCGTGTAAAGACTCGCACAAGCGCAAGCACGTTACCACCAGGCCATCGAAGTCGATGATTGATTGATTGTAGTATACAATGGGGCGTTCAGCTACCGGAAGAAGTGAATCAGAAGAAGAACGTAATCGGTGTAAAGGACAACACTGCCGCGGAAAAGTAGAGAGACCTGGACTCGAATCCTGATTAATTGATTGATTGTAGTATACAATGGGGTGTCCAACTACCGGAAGCAGTGAATCAGAAGAAGAACGCAATCGGTGTAAAGGACAGCACTGCCGCGGAAAATAGACCTGAATCCTGAATTGGTTAAATTTTTTATGTTACCCATTCTCTACTACCAAACTAAAACAATAATAAGATTAAAAATACAGACTTTGTATCCAGGGCCCAGGCGGTGCATGGCGCAGATTTGGTGCGTCGACAACGCCTCGGAGAAGAGGTAAATAGCTGCCATTTGCCCGCAAAACACGCGTTCTTCGTCCAACTCAGGTGTCGCACCAATGTAGCATTTGTCGTAAGGCTGTAAAAATAAATAAAAATATATAAATCAGAACCCGGAACGACGTCGAAACCGGTCAGGTTTAATAGCCCTTAATCCACTCGCGGAGGAGGTCAGAATCTAGTTCGCCCTTCCAGCGGTTTTGTGGACGTTACTGCAGTCTTCTTTCCTTGATGGGCGTTGGCCTTTTTTGTATATTTTGTTCGGCATGCGGTTCTCTAACATTCTTACGACGTGCCCCAGCCATCTTAGACGCTGTGCTTTTACAACCATGCTATGTATCATAGATATACATGCAGTTGAGAAAAAACTGAATATTAAAACCATACTGAGTTTTAGGTGGAAGATTAAACTCGAACAGTTGTAGAAAAGTATTTAAGTTTACAAACTACTAGTAACTACACTAAACCACGCTACGGCAACCTACACAAACTGGAGAGGTTTTTGGTGCCAGGAGGCTTTTTCCTTCTCCAACCTAACACGTATAATAGACTATTCTAACGCATACAATAGGCTATCCAGTCTAGTCTAATAAGGGTCCAATGCCTCCTGAGGTAGACCCTTGTCCTTCCGCTTATATATTTCGAGAGGTGACGTCGGTATTTGAAACCATCTTGGGTATTTAAAACCGGGTCGGTTGCCATCATTTCCTAGAGCGAGGTTGGGGCTCTATATCAAAAACATTTTTTTTTTTTTTTTTGTAGCTGTTGGAGCTGCAAAATTGGTGTTAAGTCCTCCCCCCCCCCCACTCTCCTTCTCCCGAACAACATGCCTATCACTGACAGATCCGGAACAAGCTTGAGCCCGACATAACCAAGTACGTGCAAGAGTTACCCTACCCTACCAATCTACCGAACCAACTACAAAATAGATTTATAAAACACGAAAACACCCATAAAAAATATCATTTCAAACATACAGTACAGGACACCAAAAACAAAAAACGGGTAAGAAAGAAACAAATAAAAGAAGAGCGATGGCCTTATAAATGCTCTGTACTGCAATGTAAATTACAAGTACACACTATAAAAATTATTCGACCATAAACTTCATTAATATAGCTTTCAACGTCTGTCTATGTGTATATTAGTTTGCACTGGTTATTGCTAACATTTTTGAAAATCTGTAATTGCATTCAGCACGTTCTCCGACATTCCCAACCAATTTTTAATTAATTTTATTCAGGTACTTCGGGCGCATTCTACAATGCAATCGATAAAGTACTCAGCGTAGTTCACTATATGTTCACCTCTTTTCCGAACAAAGTTGACTATACATAAATTGTCGAATCTATCTATATCGGCTTCCCTATAACACTTACCGGTTACTATAACCTTAAGAGTGTGCGTCCCATAGGACATAGGTACCGTTGTTTTTACAGACTTATTATTTTTTATTTAACTAGCATAGCAAGATATTAAAGATTTGGCTCAATTTAGTTGTAGAAGACTACTTCATGCATCATATAATAGGGTATTTTAATTTTTGCTACCGTAGCTTTTTCATAAAAATGATTGAAATTTCACGTAAAACAGATGCCATGAAAGAACTACAAAACCAAAAATTAATAATAATTGTAGGTTCATGTATAAGCTGTGCTGAAACACATAATGTAAAGACACCACACCTCGTACTAATATAATACCCTATTATATGAAGCATAAAGTAGTCTTCTACGACTAAAATGAAGCAATATTTTAATAACTTGCTTACTTAATTAAATAAAAAAATAAGAAGAATTAAATTTTGGGCTGCCCTTTTCCCTATGGGACGTACACTTTTAAACAAAGCCTGTGTTTTTATTTAAAAATTCAAAATAATGACAAAATTGTCAATATCGGCAAAAAGTAAAAAAAAATTGTTTTGTTAGGCGGGGTTTTCATTGACCTCGCATTTGAGCGTGAGCGTGACATTGACCCGGTAGCAGACATTTTTAGACTGTCTTTAATGTCTGCTACCACGTCAATATCATAGCCGGCCGCCATACCAAGTTGAATCCAGCGGACCAGAGCAAGTTCAAAGCTGCAGATAACTTGGTCGTGTGCACAGTGCCGGTAGGGAAACATGGTAGGACTTGTCCTGGTCACCTCCGAACTAATCGTGTGACTTCACTGTGTTTCCCAAGTGGAATCCAAGTGGTTCGGAATCCACTATAATCAGGAGGTCCACTGTCCTATGGCCTGGCATAGGACAGTCAAGTCGGAGTCGCTCTATGGGCCCAAATATGAGGCCTAAGTCGTTATTAACCCGACGAACACTACTACTACTACCACGTCAATATCATGCTCACGCTCAAATACGAGGTCGATGGAAACCCCGCCTAATACAATGGTAACTAACATACCACAAATTTGGTGGAAATAGTGGACGATTAAATAAAAATGGCGTCGTAGCTTTGACCTCGATATAATCTGTGGGGCACACTGGGGGAGTTTATGGGGCAGTTTGTCGAATCGGACATTTATTTTGTTATAGTGAAGAAGCTCGGAGTCAGATAAAGTGAACAATAACGCTATGGTGGGCATAGTAGAATCAGCCATATGGACTAATTTAAAAAATGTAAACTCAAGACCACCTGACCCACTGCTCTGCCCTACATGAAACCATCGACAATGGCGAAAACTTCGAGTCACAGATCTACTGGAAGGCACAGCGTCAAACGGCAGCCAAGGGCGGGTGTCGGCTGAAGTAAGAAGAAGTAAGTGACTTGGGAAGAAGTAACGACTTTGGCAGCAAGGTGGTAGCGTGCTTATACTTGTGCGAGTCTCTACACACCTTGCGATCAGAGACGTGTCGTAACTGGACACAAGCTCCTATTAGGTTACTTAGTGAGGCGATTGAAGAGGTTAATCGAATACATTAATTAAATTGTTTGTACGCGATTAACCTTTTCAATAAGTAAGTCAGTAATTTTAAAATTATACTTACGTCGCTAGTGGAGACGAACCAGACCATTTCTGTACTGGACGCCAGTTGACCATTGACGAAGCACTTAATCTCACTTTTTGTCCATCTGTTGTAAATGTACACCACTGCTATCATATACCACTGCAACAACAATACAATACAATCAATTTACGTTGTAAGCAAAAACAATAAACAAAGTGCAGGGAAAGAAAACTGAGAAGAGCCTGATGAGCCTAATGTGGCATGCGTGAATTCAGCATCACTTCCGGTGAACATTGGGAACATAGCAAACGGCCCATACATGCGAGAAGCAATTCAGTTGTCACGTATGCGTGTCGGCCACTCCAGGCTCACACACAGTCATCTTATGGCGGGCGACCCGCCACCAAGTTGTCATAACTGGGACGTCCCACTGACAGTGGCTCATATCCTGCAGACCTGTCCGGTCTACGCTGGCCTCAGACCCCTTTTGTCGCTTCCATACACACTGCTTGTGTAACTCAAGTCACCCACCCCAGAATACTCAGACGAGAGCCCGTCCTCATGTTGTCAACGCCCATACCAAGTTGATTCCACCAGAACAGAGCCTGTTCAAAACTGCAGCAAGTAGTGTAGTGGTAGTGTGCACAGCGTTGGCATGGGAAACATAGTGGGACATGAAAACACGCTGAGACTATACCAGTCAGTCTAAGTGCGTATCAAGTCCTGGTCACCTTCGAATTAATCGTGTGACTTTACAATGTTCCCCAAGTGGTTCGAAATCCACTATAATCAGGAGATCCACCCGGTCAGTCAACTCCCCCTTCTCCACGAGATGAAGAAGTCTGCCCTTAGGGTACCTCAAATTAAGAAACAGACTCACTCCCCCCCGCCACGCAGACAGGGCTGCTTAAAGCAGAAATGCTGAAAGCAGGCGTAGGAAAACAACAAAATTATTTAAGCGCCACTCATTTCAGTATTCCAGTACTTACTCCGCAAATGGCCGCATGGGACACCTTATCACTATACAGCAGCAGGCATGATAGGAGGGGGAGGGGAGGGGGGTAAGGGGATGAACACAATTGGGGTAATTACATTGTCCGACCGCTACTTAATTGACCATTGGTGGGCAACGTCAGTCAGAAACCGTAGTTGACATGTGGGGCATATACTGCTGATCCTTGGGGTCTAAGAGTAGGTTCAACCGCATTGGTCAGAACATAGGGGCAGGTCCCTCCACCTCCAACGTCTCCGTTAATATAGATTGGAAGGCACTGTCACGATCCAATACATGAAGGTGTCGTCTAGACGTGGTGGAACTCTTGGCGGGGTAGTAAAAAATAAATTACTTTCTCAAGCATTACTAAATATTTTTAGTAATGCTCGACAAAGCTATTTTATTTTTTTCTATGACGAAGTATTACAAAGTGAACATGGACAGTATTATTGAAATCTTTTGGCAGCATTAACGTTTCTTCTTTTTTTTTGCCCAAAACGGCTTATAGCCTAGAAATTGAAGCCTTGTCTCGCTTTAGCCGACTTTCCCCCCACCTACAAGCATATTTTTGATTTAGCTAATTTGTTTAATTTCACAATTGTCCCCAAATGCATAATAATGATTCACTCTGGACAGCTAGGTCTAAAGGTAATACACGTGTGTACCAGTGTACCTATAGCCTGCTTTCATTTGTGCGTCATTATTAGCCAATCAGAGCCCTAGTTACATGTCTTTTAGACTACTGATGGGTATAGGCGTCCTGAAGTGGTAAAAGACTTGCCACGGCAGAGGACAATTCCGAGGCATCCCCTAAACAGAATATTGAGAAAAGAGACTACAAGAGGCTACAAGATGTAATTAGTTTAAGTGTATTGATATTGTATTACATTGTGCATATCAATCATAAGTTTATTGTGTACAGCCTCATACACGGTTAAATAGACCATAACAAAGTTACAGAATTATAACTAGCCCATACCTCCATTTGGGCTAATAACTAGTCCATAAGCTGCCAATCAACCTGATTGATTATCTGCACCGCGTAATGCGATATATTCTCTTAATACTGCTTACCACACAGCATTAGCTACAAATCCAGGTGTAAGTGCTAAGGCTTGATATATTGTACAAGCTAAGGGAGGGGGTAACAGGTACTACTAGACAGGTATGCTTGTCGCTCGTCTGTGAGTATCACTGAATCAGTGAGCGGAGTTCGGAAAAATAAGTTAGTCGCTTTATAACAAGTTCCAACAAAGAAAAGCTGCACTGCACAGGCAATCAGCTGATAGGAGTCCAGCAGTCAGCTACTAAGGCGGCTATTCCATCTGTCAATATTCCGTCATTTATGCATCAATAATAAGTCTCTACCATATTATAACATAATTTATAATAAATAAATTAAGTATCTACATAATGGTCTCCTTAAAACAAAAATCTCATCAATTATTGATGCACAAATGACGGAATATTGACAGATAGATTAGCCACCTACCGGTCTTACCTATTACATAGACTATCAGCATAAATTAATCATAAAATATTATAGACATTACTTAAGTTGTGTGGGTTTGGTGTTAAGACTATTTCCGTGGTTTCCACACCATGTGCTGTGCGTCCCGAACAACAGTGAAGCCGAGAGCCCTCCTAAGTTCAAACGTGGTGGAGACCAGTGGACCACAGTCATAAGGGCGAGTCAGTTAAGTAAGCCTAACACAACCTAGGTGTCTATAAGTCAAGCAACATCCGAAATTCGGAGGAAATGCTTTTAGTGTTTCAAGGAGCAAAAAGTGGTTCTGCATTTGAGGAACATGTGCAAAAGACAATTTGTCACAAAAAAAAAAAGAGTTGGTCGGGTGATACTTCTGCCTACGAATTCCACTGTACATACCTTTCTAGGTTGAAACTCGTACTTAACACAATGCTGGAAACCTTTGCCCTTGACTTTCATAGACGTGAGAACGAGACAGTTCCCGACGAAATGTGCGCTGTAGCCCACGCCCTTGCTGGTCTTGAAACTGAAGCAAACAAAAAAAGTTAATCAATAATTTTTAGGTGTAATTAGGCCAGTAGAAATTAGTTTGTAGTTCGTAGAATGTAATTTTCGTTAGTTATTAAATGCTACACTCACACGTCACTGGCCTGAGGGCCGAGGGGGCACTTCAGCTTTTGTCCTTACATGTAAAAATAATTAAGAAAAATACACGAACTATTATTAATTATTATTATTATTAAACTCGCTAAATGACAATAATAATAGTAAAATAATAAGGACATACATAGGTGACAGTGTTTTGTTGTCTGTCCTCAGCCATGAAATAGAAATAGAATTTTTTTTATTATATCACACAGCCTTAGCCCTTATGTGTATAAATAGAATCAATAATTCAAAACGAGAAAAAAACAACAAAAAATTCCTACTGTTTAAAACTTCTTACTAAATTTAAATTTATAAAAAAACCACAATGAGACAACGCTCCTGTGATGAAACACTCGATGAAAATAAATAAATAAATAAGGACTTTTTGTTCTATTACTAAGCCAACCTAGCGGAGTTAGGGCTATAAAGCCCTCTCTTACACTCAACTGAGAAGGCCCGGGACCGCCTGCTTTACATGCCCTCCGAAGCATGGCCAGAAAATGTAGGAAGTGTAGGACTCGAACCAACAACCTTTCGGGTGAAAGTCAGAGTCCGTACTACTACTCTACATGTCCTGCCACGCTCCATAAATTATGTCTATCTATGTGAGTATGCAGTACAATCCATTAACCAATTAAATAAGGCACGGGTCAAAAATTTTAGTTAGCACCCTAGAAACTTATTCAATAAGTGCGAGGAAAATCGCGAGAAAGTAAGGAAGGAGGAGGCATGAATAAATGATACAAATTATGAGGAGAGATTCATAATTTAACAACTCTAACGAAACTTTTGCCTTCTACTTGTTTACATTTCTGAGATTTTTCATGGAAAATAAAGCGGCGACAAAATGACGCCACCATGAAATATGTCTAGAAAGGACTGAAAATATGGATCCGATGCTTGGCATACGAATCACAAGGTTAACTTAACGCCCGATAACCAGCAGCTGCAAAAATTGCACAAAATTGGCAGCGTGTGACCACACAAAACAAACGAGCAAGTAAAGAGAATAAGAAGCAGAGACTGACGGCGTTATAAAGACATTTTAAGCTCACCCCAGCATCTATATCAGTGGTTCCTAACCGTGGCAAATGGTCCCCGAGGATGCCTGCAATGGCTTTAATAGTTGCTATTAACTTTGTCGTAACTATATATATTATTATTATTATTATTATAGATGTGTCTGTTATTAAGATGTGTCTAAGCGATTTTACTGAGTACATTAACAAAGCATTACATTCAAATAAGCAAGCATTCGTCTTGTTGGTAGTTTTTTCGAAGGCCTTTGACGTCCTTCCCCATAATAACATAATTACAAGCTTAAGTGAAATAGGAGTGAAGGGGATTGAACTCGAATGGTTTCAAGATTATATAAGAAATAGAAAAGCGACGGTGCGCCTGAATGAAAAAACTGGAAAACTGAAAGCTTGGGAGTCCGGTGTGGCCCAGGGTAGTAAAATCGGACCCCTATTGTATATACTTACAACCAACTCAATACCAAAACTTCTAGGAGCAGAATTATTTATGTTTGCTGATGACATTGCCATAGTAATAGTAAATGACAGCGCAGAAGAAGCATCAAAAGAAATGAACAAAATAATAAGAAAACTACAGAAACTTAACACACGATGTAGGTGTCACGATAAACTGCAATAAAACAAAAATTGTCCACACTCATCACTGTCTTCACCAAACAAACTCAAAAAACTGTGACTGTGTAGAAGAAATAGAGATTAAGGAGGAGCATAAATACCTTGGGTTAATATTGGACAGTAGACTAACATGGCAGAATCAAATTGATTGTATATACAAAAAAATGAGGTCAGGGTGTTGTGCTATACAAAAATTAAAATATTGCCTTCCGGTAAAAACCCTAAAAATTATTTACCATGCACTAATAGAATCGGTATTAAATTATGGAATACAAACTTGGGGGAGAGATAACAACAGCTATTTCACAAAAATACAAAAAATGCAAAATAAAATAGTAAAAATCATGCTATCTAATAAATTAAACAAAAAATTTAAAAATATAGACGAAAAATACAGATTTCTAGATATACTACCAATAGGAAAACTGTACAAATATCTTATAATAAAGAATAACTATTTTATGTATTTAAGTAAAATTGTTGGAAACACACAGAATAAGAGGCAACTGAGAAATGTAGACACATTGAGACAAAATATTCCTTTAACACATAATAAGTACGGCAGACGCCTCAATGAAACAGTTTCACCAGAGATATTTAACAAATTGCCACTTAAACTAAAAGAATTGAACAAAATAGGGAAAATAAAAAAGAATTAAAAAATTACTTAATTTTAAATACAGACTATTAGCCATTTCATTATACATATAATTTTACATCAATATATAATAATATATAATATTATAAATAATAAATATAGATAAATACATCCTTCAGAGTTCAGAAGGATCTCACTCATTGCAGAAAGCTAGAGTGAGTACTATACAATGGTTTATTATTATTAATTATTATCAATTATATTTATATCTTGCAGTGCCACTGCACTATGATCGCTCGATAAGCGGAAGCTTGAGCGTGATAATGCTGATTAATAACAAATTGTTGTTCTCAATATATGCACCTTGTCCGGGGTTACCGGTCAAGGAAAAAAGTGAAAAGTGATAAAGCCGTCAGTCTCTGCTTCTTATTCTCTTTACTTGCTCGTTTGTTTTGTGTGGTCACACGCTGCCAATTTTGTGCAATTTTTGCAGCTGCTGGTTATCTGGCGTTAAGTTAACCTTGTGATTCGTAAGCCAAGCATCGGATCCATATTTTCAGCCCTTTCTGGACATATTTGGGTGGCCGATGCAGAGTGTCAAATGAACCTCAGGCCACGGGAGCTTCTGAAGTTCAGCAATGTGATAAAATTGCAGTAAAAGAGCAGGGCGGACTTATGGGCCCAAATAGCGGCCTGAGTCCTTAAAAACAACTACTACTAACTCCTAACTTTGTCGTACATTAAAATCATAGTAAGCTAAATCATACTAAACTAAATGTAGCGATATTTTCGACAGCCTCCTTGATAAGTCGGTACATGTTCCCGATGTCAACCTACACCGACTGCAAGTGACGATAGACAATCTAAGAGATGCTGACCATGAACAGATTGTAGTAGAAGTGAGCCTGACTTGCAACTTCGTCAAGCTTCCCTTAAACTAACTTTTAAGTGGGAAAACAATAACTTGGCAGCCTCATATAACACACTATATCCTTAACGAAGCCAATAAACCGTAAGATCGAGTAGAGCACGTAGTTACAGGGAAAACTCCAAGTACGTATCAAACTCGATACATAGTTTCATAGCGCTAAAACCACAGCAAATTCTCCCCCCTAAATAGTCTCTCCTCCACTCAGCTCAATTTGCCCTCTCCTCTCCTGTCCCCTTCCCTCTGAAACATAGGGGCTGGAAGGGGGGGGGGAGACATCCAGTCAATCACAGGGGACTGCATTTGTCATCCCTTCCGTCTATGACGCAATAATTTCAAGTCAGCAACTGGTTTTAGGGTTAACCGTACCAACCGCACTTCTGATAGGATCGTTTAGTGCAATAATTTTGAAGCTCTTAGCTCCTTCCTCCTTTTGCATCGAAATTTCAACCATCCAGAATTTGTATACGGTATCTGCAATTTATCTATGTAATAGGTGTCAGTGTAATATAAAAATGCAATAATGCATATATTGGCATGAAGTGCACGCCGATGTTAGCGGTACGCCTCTGGTTCATGTGACCTACTGAGTTAATCCTAAACCGGCGGTTTCTGGGAATATCAGCCAAGGCAGTAGGAGTTGGAACGCTGTCCTAGCTGAACCCAAAGGCGGCCGTAGGAGCTGGCGATCGAGGGAGGAGAGACGGGGGACGTAGATTTGGCCTTTTGTAAATACATATTAAAGTTTAAGTATAACCACCGCCTCCCTTCGAAAACCTATACGTCACTGGTCCGTGGCACTCGTAAGTGAGCAAACTGTTGTATATTGATGTTGCACGAAAACTGGACCACCCCCCCCCCCAACAAAAAGTCTGGATGCAGTAGCCCTACACCACTGTGACAGCTGAAGCTCCCCTAATATAAATACGTTTTTCATTCATTCATTCATTCATAAAAGAGCCAATATAGTATTTGCACATCCCAAAATGGCCACCGAGCTCAAACACTCTACGATCCCCATAAGCTTCATAAGCAGAGAACTCAAGAGGTACCTCATCTCATTTGATATTCAAACAGCATGAGTTGAACATCAAGTAAGCAGATTTAATATTTAACGACGCCCTCAGCAATGTACCTTAACTGTAACTTCCTTTCAGAGAATTCGTAAGCAGCGAGCCGCTTTGTCTGTGCATGCCCTTAGCCAAGTTCTCCTTTTAAGAAGTAAAGGGAACGACAGCACGCCGGGCGGGTTAATATTTAAATAGGCGCTACTGCTGCTGCTGCTGGAAAAGCAATTTAATCATTTTGCTGTCGCGAAAGCGCCGGTTTTCGTTTTCTGAATAGCAGTGTTAAACAATGGCTAGGAGCGGGTGTGGTGGCTAGAGTCAATACCACAGCACTAACAAAGAAGAAAGGGTTTAGCGACAAATAACCTACGATGGACGGTCTAGAATTCCTTAGCCTAGCTAATCAATTATAGGGGAGGGTGTTGTGTCTAGAGTCAATACCACAGCACTAACAAAGAAGAAAGGGTCTAGCAACAAATAACCTAAGATAGACGGTCTAGAATTCCTTAGCCTAGCTAATCAATGATAGGGGAGGGTGTGGTGTCTAGAGTCAATACCACAGCACTAACAAAGAAGAAAGGGTTTAGCGACAAATAACCTAAGATGGACGGTCTAGAATTCCTTAGCCTACCTAATCAATGATAGGGGAGGGTGTGGTGTCTAGAGTCAATACCACAGCACTAACAAAGAAGAAAGGGTCTAGCAACAAATAACCTAAGATGGACGGTCTAGAATTCCTTAGCCTAGCATCGAAGGAGGGCCCCTGAAATAATAAGCATAGTTTTATGGGGGCACAGCTTCGTAATTTTATGTTTTACCCTTTTTTTTTAATTATAAATACACGGATTCTATCTACCTATCAGATTATCTATCTTATGTTTTGAGAATAACCATTGCACCGGGGGTCATCGTCGTTAACTCGTTACAACTATCTAAGTCCCGCAAAAAAAATATCTTTGGATGGGTTGAAAAATTACATTTTTTTACTCTTTACGACTCTTCAAGGGTTTCTGAGTTAATTCTGTCCGCTGACCCACTCAGCAGTCAAAAACATAATTGAGGCGCGGAAATGCTAATTGTTCTAAATGCCAAAATGAAAAAAAAATTGAATACAATTATTGCTAAATATGTGAATTTTAAATTTCCGTATACCCTCATGCCCTCACAGTCCCCGCCGAGCCTAGAGGTCTAAAATGCAATGCCACAAGCTCTAATTTAACTCTCCCATTGGACCATTGTACCACCGCGGCCCACCATATAAAATTTTTCTTTTCCTCGTTCACGACATGCCCGAGAGAACTGAGAACTTACAGTTAAACGAAACCCCAGTGACTCGGGACAAATATTTACTGAAACCAAAATCTGCTCCTCTTTTAAAGTTACCTGTGCTCCTCAAGGACTCTTCAACTAACTTCGCCAAAAATTAGGAAAGACTGACAGAGAGAGAGAGAAAATCATTCAGCAATGAAAGGCAAAGTGAAAAGTTTGAGGAATTGCTCTCTGATCATCGAGTCGCTCTAAAGCAAAAAAGTGAATGTTCTTAACAATGGCGTCTTCAGACAACTTCCCACCTTCAACTAACAGCAACTGCCAGTTAACTGAGAACTTGCAGTTAAACGAATACCCAATGAATCGCGACAAATATTTACTAAAACGAAAATCTGCCCCTTCTTTAAAGTTACCTGTGCTTTTCAAGGACTCTTCAACTAACTTCTCAAAAAATCGGCAAAGTCAGAGAGAGTCCTTCAACAGACAGAGCCAAAGCGGAAAGTTAAAGGAATTACTCTCTGATCGCTGGATAAGATAACAAGTTAAGAAAGTTTGATCAAGTCGGAGAAAAAGTTCAATATTTGCAGTGCTAAGTCAATCAAAAAGCACTGCTATGGACAATCAAGTTCATTTAACTTTTACGATTGCTCCGACAGAAATATACTCAATTAATTATTATGCACTGACTTTTTAAACAACTCTTTCAAATTTGAAGAAAGTCAATGAACTGTTATTTAACTTTGAGCATACCTCTTCTTCGTCTTTTACTTTTTGGCCTCACCACAGCACCGCTCGTCAGACATCACAGTCCCCTGTCCTTTTCTTCCTCCGCCAAGCCGATACAGACATGTTGGCAAATGACTGATTTTGATTTTCACTAACTTTTACTAACTTTCCCCCTTGTCTCTTAAGCCTTCCCTCATGCTGAAACTATCCACCGCACCCTGTTTCCATATTCCGCACACCAAAGGGATTTTTTTTAAATAAGTTATTAATTAAATTTTTTAAATAATTTATTGACTAAGCGTCGTCACTTACCAATATAGGTAAGGCTTTTCCCGCTCGATGTTAACAGAGTTAATCGGATCGAGCCTGAACCACGTGGTGAAGGTAAAGCCATTCTCGTACGGCCACCGGGCCAAAGGTGGCAGCACCACTGCCGAGCCCTTGCGGCCTGGGAAGCTGAAGAACACGTCAGGACCATTGCGGTGAGGCATCTGACGGAGCACGTTCAGCAGCTTGGCTGAATGTCGTGGCTGAAACAAGAGAAGAAATCGTTATGGCTTCAGTAGCAAGGTGGGGCATATTCTGAGGCACGAAGGGCTCCTCAAGAACATCATTGAGGGTATGGTCATGGGCGCCGGTTCCATAAGGCTTGGTATGGCCCGGGCCATGCCAATATTCAGATTGGTATGGCTGAGCCATACCAATAGCCATACCAATAATTTTAGGAATAACCACCTCATAAAATTCGTGTATTTTGATAAATAAATTCACTCTTTTACATTGCACTGACTTAGAACAAATCTTATAATTTTTATGAACATTAAAGGAAATGAAATCGTCAAATCTTTGACTTGGACTTGAGACGGCTTGTTAATCTGTTCATTAAAAAAATGAAAAAAGAAGTGCGGTGTTTGGGCTGTTTTAAAATTAAAAAAAAAATATTTGAATTGTGGGTTTACTCTTATTGTGTCATTTTCACAACAGATTTATTGAAATGATAGCTACAGAGTGAAGCCATATATTTATTGGGGGAGGGGGGGGGGCAAATTGACTTCTTCCCCCCTTTCCTCGGGCAATGTTGGGCCATACCAATAATTTTCACAATTTTCACATGGGTATGGTTGAAGGCACCAACTCAAGAGGAAGGAGTACCTAGAGGATGTCATGAAGGACCTAGGGTGGGACACCTATAAAGGATTGAAAAGGACCGCGCAAAACAGACAAGAGTGGAGGAGAAGAATTTAACATTCGCTGCAAACCAATCCCTAGATTGCAACTCGAAAAGAAGCAAGGTGGTAGCGTCTTTGTGCTTGTGCGAGTCTACACATCATGCGATTGAAGACGTGTCCTAATGAGTCCTAAAACTCGACACAAGTTCTGTTACTTATGAAGGCGACTTAAGAGGTTAATCGATACATTCATTAAATTGTTTGCATACAATTAATCTTTGAAAAATAATGCGCTCATTTCAATATCCATATCTCATATAAAAAGTAGTAGAAATTGGGAGGGCACTTATTAAGACACGAAAATCTGGTACACTCCATCATTGAGGGCAAAGTGAAAGGAACCAATCGAAGAGGGCGGCCGAAGAAGGAATTCAAGGAACAACTGAAGGAGGACGCAGGAGTTCGTACGCACCAAGAGCTGAAGAGGAAGGCGCAGGGCCGAGAGAGCTGGAGGATGATATGCAGGGAGTTGCTGCCAACGAATAGTTGAGATTGTGACCTCAGAAGAAGACTCGTACTCAAGCTTGACTAGTCATTCTTAGGCCTGTTGCATTTTGTCAATGTTGTTGAACTTGTCCATGATCACTTGTAGCCGGTTTAAGTTAATATAGAGGTCGCGTGCCAGTTTGGCAATGGCCCATAAATCATACGAAAACCATCTCAATCATGTCCAAAAATCCATAGGGTCGTTCGCATTGGGCAAAAGAAACATACTTTTACTTAACGTGTCCGGGCATGGGGCACGTTGATCCAAAACGTTGCGGCCTGGTAGGCCTTGTCGTTGACCTCTCTTAAGGCCCCCAAAACAAAAAAATCAAAAGGACCAAAAAGCCCTTCAGGACAATTTTTTCTCATACATCGCTGAGCAAACGCCGCGACAAAGTTGGGACAAATAACATACAGAGTAGATATGTGGGCGGAAATGAGGAATGGCGGACACAATGCCTCGTTAGTTCAACCCCCCCCCCCTCCCCAGTTCACACGCAGTCCAACATAGGCACCCCCCCCCCGCCCCCCGTATATCCGGTGCCATACATAGGACGGCGCACCGGTTTTCCGCATCGTCTACGGTTCGACCTCTGCGAACGGAGTCATATTGTCTGCCTCCATGGAGACTACAGGGTCAGTCGCATGGAAAATTCACCGTTTTGCTCAATTGAGTTTTTCGCTGGATGAAGGGCGAGGGGGGGGGGGGGGAGATGGAGGTTCCCCTTGCATTTATCTCTTTCTGCTTATATTCCGAGAATAATATATTACCCGGAAGTATATCCCGGAACTGCCCGACCGTTATTTTAGGCGGGTAAATGTGCAATGCAGCCGGGTCCAGAATTTGCTGGAGAATTAGTGCGAAGTTTGAGGATTATGCTGTCGTGACATTAAAAACACTTTTTGTCATTTTCGTAGTTCTGCTTCAGCTTGTAGTGTGGCCCATTGAAACTTGCCCTGCCAGTTTAAGGACATTATAGGACATTATATCCGAATGAATTTCTAGCTGGCAAACTGGTTACTCGTTGTCAACCCACACCGAATACAAGTGTCAATGGGCAAGCTCAAACATGCTTAACATTGACATTGTAACAGGTGTTACCTCGACTTAACCAAGTACGGGAACGAGCCACTAATGAGTGCCCGCACTACGCAGGGTCGGTGCTGTTATGAAATCTCCTATGAAATCTCCCTACACCTGATCGATCAGAACCAAAAGGTAACATATTAATAGCAATGCGAATTTGGGTCCATATAATGGCTGCCAAATTTGTTTTCCCACCACTTCTCATATATAGCCTACGGCCTTACCATGTTGAATCCATGAGAGCAGAGCATGTTTCAAACTCGGGCAAACTTCGAAGTGTGCACAGCATTGGCAGGGGAACATGGTGGGGCATGATAACGCGCTGACACTATACCAGTCAGTCTACGTGCGCGTCGAGTCCTGGTCACCTCCGATTTAATCGTGTGACTTTACCATGTTCTACAAGTGGTTCGGAATCCACTACAATCAGGAGGCCCACCTTGTCTGTCAACTCCCTTTCCCCCGAGGTGAAAGAGTCTGCCCTTAGGGTGCCACAAGTTAAGAAACAGACTCACTCACCCCGCTAGGCTGACAGGGTTGCTTAAAGCAGAAATGCTGAAAGTGGCGTTGGAAACAACAACTTCTCATATTTTTCATGATTTCGTCAACATTGTGGTGATCCAATAAACAAACGCAGTTGCTAAGCAACACAATTCTTCCTCAGGCACATTATTAACCTCAAGCAAACACAAGACGAAACAACACAACACGGGCCCTTTCTCAACGAAAATCTAATCTGCCACAAAACATAATGCTGACTCAGCAAAGGAGAAACAGATGGTTTGTAGGGGGAGGGGTTAATTAAGCGAAAACCCGTATTTGCACAAAGCCAGTTCATTCAACGTAGTTACCAACCTCCAGGCAGTTCGCTGGAGAATACAACTCAGCTGGAAAAGGGAAAATGCGAAAACATCCAACAGGTATAATTTCCCGGAGCATTTTCATTTTTTAAATTACTATTTTAGTATTTTGGTGCGCTGAAACTGATATGGAAAACTTCCGGCTTTTTAAATTGTATATAGATGCCTTTTTAAATTACTATTTTAGTATTTTAGTGCGCTGAAACTGATATGGAAAACTTCCGGCTTTTTAAATTGTATATAGATGCCTATCTAATCCGAATAGAAACTCGACATTTTCGAGCAAAAAAAAAAATGCCTTAACCATGACTCAAACCGGTTCTTCCGGGGGAAGACGACGAACTACCCTAAATTGGTCACGTGGGGTTTCCGCAACCCCTAGCTCAGTTGATTATTGAATTCGTCAGGAACTTCCTGAGCTACTTGACAGCTGTAACAATAAAATAAAACATATGCTAGTGCTTCTGTGTGTGAGTGAGTGAGTGTTTTAGTCTTAGGGAATGTTTTGAATTATTGTAACCTTGTACTGCAAATGTATACTGTT
Organism: Psococerastis gibbosa; assembly: GCA_963971405.1. NCBI lineage: Eukaryota > Metazoa > Arthropoda > Insecta > Psocodea > Psocidae > Psococerastis > Psococerastis gibbosa. The sequence goes on along the minus strand of OZ020489.1, from coordinate 41,081,939 downwards.
TTTGTTGCTGACCCCAAGTTGAGTGTAAGAGAGGGCCTTATGGTCCTAACTCCACTAGGGTGGTCTCAGCTATATTAAAGTCATTATTTATTATTTATTTATTATAAGGTAGCTTATAGGTTAATAATACAATATGATTTTGGATGATAAAAATTGTGTATATAAATAAATAAAATTTCAAATGTTGGTGTTTTTAACAGTGGATTACCAGAGCCAAAACGTCAGCAAACATGGGTGACCTTGAAATGACGTCAAATTCCGTATTGGGTGTTAGGGAATTAGTACTGGCGGTTACTCCGCAGCGTCGCAAACGAAGTCACATTCTGAAATCCTTATTAACAATCATATTTAAATTGACGGGGAAAGTTATTTTTTCCATACTAAATAACGTTTTCTTGACTTCTTTAGACGTCCCGGATAGGCGTAGATCGTGGTTTCCAATCCTAATAAGCCTTCCACCCACGCCCTTCGATGGCATAGTGCTTGCTTGTTCGAACGTGTGCGAGTCTCTACACACCATGTGATCGGAAACCTGTCGTAACTCAACACAGGTATTACCTACAGAGACGGCTGAAAAGTTTATTCGGATACATTCATTGAATTGTTTGTATGCAAATAATCTTTTTAAAAAAATCAGTTCTTTCTATAGGTACAATCTTCTAATTTCGGTTATACACCTTGAAATAAAGTAGCAGCATAAAAATAAATATATAAAAATAACATAAAAGATTTAAGAAGAAATTGCCGTCCTCGAATGTCCCCATCTCTCCCATATGGAACTCTCTAGGTATAGTCCACTTGAAATGAGAAAAGTATGGACATGGAATGTTTTGATCCTGTACAACACTGTAAAAATATTTCTTGCACAATTTTTGTTATGCCTTGCATCCAATGCAACAAGATAACACAAAATGGTGCAAGAAATATTTTTATAGTGTTGCACAGGATCAAAACATTCCATGTTCATACTTTTCTCATTTTGCTACAATTGTAGTCCGTGAATAACAATAGTATACCTTAAGCTATACTATTGTTATTCACGGAGCCAGTCTCTGCGGTACCGTATCAAGAGCTCGCACGTCAAATTTAACACAATTGTTGCAATTTGGAATGCAAGCAGCGATCTCTACCGGATCCCATCCAAGTCACGTATTTCATGTGCGCTCTCAACCTCCTCCTCCCCCCCCCCCCCCACCCCCCAATGGCCCCTCTCTACCACAACACTATAAAACACTGCTATCGAGGCAGTTCATCCATTAGCCACTTAGCGGTGGTGCCGATTACGTTATGACTTGTGTGCAGGGGAGTAGCTATAGGGGGGGGGGGGGGGAGGAGGGGGGAGCCTCCCCCCAATAATTTGGTTCTTGGCGAAAGCTGGTAATTTGCCTTTGCACAGTTGGCAAAAACATAGTTCCATATAAAGAAAAAAAACTAAATAAAGTTTGCTTAAAATAAGATTGTACTAATAATGTTTTATTCTTATGTAACCAACATGCCAACTCGGTGTGTCGCAAACTTAGAAAAAAAGGCGCGGGAAATTCAAATTTTAATTGACACAAGTATCCAACTCATACAGCTACGTAAACTGTAAAAATAAACAAGGACCTTGTTGGCAGACGACAAATACATGGACAATCTTCTGCAGTCAGCATATCTGTTGTCTATCGTCACCATCAGAAATGAAAGGGCGTTTAGGCAGAAAATTGTAAAAAGCGATTCACGATTGGGAAATCTTATGCTTATGAAATGCGAAACAGAACTTGCTTCAGAACTAAATTTTGGCAACATAGTTAAGTTGTGGGCTGATTTAAAAGAACGGGGTGTAAAATCTAGTGGCGGGTCTCTGGAGTAGGGGGGGGGGGCATGGGGCCCGAGAAAAATTAGCTTACAAATATTTTTTTATTTTTTTATATTTTTAATAATCATAGCGCAACGCGTTGTATGTTTATGTGTTGCAATGTACAAATATAAAATTGGACATTCTAAACAAAAACATTAGATGAATATGCCTTCCATCCTTAAATTATAAATTTTGCTGCTGTAAAAATCGTAATATAGCTATATGAATAAGTATTTAAGCATTCCTTTGTAAGCTTAAAAAAAATCTATACTTTACCACTGTTAAAATGTGTAAAACCCCACTATTTTGCACTTAAATTTTCAAATTTTTCCCCGGGGGTGAAACATGAACTTGTCCACCTATGTAATAATGTAATTGTAATACAATGTAATACTACGCTTACCTAATCATCCCAGTTATATTATTTTTGTAGGTCTATTTTAATTTTTTTGACAAAATAGACACTTCCCCCCCCCCCCCAAAAAAAAATCATGCCTTAGCTTAGCTTAGCCCTGCTTGTGTGTGAATGAAATACAAGCAGGCTTCTACTACTTGTTCCACGTACACTACAACATACCGTTTATGTCTTTACGCCGAAAAGCCCAAAATTCGCACACATGGAAAATAAAGACAATTTTCTTTCTTTCTTTACGATGGATATTTCCGCCTAAATTTAATTTTTTATCCCCTTAAGGTGTCTCCGGCAAGATGGAGGGGCTGCCTGGACACTCGGTCACGTATTCTTGATACTGGCTAATCACAAGCAAAATTTACAGAATATTACCTATAATCATAAGAATAATACTACCCGCTACCACGATAGAAAGGCATTGGGAACACTTATAAAAATGTTTGCGGCGTACACTAGATAGAATGGAGTTTTAAGGATTGTTAAATATATTGAGGTTACCTCACCTCCGGTGACGTCAGATGGAACCCACCCCCCCCCCCCCCCCAACCGACTACGGTCATGGGGATATCGAGCTAACCGTAATTAAACCATAGGAAAATTATTTACTGTCAAAATTACTCATATTCTCTATCTAGTAATTGATAAATTGGAAAGCATCAGTGAACTCGGACGGGTTCTTTTTATTATTTTTTCTAAATATAACAATATCGACCGTATCGCGAACACACCTATATAAAATTAAAAGGCTCAAAAACAGCCGGCATCATGTTTAATTTGCCAACTCCAACCAAAAAACCATTGTCAAATATAAATTTGCAAGTCTCGAGACCAACATTTTATAATTTAATAGGGGAGAAGTCGGAAAAGTACAAAACTTGGAGAAGCTCGCGAAGCTTGCCGGTACTTTAATTTACTTGGCCTATCTTAGAGAGATCGCTTCCATAGGAGCGGCAGCATCTTTCGACTAAGTCGAGCTTTGAATATTTAATTTATTTCCCGGCAAATTCTCAAATTCACTTAGGGCGACTTTAGACAAGTCTTTTAATAATTTACTTCCAGTTAAAATCAAAATCTGAATTCAGGAACATGTAATTGCAATAATTTCAGCAATCTACTGTAGTACAATAGCTGCAATAGAAGTAAGAGCAGCAATGAACATAGCTTTGTAAAATCAGGGAGAGAGTGGCGTATTCGTAGAAATAACGAGCTCCACGCGATATACCGAGGACCTCCGATAGTAGCCGAAATCAAGAGAGCCCGCATCAGGTGGCTAGGGCACGTGCAACGAATGCCAGACAATAGGGCTACAAGAGCAGCCTTACACAAGGTGTCACAAGGGAGAAGACGAGTGGGACGACCACGGATGGCTGGACGACGTCGAGGTGGACCTGGGGACCCTTGGCGGCGATGACTGGCGAAGGAGAGTGCAGCCGCAATGTGGCAGAGCAGGCCAAAGTATCGATACACAGTTTTTTCATTGTATTCTGCGGACGGGCATGGGCGCTACAGCATAAGAAATAATCAAATAATAATTTTAAACCAATACTTACCCATTTGTTATTTACAGCCTTCATAGCACCAAAAAGAAGTTTCAGCTCCTTCACAGTAATGCTGTAACTGGCCAAAACACCGAGCATCTCGATCAGCAAATCTGAAACCAAACAATTAGTATTTTCAAAATCGATTGGTTAAGGTTAGTAGCAATGGTGCAATACTATTTAAAAAAGGGTTAGCTGGGCTTACACTGCCTGCTGTGTTAATAGTCATTAGAGGCATGGGCTTTATAGTCATCGAACAAATAGGGCGGATCCCGGCATTGTCAGGGGATGGGGGAAATATTCTTTGCCTTACATTGCCTACTGTGTTAATAGTAGTTAGAGGCATGGGCTTTATAGTCATCGAACAAATAGGGCGGATCCCGGTAATGTCAGGGGCAGGGAGAACTATTCTTGGACTTACATTGCCTGCTGTGTTAATACTCATTAGAGGCATGGGCTTTATAGTCATCATCATAGGCGGATCCCGGCATTGTCAGGGGATGGGGGAAATATTCTTTGCCTTACATTGCCTACTGTGTTAATAGTAGTTAGAGGCATGGGCTTTATAGTCATCGAACAAACAGGGCGGATCCCGGCATTGTCAGGGGCAGGGAGAACTATTCTTGGACTTACATTGCCTGCTGTGTTAATACTCATTAGAGGCATGGGCTTTATAGTCATCATCATAGGCGGATCCCGGCATTGTCAGGGAATGGGGGAAATATTCTTTGCCTTACATTGCCTACTGTGTTAATAGTAGTTAGAGGCATGGGCTTTATAGTCATCGAACAAATAGGGCGGATCCCGGCATTGTCAGGGGATGGGGGAAATATTCTTTGCCTTACATTGCCTACTGTGTTAATAATAATTAGAGGCATGGGCTTTATAGTCATCGAACAAATGAGGCGGATCCCGGCAATGTCAGGGGCAGGGAGAACTATTCTTGGACTTACATTGCCTGCTGTGTTAATAGTAATTAGAGGCATGGGCTTTATAGTCATCGAACAAATAGGGCGGATCCCGGCATTGTCAGGGGATGGGGGAAATATTCTTTGCCTTACATTGCCTACTGTGTTAATAGTAATTAGAGGCATGGGCTTTATAGTCATCGAACAAATAGGGCGGATCCCGGCATTGTCAGGGGATGGGGGAAATATTCTTTGCCTTAGATTGCCTGCTGTGTTAATAGTCATTAGAGGCATGGGCTTTATAGTCATCGAACAAATAGGGCGGATCCCGGCATTGTCAGGGGAAGGGGGAACTATTCGACTGTGTTTTAGTTCCGATATTCTTGCTATGATCCTCGATGAAACTGCGTAGACTACAAAGATTATACCACGGAGGCATGGAAGCACGCTTTCAAAACGACCACGGCCTATCATCCCGGATTCTACAGCTCCATGAACGCCCTTGTTTTCATTTCTGAATCAATACAGATATTTTCTATTTCTATATTAAGTTAGGAAAAGGTAATATAACAAAGTCCCTTCTTCTTCTCTACTTCCTCTTCCCCCTTAGTGCCTCGTGCGGGGGGGGGGGGGGGGGGTTGCCCGTACCTAACTTTCCGAACTCGCCCCAGTCGGACATAACAAAGTCTCCCTAAAATTATTAAATGCTGCAATCTCAGTAGCAGAAGTGCAGTTAAAATTTAAACATCTATGTTAGTCCTAGATATCAGCTAACTGTCAGATAACACTATCAAATGTATCGCGAACGCTCCCGTACACGTAGTATTTTCCACAAGAAAGTAAACACAAAAGTGGAGCATGTGCTTCATTCAGCCTATAATCAATAAGCCTTTGACGCTTTTTATAAGGTGCTGGAAAACATTTTTTTAATACGTTATTTCTTTTCTGTCTCTTGTACGGAAACCTGTCGGCTGTCGCTTTTGAAATTTTCCCAGTTAAAGTATTTTTCTCTTGTTTAGAAAATGTTCAGAAAACTGTTTAGAAAATGAGGATAAGGCATATGTCAGGACTAGTGGTACGGACTCTGACTTTCACCAGAAAGGTTGTTGGTTCGAGTCCTAACTTCCTACATTTTCTGACCATGCTTCGGAGGGCATGGAAAGCAGACGGATCCTGGCATTCCTAGTTGAGTGTAAGAGAGGGTTTTATAGCCCTAACTCCGCTAGGTTGGCTTAGTGATAGAACAAAAAAGTCAATATTTATTTATTTATAAGCTTTTGGACATTGTTATTCAAGTTCCGCTGAACAAAAAGTCACAAATACTCGAATCTACACACATCGGCATAAATTTAAGCTAGGGAAGGGGTTTTCGGACTTTTTCTAGCTTTCCATGATCAGTCAGTATGCCATACAGCAAGGTGCTACTAAGTGACTTAAATACAAGATTTGACATAAGACGACCACACTTTTTGATGACCCCGCGCCATGTGCCCACATAAAAGTATGTACACTCAGTATATGAAGGGTGACACTGTCAGCATGCAAACGTTGATGAAGAGCCCTTAAAACACACTCAACCCCGGAACCACAACCCCCCCCCCCCCCCGCCGCCAACTCCCTCCATCGGCTGAAAGCCAATTTAGTTTTTTTTTAACCCACCGAGGGCCTACCACTGCGCTACAATATCCATGAACAACTCAATAACTGGATGTACTGACTGCAGCAGCACTTCAACAACAACAAAAAGTATACAATGTATACTGTATTTATTTGTGTAAATTAACAGAAAATCGGAGTACCCCCATTACGCGTTTTTTCTACAAAAAATTCATTTTCAAATGAAATACCGATAGTAGACCCGTCAAAACAGCCGATAAATGAGAAAAAATGCTCCTCTACATTGCGATATGTGGCATGGGGTGTTAACAAACACAAGTTAGCCACAGTTCTTAAGCTCCTTCCTCGGACTACCACACCAATCGTTTCTTGCACAAATCAAATGAAATTAGCCAAATCACCGTAGAGTAAGTGAGCAGGTTGCAGGGGGGTTGCAAACATTACAAAAAGGAAATATCCGAAAATGTAAACAAACCACGTGGCCAACAGGCACGGCAGACAGCAGAATTGCTGGTGCAGTATGCTCAAGACACTTGACCTTGGATCCCTGAGTCTCGGGTGGCCATCTTAATAGCCTGAATTTGACTTTATTGCTGGGTTTATGGCGAGAACCCCCTTCTTACACTGGGTCGCAACTTTTTGCCTTAGCTCCTAATATCTTAATAAATTACTAATATTATTAATAATAAATATAAATAAGAAAGTTATTACCCGACAGCGATAGGATGGCACTTGGAACACTTATAAAAATCGAATAAACAAAGTGTTCCAAGTGCCATCCTATCGTGGTCGGGTAGTAATTATTAGCCTCCTCTTCTGTAATTTCTACCTACGATTTAGCCACTAATCCTTTCTACCCCCAAGAAAGACTCGCATCTGTACTTGGTTAAGTCATGCTTCACTTGTTACACTGGTACACAATGGTAAGCTTGTCACAGGTTGTCCATTATCGCTTGTAGTCGGTATAAGTTGACAACGAGGACACCTACCAGTTTGCCAATGACCCACAATCCTTACGGAAACAATATAAATCATGTTCGAAATCCATGGGGTCGTTGGCATTGGGCAAGGGACCAATGGCCCTCTAGGTTCATAAGAAAAAGATAGCATATAATACCCACATGAAAAACAAAATCATTACACCGTTACAATGAAACATAAAACGCGGCAGGCAAAAATGCAGATAATAAAATATAAAATAAAAGACCAAAGCCCATTTCCGGGTTGACTGAACATAGCTGAAGATTTTGAGCTTCATCAGCAACGCAGACTTGAGCGTGGCAGCAGACAACCCTTCCTTCCACGACATGCATTATTATCGTTATAATAGTGTCACCAGCCGCGACAGACCCCCCTCTCACCCCCAGCCCAGAACGATTTCATTTTGTCCTTCAAAACTGTCAACGTTTTTTACTTGATGCCAGCACTTATGCAAGTTTATTATTGAAGCCCGGTCCCACACCACGCTTAGAAATGTTTTATTGGCATATGGCATATGTTTTTAGGCGCGGGACTCTTTCGAGTATTTGCGCCGGTCAGTGTGTGTGTGCGGAAGTCATGGGTGGTTTAGAATGGTTTTCCTGAGTTTATCTACAGGTGGGGCATGACTCCGGTCTTGCTTAGAAAGCTTAACGTTGCCGTGACCGGCCCATGCTTGTCCCCTATTAAATTGGAGAATAGTATTGCACAACAACGCATTAGCACATGGGAGTGCCACTTTACTGCAAAACAAAAACTATTTTTTATTTTCTTTAAGGCGTGGTATTCTAGCGGATATTTGCGCCGTTAGATGGGGGTTTCTGATAGGTGGTGAAGATGGTATGGTAAGTGGTTTTTAGGAGTGCACTGGACAACGAGGTTGCCCAGGGACTGTCTGAGATAGTATGTTATGGTCTGTGTTTGAGAGTGCGGGTGAGGTAATTGATCGTTGGGATGTCTGATAAAATTACAGTTGTGTGAAGGTTTAATATCTTTAAAAAAAAATTGATAGTGGAGTTGACGCCAGTGTTATTGCCGAGAAGATGGGGTAGAGTGTGAGGTGAAGCCTGCAAGGTTACGACACGTAAGTACTAAGTCGTAAAGCGAATGGATGACAGCAAATGAATAGAGGGAACACGAAGTGGGAGAAGAACAAGGAAGAGATACAGACAACCGATTTAGGACGACCTCAGAAGAGAAGAAGAGTGGGACTGATACAGAGGTAGTGTTGAATGATCGGAATGGGAGAGACAGGAAGGAGTGGAAAAGGCTCACATAACACACTCGGGCAACTGGAATTGATTATTGATGAGGATAAATAAGTAAAAGGTGTTTTTTTTTTCTTTTTCTTCTTCTTAAGGGTATACAGCCATTACCAAATCCATCTGGCAAAAGACTGCTATCGGGAGCTCACTGGACAACGAGGTTGCCCAGTGACCGTCTAAAGCAGCTTGCACAACGTCCTACCACTTTTGTCCGATACTCTTCAGGAAGCGGACCACCTCCGTCAACACCACTCTGTCCAAGTCCTGGAGAACATCCTTATACGTGAATGTCGGCAACTTCCCCCTGGTCCTGCAACCTGCTAATAAGCTGTGTCCTCTCCCGGCTGTAGAGGGGGCACTCAAAAGTGATGTGGTCCGTATTACCCTCTTGATCCCCACACTCACAGAGAGGAGTCTCTCGGACACCGATCCGTGCTAAATGGCATGAGAAGGAGGCGTGACCCAGCCGCAGTCTTATGGCCGTAGTAAAAGTAAACGGTAAAATCGTCAAAAATCAAATACAAAATTAAAATCATTATGACAGACAGACAGAGAAATAATATATAGAGAAAACCTTCATTATGCTAGTAATAACATCAGACAATTCATAACTGACAGCTGACAGAATCTTTCTGCGAATCGACTTTATTTTGTCAGTCAAAACTGTCATTCCTTTATCAACCCCCTAAGGGTACAGCATTCGCATTTTCAAAATGACGGTTTTTTTCCTTACCTCTTCAGTCTTCAGCTCATCGTTAATCATACACTGACTTCCCCTGTAGCCCTGGCTTCCTCAACTTCTACCTCCCGACAGCACGTCTCATCCCCCTGCCTTTCCGACCCCCAAATTTTCGTTTTCCCAAGGTAAAAAACTCTACCTTCTACGTCAAAGAAGACGTCACGCTTTCTAGGTGCTTTAACGAATTTAGTTCCGGTTTAACGATTACTGAGCACTGAACCTCTGTCGCTTGATTTCGTTTATTATTCCCTTTTTAAAAATGTTCTTTCAGCGCTTTCAACGACATCATTAATTTTGTTTTCGTTTTCACTTTGTTTCGTCAATACAGTACAGCAGTTTGTCTATTGAAGATACAGAAACGAAATTGGTGTCATATTTATCTATCATCTAATTTTAAATATAATAAATACACTGTAGGCTAGGATTTATACGAACCGCCCCATGCTTGTGTGTGTGAGTGAGTGCTTATTCTATTTTAAGGTAATGGCAAATTTGATTTTAAATGGTACTGTAAATTGTACTACTGTGTTTGTTTCTGACCCCTAGAGTGGTCTTAGCTAAAAATAAAGTCATTATTTATTTTACTTGTCATTTCTCATTTCAAAATTATACCACTTTTACTGTAAAATGGTTATTATATCATTATTATTATATATTTTTATTAACACATGACGACAGACCCGACCTCAATAATTTGTGACGTGTTCCGAGAATTGCTCAGGGAGCCCAAGGTTTCCGAAGAATTTTGGACAAATTGCTCCTATGGTACACTAGCAACAAATAAAAAATTTAACTTTACCGGAACATTTTCAGACTCTGGTTATTTTCACGCCTCATATATGGCCGACATTGATTGGTATGAAGTTTTTTGGTTCCTTCTATCGTATTCCATACACATGTGCTAGACTCCCGCTAGAGAATACAGACAACCAATATCAAATTCTACAATTTCCCAACCTTTTTTCTATCCCTAAATTTTCCATTTCCCATTCACAGAGTACGAGATAAACGGTATTTCCAACTCGATAGATTCCTCTTCTGTTGAAAAACAAATGAGGTATGTTTGCCATAGGTCACGGATAAGTGAACTTCATATAACTTGGGGTCAACAGTCCATCGTAGAGATCAACGAAAGAGAGAAATGAAATAACTTTCGAAATTGTTTTTTTTTTCGGTAAGCCAGCATGTTTTTTGAATTCGACAGAACCCCGAGGCAGGTTCGCGTCGTTATTTCAACATTTGACCTTCATTGTTACGCTAAAAACAAACCCACTACATTTGTTAGATACCTGCTGGGGTATTAGAGAAAGGAAGACATGGATAAACAGGCAGAAACAGGATTCAAACCCAAGTCCCCACCTAGCCTGGGTGGTATGCGGACCACTGCAGTAAATCCGTCTGCTGTTTTTTTTTTTAATTTTTTTTAATTTTTTAAGGGTTTGAGGGCCACTTACAAGTTCAGAAAGTCAGGTTCTTATTTTCCTTGTCATTCTTCGCAGTTAGTATATTTCATTGTACTTAGGTATATACCATACTTTACGTAAATTGTCCTCACTATTTCAGGGTAACTATGGTACACCTGCCTCACCTTAGGGTCAAACAATTTAAATCTGACTGACACTTTGTATTTTTTATTTGATTTGCAGCAAAGACTTACCCGCGACAACAGCGTCTGCCTGTGTCAGCCTCAGCAACACATGCTCAATGAGACAGACATCGGTGCAGGCCTGAAGGTTTCGCACGCTTTTCCGCAAGATGGCGATAAAAACGCTCCATATTTCTGCCTGAAAACAAATAAAAATGAAATGTAACAGAAATTAAGGTAAAATGGTCCCAAAAAAATATACGTGCCTACGATTGCCATGATGATCGCCAATCTTCAATAGAAGAGGCAGAAGAAGAAGCAGGTTCCCCTTCCCCCAGATTTTTTACAATTTTGTATAAATTCATAAAAACAAGTCAATGAATGTACCCGAACAACCTCTTCAGCCGCCTCAGTACGTAGTAGTAGTAGTAGTATGAACTTGTAGTCGGAACCCAGGCCACAATTTGGGCCCATAGATCCCCCTCCTCAGTAGGTAATACAAGTGTTGAGTTACGACAGGTCTCCGATCAATTAGTGTTCAGAGACTCGCACAAGTGTTGAGTTACGACAGGTCTCCGATCGATTAGTGTTCAGAGACTCGCACAAGTACGAGCCAGCGACTATGCCACGGATAAATAAATCATGAACGGTTTAAATAACAATGCCCCATTAACAAACTCTGAGCCTAATCAACCATTACATTGTCATGCAGCAAAAAAAAACAACAACAATGTAATCATTTACAGGTATGCTGCAGCTGAAAATGACAAAAATTACGACCCAATGAAAAACAATCAGTGAAAAATTACCCATCAGTTACTAACACAAAAACAAGACAAAATTTATTATAGTTGACTACAAGCTGCATAGAGAGAGCATTGAAAATGTTAAAAACAATTAACCTGTGACAATAGAATTAATCAATTTGAGTTATGACCGTGTATTAACAGCACGGCCACTGCTGACAAAATTTATAGCTGATTTTTTTGGTTTTAAATTGCAGCACTGCAATGTTTTTTCGTGGGGAAACAAGCTGCTGAAACGGTTCCTGAACTCATATTTTACTTTTTTTTTAAACTGCTGAATTACTGTTTTGAAAGCAAATGAATAAAAGTGTGGGAGGGTAAAAAAAAGTTTGGGCATTACTCTTTTTTTAGGTCAACAGGAGGAAATGGATGTTTTTGAATGTTTTAAGGGATTTTTGGACGTTGGAACATTTTCCATGAAAGGTTCAGTTGGAAGGGTGACTTAGAAATAGGGCAATTGAAAATCAGAAGACAATTGAAAAGCATACAAGCAAAGGATACCCACACCTACAATACGAGGCAACGGGGGGACCTTGTAAGGCCAGCGCCACGCACAGCCAAGTGTGAGCGACTGGATCTTATACTACAAGGTTTCGCCTACCTTAGGAAACTCCCGATTGAACTGAGAGCGGTGAGAAATGCTACTAACTTCCCTAAATTGGTTAGAAACCATCTCTTAGAGAAAGCTTTCTACACTGTCACTGAGGCACTAGCACAATAGGGGGATTCACTCTGTTGATTGAAAGTAGAAATAGAACTACAGTTTTTCTACGGTAGAAATAATGCCATAAGGACATGTGTTAATCGTGTCTTTCTACGGCTTTCTACTACTTGGGGAATCAAAAACAAAGCAAATGGTCGACCATATTTGTTGTTTTTATTGCTCATATTCAATTATTTAATTTTAAAAATGAGTTGTACAAGACAAATAAACGACAAAAAACAGAAGGAAATATGTAGCAAGAGGTGGACTGCGGAAGCTGTTATTAAGTTCCTCGAGATATTAATAGCCAAAGGACAAGAAACTTAATTTGGAGGTAAGTTGCTTGTGTTTATATCAAAATTAAATATGCTGCTTACGTTATTTGCTGTTGATACCCATCTGAAAATCGCCAAAACATGCTAGGAATTAGGATTACAATTGATTGTTATTAACACGTAAGTTTTACGCTTAAAAAAGCCGCAGACACAGCTACTTCGTTCCTTTGAATTACGTAGGTACTGTACTTATGCCTTATGGCCTGTGTTTTTTTGCATTTGTTCGGGTATTTAGGTAAATTATTCCTTAGGGCTATTCTGTAGGAAATTTGGAGTTACTGTAGCCTACATTGGAATACGGCGTTCAGTAATTTTGCTACGAATAATAATATTGGTGTGGTGCATGGATTCTACATTATTGAATGCAGTTAGGTCTACACATCTCCGGTTTTTCTTTCTGTTTCAGAAACCAGCCGCCCAGACAACAACAAAAAGAATGACGCCAACGGCCCAATCAGAAACGAGAGCGCCTGCGCACTGAACCATTCCTGCACGACAGCACCAGTCAGTCACTCAGTCAGTCAGTTGCTACGATACCTCCGCGATACAACCTTAGAAGTATAGGTGTACGTAACACCACTGAAGATGTCGTAAGCAGTTGTTGACGAAACGTTTGGAAGCCTACTTTGAAATCGACCAAGGCCTATTAGCCCGGATTCTTCTGTCCCCTTATTAGACTCCAACCGTGAAAGCCTTCGTTATTATATTGAATTCAAAATGTGTCGTTCGATACAATTTAAGTGTTAATTTATTATTCTACTGTCAAATCAATAAAACATTGAACCATGTTTCCTTTGTATATAGGCCTTAATACATTAATTATTTAATTTGATTACATTAGTTATTTATATGAATTTATACGTATTTATACGAATTGTTATTGCTGCTGGCGTAAGTCAATCATTGAAAGAGAACGAACGGTCTAGCTATAAAATACTTATAATTGACAGAGGCTGCATCATAGCTTTAAAACTGTTTCCATGAGCGCCTTCCTTTTTTCTGGTACCGGCTGTATTATCTTGTACATCTTGCGCTTTGATGGCATAATTTTGTTTGCGTGAGTAGGAACTCTCCACAACCGTCTAAGTAGCCAATACAATGAGGCAGCTCGTGAATTTTTGCATTGACGATTTCTCATCTTTCCTCTTCAATTGGCCAATGCAAAACTCTCATGAAAATGTTAAACCGCACATTTCGTCGTGGACTCGTGGCTCGGAAGCACGTTGGTCCACCACTCCTTAGATTTAGGGACAGACCCAATGCAAAAGCGTACGCTATAGGCCTACCGTAATGACATGACCACAGAAATATCGTCGATGGCTTAACTTAGTATTTCTTCCTCCTCCTCAAAATTCTCGCACATCATTGCATTGCATTTTCCGCGAGGAAGTTGATGGCTTTCAACGTATTTCCTAATTTAGGCATAGGTAGGTAGGTAATGAAAAATAAGTTTAAACTTAAAGTGAAAAAAACACCTGCAAAAATCAAAAACAAATTACACGGCTAAAAACAAAAACAAAAACAAACTGACAAAAAGACAAGAACGTAGCGCCCACACCTGTTGGTAGTTCCTTGTAGTATACAATTTCAATTTTTACCTCACAGAATGCGCCTTAAAAACTTTCTCTATTTCTACCGTTGACGGAGGTATCTTCACTCTGAGCTTTTTTTCGATTTTTCTATTCCCTTTTCTATCAACAGAGTGAATCCCCCTAATGATAATGACCGAACTACCTGATTTTGACGATATTTTGACGATTTTACTTTATACTTTCTTGTCAATTACTTGTATTGTATAAATTAACAGAAATATATATATATTTATTAAATAATTAATTATTTATAACAATTGAATTATGTTAGTTCAGTTGAAAGTGTTTCTGCATTAATGGACGTATCGCGAACGCGCCATTAAAGGGTAGAGGTTGAGTAAGTAACGGACGAAGGTAGATAATGTCGACACCTCGAGCTACAAAGCTAATTTTCTCGCAGCACATAAAGGTTGCATAACGGGAAATTGCTGAAATAGTTTTAACAGCTACCGTGTTAATTCAGACAGCAATCCCATTACTCTGCAGTCTGCATTGTATCGTACATTCAGGTCAATAATCGTCTGCAGTGCACCTACAAGAAGTACTTTACCTTGCTAAGGCGGGGTTTCCACATACGTCAATGGTCAATGAGAAATATGGTTTCGACGTGGTAGCAGAATTTTTAGTATGTCTTTAATGTCTGCTAAAACGTCAATTTCACATTTCTCATTGACCATTGACGTATGTGGAAACCCCGCCTAAGAGATAATCGGAAGAAGGAAACGGAAAGCATAAAAAGCCTTTTATATGTGTAAAAATCAAATACCGATTAATAACTTTATATATAAAAAAAAAACTAACATTGCACTTAATTCCACAACATAAATATTTCAATGACAGCTTTTTCGGTGTAACACCATCCTCAGACTGGCTCCAACAAGTACCTATTACCTAAATCTGTCTTAATTTCAAATCTCGACCATGACTAACTTAGGCAGGATGATATTTAATTGTAAAGACAAAGTCGAAAATCTGAGGAGGTCAGGGGTTTACCAACTGAACTGCAAGGATTGCGACATTATATTTATAGGCCAAACGGGCCGTAACGTTAACGAAAGAATAGCTGAGCATAGGCGAGCGGTTGGCAAGCAGGACTGCGACTCTGCTTTCGCAGAGCACCTACGTACCTCTGGCCATACCTCAGATTTCTCGACTGTTAAGTTATTAAATGATTGTGACAAAGGCAAACTGTTAAGATAGGCTGGAGTGCATAGAAATAAGAAATGCATTATGTAACAATTGTAACTTGGTCAATGACATAACATTTATGCACACTTCCCCTCTCATAGATCTGGCGTCTGGAGTACCCCACCTATTTCCCCTCCACGCTAATTAAGACTGACTTAGGTAATAGGTACTTGTTGGAGCCAGTCTGAAGATGGCGTTACACCGAAACAGCTGTCATTAAAATATTTATGTTGTGGAATTAAGTGCAATTTTTTTTTTTTTTTTTTTATATATATAAAGTTATTAATAATGTTTCACTTCCACGAAGTCACTGAAGAAACTCTCTCATGGATCAAATACCGATCTCATGAAATATCACTCGGTGAGTTGTCAGAAATATCCGGACAAGCAGAAGACATTTTTCAGCACATTTTAATACATGACAATATATGTATTTCTTTCTAACACAGCTTGACCAGAATTATTGAATTTGATTTGTACATATAACGATTGGTGTGGTAGTATCGATCATGAAGGAGCTCAAGAACTGTGGTCAACTGGTTTTCGTGAAGGCCACATGTCTTACATCTGATGATTGGAGGAGAGTTGTTGAGCCAGCCAAGGCCCATTAATGGCTGTAGAGCGCGAAGAAGAAGTCAAACCTGGACAAGACGCCAACCAAGAAGTACCGAGCTAGAAGTGGCCAACTGGCGAATGTGGTGCGACCCAAGACGGCAGTCTCCAACTTCAATGCGCCCTCTGCCTGCAATCTAGACGACCTTTGGGAATTCCCCGACAATGGCATCAGTATGGCAGAATACTGGGCCCAGAAGCTATGAATCTCTACTACATTGGGCATGAAAACGTAAGACGGACAATTGGTGTAGTGGTAAGACGATACCCCGGAAAAGGCTAGTTTTTCGGTACGAATCCCACATTGTCCAGTTTATCTTTATTCCTTATTTTCGGATACAATTTTTAACACAAACTTAATCAGTCTGTAAAACAAGGCATGCACCAGCGGGGCCTTTCTCCGCCCCTGTCCCTACGGGGGCACCCCAGGACGACGCATAAATAAAAAATGAATGTATTTATTTATATTATACAATATTATATAATATATATAGTATAATCACAGCCATCTACAGTAAATTCGTTCATAGGCTCCCTAACACTTTGTCATGCTTGGGATGTAAGCTTGGTTGGAGGAAACTGCATGCCTTCATACAAAGCGCCTCATTAAACATTCAGACACCAAAAGGGCTATGAGTCTCCCGGAATTGGATAGAACACGCGTGCGTGATATCCTTGCTCACTGGTCACGGGAATTTCAGACATCACCATGCCAGGAAATGGTGAGCAAGTGGACAGTCAGTGGTGCCATTGTGCGATGGAGGCACATTCTCGCCGAGTGCCTTGTGATCTGGCGCCCCAGACTTGAGCATCTAGGGTGTACTGTTGCTAAGATGGGGTTTCCACCGACCTCTCATTGCAGAATGCAAATGACATTGACGGAAATTAGAATTTTTCTTTTTATAGAAATCTATTAAAATGTTTGTACTTAACATATCACATGACGCCATTTTTTAATTTTAGTTTGTTTGTTTGTAATTTACCCTGGAGAGAGTTGGCGTAAATGCAACTGTGTGTAGATGGATCAGATCCATGCTTAGCAATAGGAAGATTCTAGCATCCCTATCTGATGAGAAGGTGATGGTAAGGGCCACCAGGGGTACGGCACAGGGGGGGGTTATCTCGCCCCTGTTGTGGAACCTTGTGGTGGACAAAATCATCACCAGACTCAATGAGGTGGGAGTGTACGCACAAGGATATGCGGATGATTTGGCCATTGTGATTAGGGGTAAGTCCATGACGGTCATAACCGAGCTAATGCAAATGGCTTTTTCTGAAGTAGAAAAATGGTGCAAGGCTGAAAATCTGAGCATCAACCAATCCAAAATCTCGATGGTACCATTTACTCGAAAGAAGAATCTTGATGGGGGAAAGCTGCCTAAGCTTTTCAATCAAGTTGTAAAACTGGGGACGGAGGTTAAGTATCTAGGGGTTAACCTAGACAAAGGACTTACCTGGAATCCCCATATTACAAAAACTATTAACCGAGCTAAACAATTAATTTATGTTTGCAGACGGGCAATAGGCACAACGTGGGGAATCAGGCCCAAAATGGCAATGTGGATTTACACAATGGTCATTAGGCCGGTGATTACCTATGGAAGTGTAGTTTGGTGGACCAAGACTACACAGGTCACAGTGACAACCAAGTTGAATGGGCTCCAGAGGCTGGCCTGCCTCTGTATCACAGGAGCAATGTCAACTTCACCAGGGGATGTCCTGAATACTTTATTGAACCTGCCAACCCTGGGAGTCTTCATTGAAGCACAGGCCAGGATGGGCGCCTATAGATTGGAGCTGGAAGGCTGCTGGAGAAGCAAAAGGTCAGGCCACTCCAATATTACTAAAAGCATATCGGAAGACACGCTTTTAATGCCGTCAGACCGAATGACACCCCTGCTCTCATTCAGCAAACCATTTAACACTAGAATTCCAGCTAGAAAAGAATGGAATGCTGAAGAACAGCAAACAGGGGACAATGACCTAGTCTGGTATACAGATGGGTCGAAAATGGAAAATGGGGCTGGAGGAGGAGTCTATGGGGAAACTGTAGACAAATCAATAGTCCTAAGCCTCGGCAAATATGCTACAGTCTTTCAGGCTGAGGTAGGGGCCATTATAAAATGCCTAGAGGAGTGTATGGAAATGGAAAGCAAGGGCAAAACCATTATTATCTATACAGACTCGCAGGCAGCGATTAAGGCTGTGGAGGCTATAAAGATCACATCAAAAATGGTGTGGCACTGCATCAACCTCCTAATAAAGGTGTGTCGGGAAAACTCAGTCTCGCTGATTTGGGTCCCGGCTCACTCGAACTTTGATGGGAATGAAAGAGCCGACGAGCTGGCTCGAAAAGGTGCAGAAACGCCATTCATTGGTGCAGAACCTAAGTATGGGATGGCTTATTGCCAGGCCCGTACTTCTGTACAAAAATGGGTGCAGAGAAAAACTGCAGAGGAATGGAAGAAAGTCCCGGAAAGCAGATTTGCTAAGAAGGTTATTCCGGGTCCTAGTAAAAAGCTCACCGATCAGCTTCTCTCTTTAAGTAGAGAGCAAGCTAGAAGGGTGGTTGGCACGCTTACGGGCCACGGCCACTTCAACAAACACATGCATAGGGTTGGCGTGAAAAACGACAGTAGATGCAGACTGTGTGAAGTTGAAGAAGAAACAGCTGAACACATTCTCTTTGAATGTGAAGCGCTGGGAAAAACTCGATACCAAACTCTTGGCCACCCTAGGTCTGAAGAGGAAACCATCCGATCTAATCCCATCACAAAAACACTAGAATTTATCAAAAAGACTGGTGTTATAAGATGGGCGTAGACGGCAAACGTGGAAGCAAAAGACCTTCTAGGTCAACGCTTATAGGAACTCAAACGAGTAGGCCCCACGAAGGTAAAAAAAAAAAAAAAAAAAAAAAAAAAAAAATTACCCTATGATCATTGATCAATTTTAACTATGGCATAGAGTAAAACAAAAATTTCCGTCATTGTCATTTGCATTCTGCAATGAGAGGTCGATGGAAACCCCGCCTTTATTAATGATATCTGCTACCACGGCAACGTATGTGCATTCTGCAATGAGAGGTCGGTGGAAATCCCGCCTAATGACGGTTGGGCTCCAGTATTCCAACCTGCTGCCATAGCGAGATTCGCAGAAGCAATAGAATTCGACTACGACTGGGGGACCTATTTGCCCAAAGTGTGGCCTAGGTCCCCCAGATCATACATACATACATACATCAATACTTACTTACTTATTACATACAGACAAGGGCTGTAAGCTCGTTAAAGCAGTCCTATCAATAAAATGAAAAAAAAAAAAAAAAACAGCATCTGTCAGTGGGAAAGAGTTATTTGGGGGTGACTGTCATGTCGGATACCCCCGTAAACCACAATCACCCCCTTCAACCCTCGCCCCCTCCCCTTCCCGGCAATCCGGTGTGTATGTACGATACCTAGAGCGCGGGAAAAATATTTGCCTTTTGCATTATTCATTTGTATGACAGTTAGAAACCTTTTTACTGGAAAACATTTAAAATTGCTTTCCGTTTTGACAGCTTTTTACGTATTTATCCAAAAACATTGCCCAACAAGATGTATTTTTGGTCCAAATGTTAACAAACCACTGACACTCAAGCACAATTCACTTTTCGTGTCAAATTAACTTGAAAAAAAAACCGTACATATGGAAAATAATATTTTTTAGTTTCTACATTTTCCTAACCTTCAAGAGCGGTTCCCACCATCGTCACTAAAGCTATGAATCAGAAGAAAGCCGCCTTGGATTTTCGTAGAGATTTATATAGGAGAGATGGGACATTTGAGTCCACCAAAAATATTTCTATTTCTATTTCGTCGAATCCAATGGCTGGGTCACGTACACCGTATGCAAGCGGACAGGTCGCCGAAACTAGTTTTCGAAGACACTTTCAACCACCCTAGGCGTCCCAGTAGGCCAAAACTAAGATGGAGAGACCAAGTGCTCGAAGATGTGCACGCCACCGGTACCGAGATCGGAAGCGAGCGGCGGAAGATCGTCCGAGGCTGGACGCGCCAACATAAGTCAGTAAGTCAAGTCAAAAATATTTCTTGAATCTTGGGACCACCTGGTACGTTTTTGCAATGACTGGTCATAGGGAACGTAGGATCAGTTGGCCGCAAGATTCAAAATATATTTTTGGCACGGTCAAATGTCCTATCTCTCCTACATAGAAATCCAGATTTTCCTACTGCAATGCATGGCAGCACCATTTGAATTCCATTTCTCGTGCCTTTACCTGAGATGATGTTCAAAAAGTGGCAAAGCAACACTTAGCAATAGTCTTGTATGCAATGCAATAAATAATCCAATAAAAATTGGCACAACTCGTTAAATAAGGCATCTTAAGTTTAGCTCAGATCAGATAGAGTTTTATAGCTATTGGTAAGCTGGAAAACACTCCCCAATCCTGAAAAAAGAAAAAGCTTAGAAAAGCCAAGCAAGTCTAGAAAATCAGTGTAAAAAACCAAAGGATATTTAACACTAAGCGAACAGCACGGAAGCCCATTTCCGAGGCTTTACCCTGAGATGGTGAGACTCCAGTATATAGGAAAAGCTGCCTTCCCCGGCAGAGCAAGTAACGTGACATTGGTTAGTAACACAGCACAAATTCCGCAAATTGCATTACCACACTCATACTCAAAAAGGTTAGAGAGCATCAATAAATTATTCAAAACTTCGTCAAATTTCGATAGAAACCAATATTTGTTAAAAGTAAACATTACAGAGGATTAAACTAAAGTGTCAAGCGTAAGCAAAATAATTATTCCAACGAAAATGACATTGGTTAACAACACAGCACAAATTCCGCAAATTTCATTACCACACTCATACCTTCAAAAAGGTTAGAACGCGTCAACAAATTATTCAAAACTTCGTCAAATTTCGATAGAAACCAATATTTGTTAAAAGTAAACATTACAGAGGATTAAACTAAAGTGTCAAGCGTAAGCCAAATTATTCCTACGAAAATTACATTGGTTAACAACACAGCACAAATTCCACAAATTTCATTACCACACTCATACCTTCAAAAAGGTTAGAACGCGTCAACAAATTATTCAAAACTTTGTCAAATTTCGATAAAACCGCGCAATTCCCAAGCAACAACAAACCCATCAAGTTTACTTACAGGCATCAAATGGGGAGGAAAACTTAAATTGAAAGAGTCAAGCAGTAAAGTTCGCCAAGTTATACAATATAGTTTTTGTAGCAAAATGAGTTCCAACGTGGCCCCGCATGTATTCAAGGCAAGCATTTTGAAACTTTACAACATCCAATACTCTCTCCGAACTAATTGTGAAGTTTAGATTGAAAAATATGCATAACTTTGAAAGGAAAAAAAAAGTTGGAGACTTCCCATTTTTTTCATTCTTGACTCTAACAAACTGTGGTTTTCTCTTGGGTTCAAGTGTTGTCAATAGAAGTTTTTTAAGCTTCAGACACTGCTTTCGTCAAATATTACATAAGTTACGAGAGGATTCTGATATTAAAGGAAGGTGCTTGCGACTGAAACTTTCAGAATAAATACCGCAATATAGAACTAAAAATAAAATTAAAATATAAAAATATAGTAGAGAGAACCTGAGAACGACCTTGGATGGCAGGGTGAGCCTCCAGCCATCCTTATATACTTAGCTTATAATATAGTGTAGTTTTGTGTATTGTGTTTGTAGTTTTGTACCTATTGAACTTTTCAACTTTGTGTTACTATTTATTTTATTTTTATTTTTTAAATTGGGGTACAGGTGTTACCTGTGTACCTACACTTAAGCCACTTGTGCCCCCTACAACAAAGTATCTAAATCACTTCCTCGAGGCCAATGTCCCTCAGGAGAGCCAGGATCTTGAGGGGATTTAGAAGTGGTTTTACATGTAACTGCAAGACTCCCAAGCATGCTGCTCTTCTTCGTGCGATTGCATCGCAGTGAAGGAGGATGTGCTCGGGGTCCTCCGCTCCTTCATTGCAGAATCTGCAAGACTTTGTCTCCCCAAGAGACTCCAGATATTTAACCCCAGGACCAAAGACCCCAAGGCCTGTTCTTGGTTTTGTACGTCCGAGCCTAGAGCCATCAGTAAACCACTTGATTGTGTGACTATTGAGAATTCTTGCTGATTCGCAGCATTCTTTCATTGTCCCTAATATAGTTTCGAGTCTCCTCCTAAAATAGTATTTTGGATGGATTCTATCGCTTGGCATATCCAGGCATTGGTCAGACGTAGTCAGAGAGGCTGAGTCTCTCTTAATTGCCCTTCCACTCCCTTTTACCCCGCTCCTAATAATGCCATTTCGGCTGAAGTTTTCACTGCAACATGGAGGGTTGGGAGGTCCAGTACTATCTCCATTGCTGCAGTGGGACAGGATTTCATAGCCCCTGTAAAGTATCTTTTTTTTTTTTTTTTTTTTTTTTTTTTTTTTTTTCGGTATTTTTTGCGTCGACCTAATAGATCTATTGCAACCGCCTTTTCACCTTATTCCCCGTCTAGAATACCCGATCTCTTTAAAAAGTTACGGGTTAGCTTTACGGGGTCTCGACGTATGTTCTCTAGCTCCGACCCAGGAAATCCTATGGTTCTTAGGCGATGTCGTGCTAGAGCTTCACATTCTAATATAACATGTTCTGCTGTCTCGTCCTCCATATCACACCACCTGCATAGACGGCTACCATTGTAGACTTTGATTCTGTGCAGGTGATGTCTCAAGTTGCAGTGACCAGTCAGTAGTCCAACTATTTTCCTTATCTCTAACCTACCAAGTAACAGTAGGTCTTGAGTGAGTTCCTTGGCTGGTAGGATTCCGAGTTTTTTAAGTCCTCGTTGTTCTGGCATACTGTGCCAGTTTTTAATTTTATTTCTTTGTATCCATCTGCCAATAGCGGTCTTCGTATGACTGTACGATATACCGCTTGTTGGCTCTGGCCCAATAAATAAGGTATCCGAGCCCTTATTCGCTAACTTATCCGCATGCTCGTTTCATTCTACTCCAGTATGGCCAGGTACCCATTCAATAATGACCTTATTGTCCTTACTCAGCCTCTGAAGTAGTTTTTGACACTCCCAAACCATTTTTGATGTAGTTCGGTAGGATTCCAAAGCCTTTATAGAGGCATGGCTGTCAGAATAAATGTGTATAGTCTTGCCTATGCATCCCATATTCAAGTTTTCTCTTATGCACTCATATATAGCACAGATTTCTGCCTGGAAAACTGTGCAGAATTTTCCTAAGGTAATGCTTATGGATTTATCATGGTTTACACCATATATCCCCAAGCCTGTACCAATATCAGTCTTACTTCCATCAGTATACCATACGAGTGTATTTAGGTCAGGACTCTGATCACTTTGCTTCCATCCTTCTCTTAATGAGATTCTGGATTCAAAGCTACGTTCAAAGTCATACCTAGGTATCATTTGGTCAGAAGGCATCATTGTGCATTCATCCATCATGATAGAAAAGTATCATGTTAGAGAATGCGGGCTTTTGAATTTAGCCATAATTTCGATTATTCAGAGAAAAATTCTCATGTGGTTTGATTTTGCCGTGTCCATGAAGCCATGACCAATGGTATGGTTACAACAGGAAAAGACAGGCTGAAACTTTGTGTTATTACACCGTGAGTCGTACAACAGTCCACACGCCCGTATTCTTTAGCGCTATAGCCAACCCATTCGGCCAGGCTGCCACAGCCTGTAACAACTGTACAATTGGACAATTGCATGCACGGGTAAATTTTACGTTTTAGTAAATGGCAAATAATACTGTAAAAAGTTACAGAAAATTGTACAGAAATTTACAGAATAATCAAATTTTTGAAAAAATTACCACCAGATAATATTGTGCAAGAAATAGTCCTCGATGCAACTAAATCTTAATACGATAGCATGGGTGGTAAATTATATATAAAAATGAGACAGATTTTGATGTGAATCTTAAGTATCTAAAGTCAGCTACCTTTTAATAAGGTAAAAAATACATTGTAATTACAGTTTTTCACTAAAACGTTACTAAAAAAACCAATATCTTCAACAAAACACTCAATCAAAAGCAACAATCTACAGTAGTAGGCCTATCAAAAAGTCTAAAATGCCATTGACAGGACAAGAAACCTTTTTCCGAGTTTACACCCTCCTTAAGACCCTTTTTGAAAGCAACCGATTCCTTTTCTCAACCAATAAAATTCCTATAGGAACAAGACGCTTAAAGTGTGTGAAAGATGTTCTTCGTCAATATATGGAACCTGAAAGCATGTATCCCCAGGATTTAGGTAAAACCTTTTCGGGTTCCATTCTGTTGGAATAGGAAAGGCTTCCCTAGGGTTGAGGGCGGGGAAAACGGAAGGGGGCAGGGGAAGGAGCGTTCAAATTTCGATTTGTAGATCCAATTTCTACCATCAAGTGTACATAGTCCCAGTTTTTTTTTTATGTCGGTAACGGGACCTTAAGCTTGTTTCTTTATGGCAAGAGTCCCTCCTAGCTCGTAATGGAAAATGTACTTCTCCAACTACAGCAGTATTCCACCATGTTTTATCCTATTCCAAAGCATGGCAGAAAGCTTCTTGACTTTCTTTCAGTTTACTGGCACTTAGGATTTAAGTTCAACAGTGTTTTTGAAATTCGAACAACTTAACTAACAACATGCACTTTATCGGGGGTTTTTTGATTTCAGGCAGGAAAGCATAAATTTCCTGCGAAAATTCCCATCTTTTATTGCTTTCCAATTTAAGTATAAGGAAAGCTTTGTGATGGTCGAAATTTTCGATTCTTAGATTTACACGTTTTGAGGTCCCAGGAACCAAAAAAAGTGTATTTTACGAAATGTCTATCTGTCTGTCGCTCTGTTTCTTCATCGATTTCCGGGCAAACTAATCGGTCGATTTTGATGAAATTTGACATCTAGGTTCACAAAAATCATACCTCGGGACCATTTTTTTATTTGGGGCCAACTCAATTTCGGGGGGTTTTATTCACAAAAAACTCCAAAAAAACGTCTAAAAATATTATTTCTCAAAAACGGCTCCAACGACTACTTTTAAATTCACATACAGTATACTGTAGTCGTTATTAATGTTAATAAAATGAGGGGGGTCGCTTGCCCTTTGATAGTTTTCTTCTGGGGATAAAAAAATAAAAATAACTCATTTTTCATGAAAAATAAAAATAACTCATTTTTCATGAAAAATGACTAAAAAGTAATTTTTCTGCGGATCCTTTCTATCGATGATTTCTACCTTCTGGCATGTTTTAGGTATTAAATTGAGTAGCGAAACCAGACAAGTTGCTTCCCCAAAAACAATTTGGTTTTGTGCAAAAAAAATTTTTTTTTTAATTTTTGAAAATTCACACTCAAATGCATTGCATGTCCTGTCATAATTACTGTGTG
Organism: Psococerastis gibbosa; assembly: GCA_963971405.1. Classification (NCBI taxonomy): domain Eukaryota; kingdom Metazoa; phylum Arthropoda; class Insecta; order Psocodea; family Psocidae; genus Psococerastis; species Psococerastis gibbosa. The sequence continues at coordinate 41,056,400 of OZ020489.1, read as the reverse complement.
GCAGTGGCGGCTCGTGGTGTATCAAAATGGTGGGGCAACGAATTGTAATAAAGTAATAGCATATAACTTACCACTACTTGAATATCAAATAGATTCTTCGGCATTTCGATGTGGCAAACAAGTCTATAACTCGCTGTTTACATTTTTGTAATATTTGTTTACATTACCCTGCCTGGCCGTTGGGCAGAACCTGACTTCCCTAGTCAAAAATTCTTTTTTGAAAAATTTTATAATAATCATCAGTCATGACAAAATAGTGAAACTCTTCTCAAAAATAACTCTCATAATTATGATTTTAAAAAAATACCAATATTCAACGATATTATTAATACGAAACATTTAAAGTCATTTTTGGGGCGCTGCCCCGCTGCCCATGTATAAATGCATATGGCATGAATTGCATTGCAAGGTCCATAAGAGAAAAGTTGTGTACACCTTTTCAATGGTGCGAACGATCTTCTTAACTTTTGCCTGACTCGGTTGCCATGGCGACCCGGGGCTAAATTGAAAATTGCCCCAAGTTGCCCAGAGCACGCACATAGCATAGCCGAATTGTAGCAGTTGCATTTTTCTTCAGAATAGTATATTATTATTTTATTATTATTATTATTATTATTAAAAGGAAATTGCTTTGTTTGCCTGTAAAATTATGGGAGGGCTGTAGCCCCAGTGCCCTTATGGACGAGCCGCCACTGCTGTGTGGTAATGTGTTGGTCTGACCAATCTATAATTTACCTCACCTTCAGTGACGTCAGGTGGACCCCCCCCCCCCCCCCGATATCCGAAATTTAACCACAGGGAAATTATTTACCATGAAATTACTCATTTTCTCCATCCACCAATTGATAAATTGGAAAGCATGTTCGAGTAAACTCGAACCGGTTCTTTATTTACTTTTTAATGTAACTATACAATAGAAAATACAATTAGTACAGTTAACAAACCAAGATGTTTGCCTGAACACATGTTCATCGCTCACGAAGTGCTCATTAAGTGAAACTATTAAAATAAATTACTATTACTACAACTTAAATATAACTAAAAATATCACAATTCCAGATCAGAGTCTGTAAACTGGATAAATAAAGCTCTAGCCGTGTCTTCAAAACCCCTACTGAACATATAGCATGTGTAACTGCAAAGGCTTTCACGGCCGGAGTCAAATGACGAACAAAGTCTACGCAGAGCCACTGAAGATGTCGGCCGCAGATGTTGACGAAACGTTTGGAAGATCACTTTCAATTCGACCACGGCCCATCAGCCCGGATTCTACTGGTTCTTCATATAACATGTGGTTCATCAGGCAATTTATTAAAATGACAATTAATTAAAATTAATTTTCATCTGACCATTTTCATAACATGGCGCCTGCGGAACGAGAAATTAATTAATTTTGTACACGAATTACAACAAATTTCTAAAGCTCTCCCTTAAGCACAGATACAATTTTGGAAAAACAAATGACATTTTGCCCTTGTTTACAAATAACTAACTAACTAAAAACCCATAGATAATTTATCCCTATTAGCTCCTGCTATGCCTGAAGAAGAAGCGGTAAAGGGAGAAGATCAGTGCTGTGTGGGCAAACAATAGGGTAAGGAAGAGGGGGTAGGAAGTTTGATTTAGGGGTAAGGGGTGAGATTTAGAGGTGTTGGAGCAAACACTCTGCAGGTACATTGAAATAGTTTCGTAGCATTCCACGGAATCCCTCCGCTCCCCTGACCCCGCAGAAAGTCGCATATACCATGAAGGCTTAAAACCGGATTATCCCCTTCCATCTAGCGAAAATCCAAAATCCACAACACCAATTTTAACCCGATAAACCTGATTTACTGAAAAAAACTTTTCGAAAGTAACATAGAAAACTTATTTTGTCTGAAGGTTTACAGTAATCTCAACCCATCACCAACTTAATAATAGAACTTATAACGTAGTAATAACAATCTTTACATACAATCGAATCGGACATCCCACATTCGGTTGTTTTATAAAAGAAAATGTCACAGGAAATATTGATCATAGAGTTATAAATGAGATGCCATAAAGTAGAAGAAATGTTCCTCTACATTTTGATACACATTATGTAACACATTTTATAAATCAAGTTCAATATAACTGTGGCCGATAGGTGTCATTGACGGCCACCTCTTCCTCTCCAGCAGTCGCAGTGTCTATGGATTGGTTTGCAGCAAATCTTTCTATATACTCCTTCTACTCATACTACTACTACTCATTTACGCCATTCATCTCTGTCCTGGGCCGTTCTCTTGAGTTCCAAGAAGATTCAGCATCTCGCCATCTCATATCTTGCTTCAGGTCTTCCAGCTAAGCCTTCCTTGACCGGCCCCTGGCATTTATGCCCACAATGGTGCCTTCTACTATAGTGCCAAGGAGTCCCCCATGTCTTCTTATTATGTGCCCCATCCACACGGCTCTTCACACGGACATGAAGGTAATTAAAGTCCTTCCTTAGTTTATCCTAGGAGCTCCTCTTACGCTGAGGTCCTCAGAAGCAGAGTTGCTGCTAACGGTTAAGGAACGGAAAGGAACATACTTCAGCCATGTGATGAGGAACTAAAAGTATCGCCTTCTACTTATTGTACATCCAAGGGATGATAGAAGGACTGAGGACTCACGGCGGAAGACGGACATCTTGGTAGAAAAACCTGAAGCAGTGGCTTGGCAAGTGCAAGCGGTTCCCCTTTCATAGCAGCCAACGTCCAAATTTCCATGATAATCGCCTTTCTTCTATAAAGGCATATAAAGAAGATAATGAAGCCGGAGGAGTCTTCTACACGCTGTAATCCAAGGGAAGATAGAAGTACTGACGGCTCCCAGCAGAAGACGGACATCTTGATATTTGTTTTGGCGCGTCTTTCCGTTTCAGAGCAGCAGCAGTCTCCAAGGTCCAAAATGTCATGACGATCGCTAATCTTCAACAGAACAGGCTTTTAAAGAAGATTATTATTATTTTTTTTTTTAAACACGAAAATCCAAAAATCCAACGAAATAAAAAAAAATAAGTTTATATACCGTATCTCACGAGGTTATCAAATAGCCACTGAACAAGAATTTAACTAACGACGCCATGTTCCTTCCAAAGATTTTGAAAGATTCCTCTTAATGATTGTTGGGACAGTTGTCTGAAAACAATTCGAGGAGGTGATTTAGTGGAGGGACAAAATCGCTGATCAGACATCAAAGGGGGATTTTGCAAAGGTAACGACAGGGGGGCTAAGGGGACAAATCCCCAGCAGACGACGGCTTATTGTTCTGTCCAATCGTCCCAAGTCCCGACAAACAGACCCGGATAATCCCAAACTCCAATAGAGAAAGGAAAAAAAAAAAAAAACAGCAAAACATGGGGAATTTTCAAACAATCAATATTTTATTTCCTTGTAAATGTGGATGTTGCCACATTGCTTCACATTTCTGCCTGCTACGTTTTAAAAACTTACGGTTGTTCCCCTATGAAAACCAACAGGGTGAGCTGGGCCCATTTAAAATAAATAAATAAAATAAATAAACTATATTTCTACATACGATGATACATTTTATTGGTGGTTCAGAGGGGCACCTTGGGGAATTCCCGTGATGGGCCCCTCGACCTAACAGATAACACTTATATTAAAACTTATTCTTATTCTTATATTAAAACAAATTCTTTTAAAATTTTGTTATAAACTTTAGATAAAATTTAGACGCAGACAACACCGTGTGCTCGTGTGATCAGAGGCAAGACGTGGACCATTTGTTCCAGTGGAACCTATGTCCAGCCCAAAGCTCGAAAGACGACCTATGGGAGGCCAACAGCGCTGCGTACAACGTCACTCGATTCTAGGACGTTCGCTTGGGGGGGTATTCCATATACGTACAACGTCAACGAAAAATTGAAAAATGACGTTTTAGCAGACATTAAAGACATGCTAAAAATTCTGCTACCACGTCAATTTACGTCATTTTGACGTCATTTTTCAATTTTTCGTTGACGTTGTACGTATGTGGAATGGGCACCTTAGACACGAAAAAGTAAGTAAGTAATAAAATATAATAGATGTCGTCTAACCATAAGCTAAGTAAGGCCGACAGAGGTTAAACGTAGGCGGAAATGTGCACGAAAATTGGAAACGTGGTCAACAGGAAATATGACAGAGTTTGTCGGGTTCCAACAGAGAAAAAAAAAAAAAAAAAAATTGTGGCAAATTAAAACGAACCAGTCCGAGTTTACTCGAACATGCTTTCCAATTTATCAATTAGTAGATAGAGGTGAGGTAATTTCTAGATAGGTCAGACTAACACATTTCCACACAGCAATAATGGCAGGGCACGCAACGCATTTGAGCGTGAATTTTCTAACATTTTTTCAAAAACCTTTTTTTTTTCATATAACTAAATAGCTTTTTGGAAAGCAACCTGTCTGGTTTCGTTTCTCAATTTAACACGTAAAACATGCCTGAAGGTAGAAATAATCGATGGAAAGGTTTCGCAGAAAAATTATTTTTTAGTCATTTTTAATTAAAATTTAGTTATTTCTATTTTTTTTACCCCAGAAGCAAACTATCAAGGGGCAAGCGACCCCCCGCATTTTATTAACATTAATAACGACTACAATATATGGGAATGAAAAAGAAATCGTTGGAGCCGTTTTTGAGAAGTTTTTTTGCAGTTTTTTGAGAATAAAACCCTCCCAAATTGAGTTTGCCCAAAATAAAAATAAAAAATGTCTCGAGGTATGATTTTTGTGAACCTACATGCCGAATTTCATCAAAATCGACAGACAGACAGACAGACAGAGCGACAGATAGAGCGATAGACAGACATTTCGTAACAATCACTTTTTTGGGTTCCTGGGACCTCAAAACGTGTAAATCCGTTGAAATCTCGGAATCGAAAATTTGGACCATCACAAAGCTTTCCTTATCCTACATATAAATTGGAAAGCAAAAATCCAGCAGACAGGGCTGGCAAGAGAACTCCGGCGCAGAAGTTCTGCACACTTGACCTTGAGTCTCTTTATACTTATACTATACTTTATACCTTTATTAGAAATGAACTTAGCTTATAGCAAGAACTTCCAAGCTTAACATCGATCACAACTTTTTGCTTCACTGGACGCCCCCTATATGCTCGCTGGAGGTACCTGACCTACTGCCCTGCCCTACATGAAATCATAAAGACAAACACTTCGAGTCATGGATGTACGGGGAGACACGGCATCACATGGCTAAGTAAGTAAGTAAGAAGTAAGCTTTATTGTAAGCGCTGCGGATGGCCATCACACATTAAAAATGCTATGAAAGGAGTACTGCACGGCAGCACAATGCATTGGTACATTGATGTGCTGTGCTGTGCTGTGCTGGGGGGGGGGGGGGGGGTTAGAAATTTCATAGAATATTACATAGTGGTTTTTATTTTTCCTCTCAAAATCCAATTCTATATATCTAGTATCAAGCCATTTCTTCATCGGGGGGGGGGGGGGGGGGTTAACCCCTCATGAACCCCCCCTTGGCCTTGTGTGATCCCAATTCCTGTTATGCCTAATGATTTCAATAACCCATGTACATCTTCTTCTTCTATTAATGCCTCTTCTATCGAAGATTGGCGGTCATCATGGAAATTTGGACCTAAGAAACTGCTGCTCTGAAAAGGGAAGTCGCGCTTTTGCCAAACCACTGCCTCAGGTTTTTCAACCAGGACGTTCATCGTTCCCACTTGATGATTTGCCCGTATTTCTACTGTAACCTACAGCCTGGATTAGATTAGTTCTTTCTGAAGCTAATTGTCTTGCATAAACCCAGGAATTGTTTAGCCTGCAGCTTCATATTCATTTTACAACAACAACAATTTTAATCCAAAAACAAATTCACAGAAACACCTAAAAAAAAAAAATACACGAAGATCCAAAAATCTATAGAGATAAAAAATGACGACGGGTAAAACTTTGAAATTAGGACCGTAAAAAAGCAACCGAACGTGAAGGCAAACGGAGGAAAAGGGGGAGAAATCTCACAGGGGAATTCCAGTGGGCATTCTTTTCTCAGGCCGCGGAGTGAAAGCGATGAAAAGAGATAAGTTTATAGTGATAGAATGAAATAAGGGATGTAACAGCTACCCCTGAGGCGTCACTTATAGCGGCTATGGTCATTTAAACAACAATCAATCAGGAAGGGTTAGACAGTTTCGTCAGTTTCGACTTCATCTATAATACAATTTATGGTCCATTTCATTGCATTTCTTTCTTAAGATAAACCATACTATGACTCTTATTAGTGAAGGAATTTAGAACAACTTAAGGGATGTAAGAACTACCCGTAAGGCGCCATTTATAGCGGCTATAGTCATTTAAACAACAATCAATCACAGAAAGGGTTAGACAGTTTCGTCAGTTTCTACTTCATCGATAATACAATTTATGGTCCATTTCATTGCATTTCTTTCTTAAGATAAACCATACTATGACTCTTATTAGTGATGGAATGTAGTACAACTTAAGGGATGTAAGAACTACCCGTAAGGCGCCATTTATAGCGGCTATAGTCATTTAAACAACAATCAATCACATAAAGGGTTAGACAGTTTCGTCAGTTTCGACTTCATCGATAATACAATTTATGGTCCATTTCATTGCATTTCTTTCTTAAGATAAACCATACTATGACTCTTATTAGTGATGGAATGTAGTACAACTTAAGGGATGTAAGAACTACCCGTAAGGCGCCATTTATAGCGGTTATGGTAATTTAAACAATGAATCACATAGGGTTAGACGGTTTCGTCAGTTTCGACTTTATCTATAATACAATTTATATGGTTCATTCCATTGAATTTCTTTTTTTAAAATAAACCTTACTATGACTCATTGCATTTCTTCCTTTAATGTTTGGGGGGGGGGGGGCGCACGAACTAATGCCTAAGTTTTCCAGGGCTCAAGATGGTTGTCATGCCACCGCGAAGAATAAGAAGAAAAATAATAATGAGCACAGCAAAAGAAGAACAGTTATTTCATAAATCAACCTTGCTAGCAAGGAAAAAACTAGGAAGCAACATTTTTTATGGTAAAATATGAAAATTTCCATGCAAAACACCTTCCATTCACCTGGAAAAACTTTCTAGCAAAAGAGAAACCTCACAACTGCGACAAACCCCCTCCATATGAACCAAATACGAAATATAAAATGGCCCGCAGAAATAAATCAAACTTTTCGTCCCTGAAATAAACCCATATAAAGTATAAAGCCATAACAATGAAAAGGCCGAGCAAAGATAAGAATTACACGTGTTGACGCAATATTTTTGCTATCTAGCCATCCCGGAACCCTTTTTGAAACCGTACAGTTCTATTCTTCTTCTTGATTGATCCTCGTGGCAATTTGTACCTTGGAGACTGCTGCTCTGAAAAGGGACGTCATGCTCTTGCGAAACCACTTCCACAGGTTTTTCACCCCGGAGCTTTCAGTCATTCAATCTTCACTTGGATTATGCAGAATGTAATATTTTTCGTTCCTCATCACATGGCCGTTTCTTAACCGTCAGCAGCACCTCTGCTTCCGTATCCATTCGCCTCAGGACCTTGGCATTAGTGACACGATCTCTCTTAAGATATGCGCACTTACAGCTCCTTCTATTTATATATACAAACTCTGTCTTTACGAAAGGAGCCATGTCTGAATTTATGAGATACAATCAAGTCCATGGATACTCTACGAGGGGTTGTAGCAGGCTGCGAATCCCGTCAACCTAGCTACGACACAGAGAATGTTTCCCCATATCGCTATGGATACATAAAACAAGCTACCGGAGGACCTGAAATCCATAGCTGGTACTAAGGCGGGTATTCCACATACGTCAATCGTCAATGAAAAATTGAAAAATGACGTAACAATGACGTAAATTGACGTGGTAGCAGAATTTTTAGTATGTCTTTAATGTCTGCTAAAACGTCATTTTTCAACTTTTCATTGTCGATTGACGTATGTGGAATACCCGCCTAACTACTAAGCCATTTGCCAATTATCTAAAGAAGTAGCTGATCGAAGCCTGTTACTACTCCCTCGCAGAGTTTCTAAATACTACTGACTACCTAGCATATTTTCACTTTTTATTGTATTTATACGATATATAGTGGAGGTAACACCAGTAGTTGTAAGTAGTTTAGGCAAGTAGTAGTTGTTAGTAGAAAACAAAATCGAGATTCGCACAACTTGTTGTCACGAATATTATGGTGAATCCACTTTTTCCTCGCTTTTATCCCTAAGTGGGGTCAGCGATGCGGCAGGTTCCCTTCCACTCCTTCCGAATCTGGGCTTCGGTTTTAGTTGCTCCTACAATCCAAAGGTCTTGGCGGACCTTCCCTTCTACCTTATTGTATCTTGCTTACTTAATTTTTACTATTTCCTCGCTTTTATCCCTTGGTGGGGTCAGCGATGCGACAGGCTCCCTTCCACTCCTTCCGATTCTGTGCTTCGGTTTTATTTGCTCCTACAATCCAAAGGTCTTGGCGGACCTTCCATTCTACTTTATTGTATCTTGCTTACTTCATTTTTACTATTTCCTCGCTTTTATCACTAGGTGGGGTCAGCGATGCGGCAGGTTCCCTTCCACTCCTTCCGATTCTGTGCTTCGGTTTTAGTTGCTCCTACAATCCAAAAGTCTTGGCGGACCTTCCCTTCTACCTTATTGTTTCTTGCTTACTTCATTTTTACTTTTTCCTCGCTTTCATCCCTAAGTGGGGTCAGCAATGCGGCAGGTTCCCTTCCACTCCTTGCTATTCTGTGCTTCGGTTTTAGTTGCTCCTACAATCCAGAGGTCTTAGCGGACTTTCGCTTCTGCTGTTAGCCTGGGCCGTCCTCGTTTTCATCTTTCCCTCAGGTTCGATTTGTTTTACCCGCTTTATCAGGTCATTTGGCTGCCTTCTTTCAACGAATATTATGGTGAATATCTTTATTTATTTATATAATGGTTGGCTGGAGAAGATGGCAGGATGATACTGGGACTGCCATTATTTTATTCTAAGTCTTAGAAGTCTACGCAGTTCCACTGAAGATGTCGACCGCAGATGTTGACGAAACGTTTGGAAGTTCACTTTCACTTCGACCACGGCCCATCAGCCCGGATTCTACTGGTTCCTCATTCGACTCCGGCCGTGAAAGCCTTTGCAGTTATATTATTATTATTATTTAGAGTGTTGAGCTGACATAGGCCTGTGGACCCTTTGAACAGCATAATTATTGGGATCACATCAGTGTACCCCAATATATTGCCAATTAATACCTAACTGTCGAAAAACAGCAGCTTAATCTTGTCAGCAACGACAACCATGGTCTTCAATGGCAAGTCAATCAGATCGACCTGGTCGATGTAGGCAGCCCAAAAACAGTCCGACCGCGCCCGCCACAGGGTTAAACCCCATCTCTCCTATATTGAGCTGTAACTCGGCCTATGCACACTGGGACTGTCACAGCCAAGGCCATAGTCAAGGGTTCATGGGGGTTAAACCCCCCCCCCCCCCAAATGAAATGGCTTGATACTATGATACTAGATAGAATCGGACTTGGAGAGGAAAAATAAAAACTACTATGTAATATCCAATGAAATTTCTGAAACCCCCCCCCCCTAAAAAAATCCTGGCTACGGCCTTGGTCACAGCCATTCGCATAACACAATACTATACAATACAGTTTATTTCCTCAAATGATGCCTAGTTAGCTTACGGAAACACAGCGCTTATGGTCAATGCAGTACAATAGTTTGTATTAACAGTTATAGGCTAATACAAGAAGTTAACCAAGTGCAAAATAAAAAAAAAACCAAAAGAGAGCAAAAGACAAAATTGTATAGAACTAAAAATAATACGATTTTTCACGGCGTATTTAGAGCTTCTGCCTTCCATTAAATTCAAAAGAGGATTGTGTATAAATAAAATGGAATAGGATTAAATATCTCGTTCATTTTGCATTGTCTTCACAATGTATTCCCTCTCTTTCACTGCTCCATTGTGAATTTGTTTAAAATTAATTTCCTTCCAGATTTTATATTACGTAGAGAAAGGGTGTCACAGCCTTTTATGAGACTGCGTCAAACGGTTTTATGACGAAAAGAGAACCCTAGGGAGTAACGCATAATGGAAACAAAATGCCTGATTTCTCTTTCTAACGTTGGAAAAAATGTAGTGCCGTGATTTCTCACCCTTCTTCACCCTTCACCATCAAAGTATTCTCTAAAGACTCATGTGAAAACTCTTTTCTTACTAAGTTTATGAACCTTGCTGGCCTTGCTGGCCCATTATGGCAATTTGGGATTAAATAAGGACTTTTTTTGTTCGATTAACGGATTAACGTAACACCGGGGGTTTATTCAATTGTTTTAAACAAATGAGTGCAAAATGCGCGGGAAATTAAAATTGATAAATTACTCTTAGGCAATATATTTTTACCCATACAGTATAAAAATAGTTGATAAATAATGGTTTCTCGCTCTATTACTAACCAACCTGCCGGAGTTGGGGCTGTAAAGCCCTCTATTACACTCAACTAGGAAGCCCTGGGACCGCCTGCCTTACATGCCCTCCGAAGCATGGCCCGAAAATGTAGCAACCTTTCCCGTGAAAGTTGAAGTCTGTACCACTACTCTACATGTCCTGATTCCATAATTGAGGGCACAGTGGAAGGAACCATTAGAAGAGGGCGGCCCAAGAAGGGATTTATGGATCAACTGAAGGAGGCCGCAGGAGCTCGAACGTACCAAGAGCTGAAGAGGAAGGGGTAGGGCCGAGAGGGCTGGAGGATGATATATAGGGAGTTACTGCCAACCAATCGTTGAGATTGTGACCTCAGAAGAAGATACAACATAAAATTACAAAGCCGTACCACATACGACTTGGTAAAATTATGCACGACTGCTACCTTGTGTTACATAATTGTCTCAGCTAGTCCATTACCGCGTATAGCCAGGGACGGATCCTTGGGGGGGGGGGGGCGACCGCCCCAAGAGAAAAAGTTTTATACTAGATAGAATGGACTTTTGAAGGAAATTAAGAAAAATTATTACTCAAGTAAAAGAAGCGCGATATTTTTCCGGCCACCGCCCCCTCCGAAAACTTTTTCTGAAACCGTCCCTGGGTGTAGCTTGACATCGTGGACATACATCAGTTTGCCAATTATCTAGAACTTTATGACCGAAAATGCATGGGGTCGTTGGCAATGGGCAAGGTTCAAGGGCCAACACCCATTGAAAGCCATTTTAATAGTAATTAGTCGGCACAGTCGAGCATTCGCAAAATTTTACAGCACCGGTGCGGACGAAGGGTAAGTTTTAAGAACGATTTAATTAAATCTGAAGCATTGAACTAGAACAGGGGTTCTCAAGAAAAAAATTTTGGTGGCCATCAGGAAGAGGCCCATGGCTCCCTGCGAAGTCATGGCTCACCGTTTGAGAGCCCCTGAACTAGGATATGAGCAGGATGGCGTAATCCTGGAACCCGATGATAGTATATACTATAAGTTATTAGTTATACTACTACTTCTAGAGTTTATAATGAATTATCAATATAAAACGCCAGGTTTATTTCTAATATAACGTGGCAGGACACAGGAAACAGGAAATTAATGAAATTATCAAAATAAAAGTATTCTGCTTCGTCCTTTTCCCGCCAATACATGAATTCCTGTCAAGAGTTTGCTGATTACTTTTATATTATTTTATTGCTTTCCAATTTATACGTAGTATAAGGAAAGCTTTGTGATGGTCCAAATTTTCGATTCCGAGATTTCAAGGGATTTACACGTTTTGAGGTACCAGAAACCAAAAAAAGTGGTTTTTACGAAATGTGTGTCTGTCGCTCTGTCTGTCTGTCTATTCACCGATTTCCGGGCAAACTACTCGGTCGATTTTGATGAAATTTGGCATATAGGTTCACAAAAATCATACCTCGGAACCATTTTTTTTATTTGGGGCTAACTCAATTCTCAAAAAACTCCAAAAAAACGTCTAAAAAAATTATTTCTCAAAAACGACTCCAATGATTTCTTTTAAATTCACATATATTGTAGTGGTTATTAATGTTAATAAAATGCGGGGGGTCACTTGCCTCTAGATAGTTTGCTTCTGGGGGTAAAAAAAATAAAATAACTCAATTTTCTTGAAAAATGACTAAAAAATAATTTTTCTGCGAAACCTTTCTATCGAGAATTTCTACCTTCAGGTTTTAGGTGTTCAATAGGGTAACAAAAACGGACAGGTTGCATTCCCAAAAACATTTGCTGCTGTGAAAAAAATATTATTTTATGAAATTATGGAAAATTCACGCTCCAATACATTACGTGCCATGTGTCATTGTTGTACTACTGTTACAATGTATTTGTCTCGAGGGGTCTGAAATTTAACCATAGGGAAATTATTTCCTATGAAATTACACATGTCTATATCTACTTCTTTATAAATTGGAAAGCATGTTCGAGTAAACTAGGACCGGTTCTTTTACTTCAATATTTAACACTACTGTCTGACCACTTATTCAAAGAATTGAAACCCTGTGTTTAATTCCTATGAAATGAATTCGCGGTGAGACTGTACTACTACAAGCACAACGAACCCTCCTATTAATGCTTGATACAATTTTTTGTTATCATCATTGCTCCACATGTGTATTTGATGCACTTATTTTCGGCATTATTTATACAAAATCGCCCAGTGGCTTCAGCTGAATAATATAGGTGAGAGTGTAGGACGGGTTCAGCAGTTTTAGAAACACAATCAATAATAACATGAACCATGACATGTCCAGTGGTGTAAACAAACCAACAACTTCAGCTACACTATTAACATCATATCGGCGAAACATATTGTGCCTTTCGCCAAATATTCAACAGTATTGGAAGCAAATTTGATATTGAAAATAAAGGCATGCCCCAGGGGGCGGGGGGGGGGGGGGGGGGTTGGTTTCAACAAACAAACGGCCAGCGTGGGATGCTTTGATGGAATGTCCATTTGTGCACAGTCCGCGGGGGAGGAGGAGGAGGAGGGGGGGGGGGCTACATTCCAATAGTTGAATCTGTGGTGGTTTGGCAAAATTGCGACATAGTTGTCGCAACTTTGCTACAACTACTGTTGTCTGCTGGAAGTTGTACCTTTTATACAATTTCCGTTGGCTTCACTGCAGATCAAAGGCTTTCTGGGTGTTTGAGATGTCAGCTAAAGTTTACTCTATTGTTACATTGTCGTTTAGGGGCGTTCTTCATTTTCTTCAACTCGAGAGAGAGAGAGTTGGCAAGTGGTTAATAAGGGACGATCGGTATCGAAAACCTTATCGGTGAAAAAATTGAATTTAACCGAATATATATATATATATCTATAGAAGAGCTATCAATGAGAAATTAGTAGAAAGAGTGTTCATATACATTTTGATATACAGATATCACTATCACCTGTTGTACGAGCAGTAAATAGTCAATGGAACATGATATTTCCAAACTTTGGATAGCCGGGCCAATTGTTGCTCAATTGGATATCAAAATTACAGAATCAAGAAAAAGAGACATAAAAAATAGATTACGCTAAATACGTCACAAACACCAGCTGGCCACAGTACCCACAGTTATAGATGGAGTGAAAATACTGAAAATCCCACGCTCTTGATAACTGTGGCCAACGGCGTTAGTGATCACCACAACTGTGGCTGAAATCGTCAGCAGCAACTGAGACTCCGAGATAAAAAAAAAAAAAAATACGATTTCTTGCCTCACATTGCTTTGGCACTTATTCCACCTACGTCAATAGTCAATAGTAAATGTAGTATTGACGTGGTAGCAGACATTTTTAGACTGTCTTTAATGTCTGCTAAAACGTCAATACCACATTTACTATTGACGTTGGTGGAAAAAGCGCCTTCTGGGAAAGTCCTTGCGAAAATAGCCAACCACTTCTTGCCTTGCAGAAGTTTGTCACTACTGGCCTTGCGTGGAATTAATTTTTCTTGCCATGCACGTATAATTTTTGCTTCTTCCCTTAGGAACAACTCCTGCTTCTTGTGCGAAAAACTAGGACAAACATTAGAGTGCTGACTTTTACATCGATGACGCCCCCAAGCAAGCCCGAATTCTCTTGTTCCATTACTAACCTGCAGAGCTTGCAGAAGAAAAAAAAATCAAGGAAACTCCAAGTGGCAAGGAATGAGGAAAACGTACATGTATTCAGTTAGCCGTGTTATGAGAGTGAAATTGCGTTATTTTCCCCCTCAACTCCGACTCTTCCTGTCCTCGCTCCCCTAACAGTTTCCCCTAATGCACAACAGCAAAAAAATTGCCATGTACTTAAGTGCTTGTTAACAGTACAATACAGCGTTCAACTTGAAATGGAAATGCGAAAAATTTAGAATGACAGCCAACGCGATGCATGAATTTCCTTCAAAACGGGGCCTCCAGGCCATAGCATGTGCTCTGCTAACATATGTTTAGAAATAATGCAGGATAAACGATTTAAAGTCAATACGGATAGACTTTTTGTTGGCAAATGGGGACTGGCGGACGACCTGACTTGCGAATACGGACAACAAAAAGAGTAACAAGACGACGGCCACCTTTTGGATCAAAGTGTCCAAGGCCCGGACACGTTAAGTAAATAATTTGATTTGAAAACTTATTTTTTCTCACAGCGGTTAAGTTTTAAGAACGGTTTAATTAAATCCGAAGAATATTAATAGGACACGAGTATCTTTGGCGTATTTCTGGGGTTCTAAGAAAGAAAGAAAAGTGTAGATTTGTGAAGATTAAAGTATAGTGTAAGGGCCTTATTTTCGATACCAAAACGCGCAACAGCCTTATCGAAATAATTTTCTACTTTTAATGCCTCTTCTATCGAAGATGGTAGCGAATGTGAATTAGTGTGACTGTTATCTTGAATGGAGGGCATGACTGATATTCGGAGAGAATGTAGTTTATTATTGTATTTAGGTGCCCATTCCATTGACCGGCTAGGGCTATTTCCAAAAACGGTGACGTGGTAGCAGACATTCAAGACTTAGGTGGAATTTCCACCGACCTCGCATTGCATAATTGACGGAAATGTTTATTTTCCTCTATGCCATAGTTAAAATTGATCAATGATCATACAGTAAAATTACAAACAAACTAAAATTAAAAAAATGGCGTCATGGGATATGTTAAGTACAAACATTTTAATAGATTTCTATAAAAAGAAAAATTCTAATTTCCGTCAATGTCATTTGCATTCTGCAATGCGAGATCGGTGGAAACGCAACCTAAGTCTTGAATGTCTGCTACCACGTCACTGTTTTTGGAAATAGCCCTAGCCGGTCAATGGAATGGGCGCCTAACTAATATTTCAATTAAACTATCGTTGCTATGTACAGATAGGTGTAAGAGAGGGCCATAGGCCCTAATCTCGCTGTATCTACATTATTATTATTTCAACTAAGACTTTATTATTATTGTTATTATTAAGATTGGCGATAATTATGGCAATTTGGACCTTGAAGACTGCTGCTCTGAAGAGGGAAGTCGTTCTCTTACCAAACCATGGTGCTAATAAAACTATGGAGCCACCATGTCACATTTAGGCTGTGCTGGAGGACTGAAGCTACGACCACGCCCCCTCATAGGTGCATTTTGGCGGGAAATTCAAATTTAATAGTTTTATGTTTTCTTTATAGCTTTCTTTGTTGTTTTATATATTATTATATTTATTATTTACATTTATTATATATATTGTTTAAAATTTAAATTAAAAGTACTGAAAGATCTTCATTAAAAAAATTTATTTTTATCTAAAAGTAGGGAAAACTTTGTTTAAAATATTTTTTAAAATATAGATTAAAAGTACTCCAAGTTCTGCATAAAAATATTGCTGGTTACGTGGCATGATTTTCCGTTCTAAATAATCTTTAAATAATCTAATAAAAAATAAAATGTTACCACGGTATCAAATGGCAAAAGGCTCAATCTGCTCCTATGCTACGGAAATAGCCGAAGTCATGAGGCTTCAATCCGAATGTTTACGATGAGTCTGTAGTTTTACTATGTCTATGTACCAAACCACTGCCTCATATTTTTCAACCAGGATGATCTTCTTCTGCCGGGAGCACTCAATCCTTCTATCTTCCCTTGGATTATTCCATGCAGAAGGTGATACTTTTCGTTCCTCGTCACATGGCCGAAATAATATAGGTTGGCTTTCCTAATCAACTGTTCCTTGAATTCCCGATGAGCAAAGACTTTTTGTTGGCAATTTATCTTCAAAACTTGATATTATCCCACTAATAGTACAGGTTCAAAATAACGGGACACTATTTGCAATTTCATAACTAACTGTGCTCCATAGGTGTCTGACAGGCACCATACAACTTAAAATATACCATAGAAAATAAAAATTCTTTCATACTGCACGTCGTATAGGTCTACCAGTGACTTTCAGGATCACTTATCAATGTTCAGTGGTAGTCCCAAGATGAAAAGCGTTCTTACCTGAAAAATAAAGAGAAAAGGTTAGTATAGCATTAACGAGAAAAAAAAATGAAAGAAAATGTCAAATTCAATATTTAAGCAAAATTTCAGACTTTGTAGGTGTACTCGTGCATTTAAGTATTAACCTTTGCAAGTAGAGGGTGAAGATATAGAGGGGGGTGGAAAGTTGGCAGAATTTATAAAGACGATAATGGCTGTGAGGAAGATAGTATTAATCTGATTCATGAACCACATGGTGATGAAGTAGCCTAGGAAGAACTAGATGATAATCAAGAAGGAGAGAAAGAACAAGAGGAGTTATCAGTGAAGAACAGTAACAGACCAATGAACAATACCGACACAAACGCCAAAGCTAAAGGAAACAACCATAACTTCACGTCTCAAGAGCAGGCAACCGAATCCCATGATATTTTGATTGTACATGGAAGAGTGCTACACAGCGCATATTTCGTCAGCAACGTCCTCCCTGAACGAATTTTTTTTTTTTTTTGCTTCAACACAAAAATATATATCAAAAGGGGAAAGCTGTGTATAAAAAAATATGATAACGTTATCGATCTGCAGCCTGATCGAGGCGATTATAATGCCGAGGTTAAATGAATACCCTAGGATTATAACTGTAAACAAACAAATTTTGAATAGCACTTTCCATTATAAAATTATCTTGTCTACATTTTTATTATCAGGGGATTAAATAAATACCGGTATTATAATCGCCTCGATCAGGCTGCTGATTGATAAACACGATGATAATGACGAAAGAGAGGAAGAACAAGAGAAGTTAACAGTGAAGAACAGCAACAGAATAGTCTACAGTAAGTAAACAGCAACGTCCTCCCTGAACGCATTTTTTGTTGCTTTAACACGAAAATAAAGATCAATAAGTAAAAGATAAGGATGAAGAAAAATATAATTAACGTTATCGCTCTGATAGATAAAGAAGATTATAATGACGAAGGAGAGGAAGAACAAGAGAAGTTAACAGTGAAGAACAGCAACAGAATAATCTACAGTGCCGACACAAACGCCAAAGCTAAAGGAAACAACCATAATTTATTCATGTCTCAAGAGCAGGCGACAGAATCCCGTGATATCTTGATTGTACAGGGAGGAGTACTACACAGCGCATATCTCGTTAGCAAAGTACTCCCTGTAAGTATTCTTTGTTGTCTCAGTACAAAGCAACTTGATTTGCTTATACAATACGTGCATTCATCAAGAATTGAACAAGTCGGAGGGGGCGGGGGGGGGGGGGGGCGGTTGTATCTTTGTCAACGACAAGAGTGCTTCTCCATGTTGCAATTTACATTGCAGTACTTGTAGGCAATACATCTTGTTCTATTTGATTACAGACCATTACCGGCTTTTGAGTGGAATAGTCTTCGAGAGTTGAAGTATGTCTAAGATAATTATTATTTAGGAAGAGAACATTAAACTAAATACTGCATTAAGGCCTACCCAGCCGACCGGTTTTGACATAGAGGGAAAAAAACAGTCGTCCCATTTTCAACCAGGACGTCCCCCCGGTGTGACCAAATATGGGTTAGACACGTTTTTTTTGTTGTTTTTTTTTTTTTTTTTTGCATTGTGAGCTCACATACAGCCATGGTGGGTAGGTGGGGTTAAAATTCTACGTGGACTTCCCTTAGAAAGTCATATATAGCCTGGTAGGAGTCACTTTTAGAGATCATGTGGGCATAATTAAAAGGGAGGACTGTCATTAAGGGGAAAATGCGGTCTAGTAATTTGTTTCTAGCTATGGTGAATTCAGGGCATTCCAATATAACATGCTGCATTGTGCCTTCACTTTCCAGGCAATGGCTGCAGAGGGGAGAGTATGAGCCCCGTAGGGTATGATAGATATATGCCTCAGAGAGTCCATGGTTTGTCCTCAGACGTGAGATGGTAGATAAATACATGCGGTGAGTTGGGCCAGACACATTAGCAGACCATTCGTTTTTAAGCGGTCGAGGTAGAATAGACCTATAGAAGGAGCCAGAAGTATTGGAATTAAAGTCATTTACCCAGAAGTGGAAATGGTGTTGTTTTATGGTCTTATAATAGTCCCGTTGTTCCGGAAATGCCAAAATATTTAGGATATGTGTCTTCTTAATTAACCTAGCATCTGTAGAATCGTCATAAATCGTAACCCTCACCCTGTGAATGCTGAGCTAGCCTAAATAGACCTTCTGTAGCTAGAACATTCCAGTTAGTCGAGCGGCCTCAACGTGGTAGTAGGAGACAGTTTTATTTTCTAAATTACCTGAACCTTTCATGCTAAATAATTCGTTATAGCACTCTGATATGTTTCGAGCTCCACCTAAGCGAGTAAGCAGATTTTATTGAGATGGACCATTGGCAAAGCGAAAAAAAAATACCCCCCGCACAAACTCAATCCCACCATCAGGGGTGCCAGGGTGACTGACATCTGCCAATATGAACCACGAAGTTAGCAGTGGAGGAAAATGAAATCATGACCGACAGGAAATCCATTCTTCGGACTCGGACTAGGGGTAAGCCGCGTTATGGGAGAGGGGGTAGGGGTGGTAGTAGGGGGGGAGAACATTATTGTATTTCAGTCACGTGCCCATACCCCAGGGTGATCTGACGATAGTAATCAAAATCGATTCATCTCTCGATATTGAGTATCGAAACCTCGCGGGCCATTGCAATACCAACTATGATGACATTTGGGCTAATACAACCGTAATTTCTACCCATAAATACTAGTTTTATAATCAACAAGCAGGGCTTGCGACCGCTTCGCGTCCCTGCCGTCCTTGCGTCCGCGGCGGGCGGCAGCTCGCCCCTACGGGGCCTCGGCCGCCTCGCATGGTTTCATTGGGCATTACGCAGCTCGGCCCTTCGGAGCTCGCATGACACACCTTCAATTTCCAGAATTTTTTAATTGCTTAATTGCGAAATTTTTTAAATTTTTCTTGTCATAAGAACCTTCTCCTGACATTAAAAAACACAACAACAAAATAATAGTGAAATCAGTCCAGCCGTTCACATGCCGTGACATAGGGATTCATTTTTATATATAGAGATACGCGACGAGCTAACACTACGGCCATATGATGAACGGCAAATATCCCCTTCTGCATGTTATAATCCAAGGAAAGATAAAAGGACTGCGCCCTGCGAGATTCCGGCAGAAGAAGAATATCTTGGTTAAAAGGAATACTAAGAATCGCCTTTCTTGAGGAACAGGCTTGGTCCAGCATGCTGGTCGCCAATCTTCGCTAGAAGAGGCGTATGAACGGCAAGAAGACGAGCGCAGGGGAATTAAATCGGCATCATTCGGCAAAAGTAAAACTTTTTGCAGTAGTTTGGCCCAAAATTGATTCACATACAGACAGACAGACGGACAAACAAACCGACAGACAGACATTTCGCGAAAACAAAATTTTGGGGTCCTGAGACTTCAAAACGTGTAAATACATTGGAATCTCGAAATCGAAAATGTCGCCCATCACAAAGCTTTCCTTATACTGAATAGGAAAACAAAAACAAAACCTTCGAATGGGGCCATTAAGCCCATCCCCTGTTGCACTCTTCTGGGTATTCGTGAACTAATAAAATTGTCTCCTTTCTATCAGTTTCATGTTTTGGTTTTGTATTCCTGTTGTTATCTTTTCTGGATGGTGCACCGGGTTCTTGATTTCCTGGTGACTATCTTTTCCCCTATGGTAACCACGGGAAAAGAAAGATGTGTGGCGGAATAATGTGGTTGAAGCGGTTCTTAACGGTCTACACAGCTAGCTGAATAATAAATAAATAATAAATAATTACTTTTTGTTCTATCGCTAAAGCCCTTTAAATCATGACTTTTTGTTGTTCTATTACGAAGCCAACCTAGTGGAGTTATGGCCATAAAGCCCTCTCTTACACTCAACTAGGATGACCCGGGACCACCTGCTTTACATGCCCTCCGAAGAATAGCCAGAAAATGTAGCCAGTGTGTGACTCGAACCAACAACCTTTTGGGTGAAAGTCGGAGTCTGTACCACTACTCTGCAGGTCCTGACTTTCCCTTTCTTACACTCAATTAGGAAGGTCCGGGACCGCCCGTTTTACATCGTCTCTAAGGGTGGTCAGAAAATGCTGCGAGCATGGCACCACATAAAAAGTTATGAAAGTAATACAACTCAAGCTTCTGGTTGTCACTGTTTCTGAAGGTTCAACAGCTCAGCCCAGGATTTTGCAAAACTTCGCTAATCCCGGCTGAAAAGACTTTCCCAGTAGCGTTGATGAATGCAAATGTCGACTCCCAAAGTATATTTTAAAATATACAGTACACACATAATGTAAATGTCAAGACCAACCACGTTTCCATTTTAAAATACTGCAGACTTGTACAATTCGCCACGTTTTGTGAAAGTTTTAAATCTTTTTCAACAAGTCTAGCATGAACAAAGACTAGTAATTTACCCCGGGGCTTATTTACAATTATTAGGCAGAAATTTCAAAATATTTTGTAAAAAGCGGTGGCCCCGGTATTTTGAAAGAAAAGAAAGAAAGAAACCTGTCTTTATTTTCCATGTACCAGTGGCGGTACCTTCTGTATTGTAATTTTTAATTTTTTTTGAAGGACTTTTTATGGACCCAGACCTACTCATAGTGGCCCATAGGTCTCCAGTCCATTGCCAACGACCCCATGGATTTCGGGCATTATTTGTTAGTCAAGACTTAACACGCTTGCCTTTCTTTTCCTGCTTCAACGCCAGTCTATTCGAGTTCTCTCACCAGCGGTATATGGCCTACGTTTATACTATTAAATTTATAATATTTTATTCTACTAATACCCCAAACATCCCTTACTATATATGCGGCACCTTTGCTACACCTTTTGTGCTGCCCATTCATCCATATACGTCGCAGTCCGTCATCGGGTGCACCTGGACTTCGCCGGACGTCACATTCAAGTAGGCTACACTTAAGTACCCCCTTTTCTATATCAATTACAGTTCCGTCCGCTCTATTTGTCTTGTTTCCTTATGAATTTTTGGCCATTGTTAAACTGGTATACATTTTCAATGTGAACCTACACCGGCTACAAGCGATAATGGACAAGCTGAGATAAGCTTACAAAAAGAGGCAACAACAGCAATTTCGGTCCCATGGCCATTAACCACCTTGCCCACACCTACATTAATCAGCTAGTCAAGCTTGATTGGCAGGGGGATTGGAATGGTCCATCGCATGCTTACAACAAGCTACGTGACATTAAACCCCGCCTGGGGTGGTGGGCAACAGCCAGCCCCCTTACAGACGAGAGGAGATACTGTTGTCGCGCATGCGTCTGGGCCATTCCAGACCTACCCACGGCCACCTTATGGCAGGTGAACCGTCTCCGAACTGTCAGTGTCCTCCTCTCCTCTCCACTGTCGGTGGCGCACATCATACGCTGTTACGCTGGCCCCAGAGCCTTTCTACCGCTCCCGCTCACACTGGGGCACCTGCTTGGAAATGACGAGGGTCACCTCTCTCGTCTGAGGAGGGTTGGAGTCTGACAACAACATGAGCCCAAAATGAGACAGCGCCTAGTAGAGAAGGAGTTTGAAGTCAACATCCAAGAGTTTTTTGAATAGGGAAGCACTTTGAACTTTTTCTGAATTCTGTTAAGTTCTTGACTGCATTGTGAATTGTGTTAACATTTATTATTTACGATATTGTATTGAAAATCGGTGTAATTTAGAACTATCTTATCTTATTTAATTTAAAAAAGCTTGCATTTTACATTTGACGCAACAGGCCAAAGCATAACATAACCAAGTACAGATAAGAGTCTACCTTCTGTATTCACTATATATACGTTCGCCTCCCTCTGGACGTGTTTAATCTCCCCCCCCCCCCTCCCAGCTATTCCGCTAGGTCCGTAAAAAAGAAACATTACTAGTCAGCAATCTTCATAGCAACAAACCCCCCCCCCATTCAATATGACGCAAAACACGCCTTTTAATAACTTTCTCGAGCCACCACTTCATATTTCATGAAGTACAACACGCAGGGAACGAGGAGAGCTGCGAAAATTTCGTCGAAATTGAGAAATTAAGTCTTGCATAAGACTTCAGCGTGGGTTGCCGGGTATATACACAAGTCTCTCAGGAGTTTCTTTACAGGCTCTAATCCACAGCCGACGTAAGCCTGGTTAAGCTACTTTCCCCTTTTAATAGATTTACAGTATGAGTCTATTATCGCATAAACTCTTCAGCTAAGGAAGTGAACTCCTACTTTTCATAACATAGGGGAAAGAATTCGGTCTAATAATAATTCACATTGAAGTCTAATGGGCATAATCCGACCAGTCGCAATATATGGGTGTGAGACATGGGTTGCGACTCGGACGAGCGAGGAACTGCTGGAAAAGTGGGAAAGGTGTATGTATGGACCAGTCCAAAATCAGGGAGAGAGGAAGGGACAGAGAGAGTGGTGCATCCGTAGAAATGACGAATACAACGCGATATACCAAGAGCCTACGGTGGTGGCCGAAATCAAGAGAGCCCGCATCAGGTGGCTAGGGAACGTGGAACGAAGCCCAGACAATAAGGCAACAAGAGCAGCCTTACACAAGGTGCCCCGAAGGAGAAGACGAGTGGAACGACAACGGATGCGATGGCTGGATCTGGCGACCCTTGACTTCGATGACTGGCGAAGGAGAGCGCAGGATCACGCAGGCTGGCTTGATGTGGCAGAACAGGCCAAGCCCCTTTATGGGCCGTAGCGCCAAGGAGTAGTAGTGTTGTAGTTGAGCGAGCGGCCCAAAGTCCCACCGGGTGGCGCCACCTAACTTATTTATTTCAATATCTACCTCTCCCACTCTTCCACCGTTATGACTCTTGAGTGCCTTTACTAGAAGTATAAATTTCCAAATTTTCTAAGAGACATCGCTGATGGGTAAGCCCCATCTACAGCATTATTTCTTTGCCCAAAGTTAACAACAGAAATTTCGTAATTTCCCAATAAAACATAGAATCGCTCACTGTTAGAATCGAAATTCAAGTT
Source organism: Psococerastis gibbosa (assembly GCA_963971405.1). Taxonomy (NCBI): domain Eukaryota; kingdom Metazoa; phylum Arthropoda; class Insecta; order Psocodea; family Psocidae; genus Psococerastis; species Psococerastis gibbosa. The sequence continues at coordinate 41,032,917 of OZ020489.1, read as the reverse complement.
CCTCTTTACGAGGCACTATAAATTGTTTTAATACAGCGGCTCAGCGATGTTTACGATGGCCCACTAAGGCGCCTTAATAATTTAAATGTTAACTACAGCTATAAAGTTGGAAATTACACTTACAGAACGACATCATTTCAGCAAATCGAAAAGCCTGATCAGCTCAGAGATATTGATGGTGGCCTGTATTTGCGTCTAATAGGGTCAGTCCAGTCAGTGGAGAACTAGACTATGAAACAGAAGATCCAAGTTCAAAACTCATAGACATCAAAGAAATTTCTCCTGACAGCCCTACCCGTAGTCACCTTCATTGGTAGGGAACAAGCGCAGATGCCGACTAAAATATCCCTAATAAAGCGACTTCGGTGGCAAGGTGGTAGCTTGCTTGTAATGATGCGAGTATCTACACACCTTGCGGTCGGAGACGTGTCGTAACTCAACACAAGTACTCATTAGGTGACTTAGTGAGGTGATTAAAGAGTTTAATCGGATACATTCATTAAATTGTTTGTACGCGATTTAACGTTTTTTTAAAAATAAATAAATAAATAATTGAGCACTGGCTAAGATAATATAAATCCTCAGCAGTCCTCATCAGTCATGCAATGCTTCATTAATTATCTTGCAGTATTATATATACAGTATAGTGGGTATATATAGCACTGACATTAAATTGACTTGAAGGGGCCTCCTCGTTATAACCGAAATTAAAGGATATAGAAAAACGTAGACTTTGCTTGATTCGAACCCACCATCTACGCCTCACCGGGGCGTCGTTTTAACACAAGCCACATAAGTAGGGCTCTGATAGTTAGGTGTAGATAGTGGTTTCGAATCCCAACAAATCTAGTTTTTTATATATCCTTTATTTTTGGTTCTCATCAGCCCCCAAGCCCCTCGTTGGTTTATCGTGCCACGGCGCTTTTTTTTAAAAGAAATTTCGTATCGTATCGTATAATATTCGTATATATTTCGACTTCATTAAAAAATGCCAAACTTTCTCCAGACGCAAACTACTTACCCTAGTGACTTGATATATTCATTTTGTCGTGTTTTTTTTTTTAAAGGGTAAATATATTTCAAGTGAGAAAATGCAAATGTGCTGCAAAACAGCAAAAGCTTGTTTTTTTTAATGAAAGACTTCAAAATACTGTTAGGTTTGTGGCAGAAAATTAATTAATATCGCCAGAAAAAACGTCCACCGCTTGCATAAAAAAAAATTGGAATACTTAGTCATCATCGGTTCTCAGATCCTCTATGGGTTCTCTGCGACGGCATTTTTGATTTCTCAATCTTTTTTTATTATATATGAGGAGCTGGAGCATGAAATATGAATGCAAAATAATTATTGAGTAGGTGGTATCGCTGGAACCGTCACATTGACTGATACAAAAAATAAATAATAAAAAGTCTAATGCGATTCCTATATTATCAAAGAATATTGATTAAAATATTGCATCCCATAATGTAGAAGCATTTAGATTTTAAAAGTTTTTAGTCTCTCATGCATTTACAGTATAAAGTGACAAATCGCCTTTTGCACACATGCTCCTCAAATAGCGCCGTGAAACTAGGAGCCCAATTAAAAATTTCCTCAGCTTCAGTAAGTCCCTATAACCGTCTCAGCGAAGCCTAGCGGTCAATTTCCACACCTTCTTTCTCCTGCTGCTATTGAAAAGCCTGTTTGGATTGCCTGATTTCCCGCCTCTGTTTGCAGAGCTCCTTCCCCTTTGTTTTGCCGCCTTTTCTGTCGCAGCTTCGAATATTTGCTTAGCAGACAACTCGGAGAGTCGAACTGCTGCTGAGTCTCCCCCTCCCCCGCTTTGTTTTCGAGTTTCATTCAGGCGGCACAAATTGAATGCTCGATCGATTAAGTCAATAGAAACGTTCGACGATAAAATATGCCAGGCCTTCGCTTAGAGCGCTTTTCGGGAGATTCGTACACATGCATTAAGGCCCCATAGATCGTCCACCATCGCTTGAAATGTATAAAAATATCTGTAAATAATGCTGAACGCCATCTACCAATACGACTGACGGGACGTCCTCGAAAACGGTGCATGGATGAGTTGGAAACAGACCTTCGCGAGTTGGGAGTCCGTAGATGGTGGGGCGTTGTCCAAAACCGAGATGACTGGAGGTGAGTTGTCGAGCAGGCCAAATCTCATCAAGGGCTGTAGAGCCAGAAGAAGAAGATCTACCAATGCAATTGCAATATTACCCACGGAAACATTTCAAGCGTTGATGGGAACCGTCCTAAGAGACTGCCAACCACCCCAAATAACAGTATTTCCTCAAGGCCAAGTTTCACAGAAAAATCAATCTAAGAGCTATCACAAAAAATAGAAGAAATGTCCACCTAAAATTAATTTTTCTAAGGAACCTACTGTATATATCGATGCTTTCTAACTTCAGGCATGTTTCAGGTGTTAAATAGAGTAATAAAATTGAACAGGTTCTCTTCAAAATTAAAGTTTCGGTATTATTACTTGCCATTATTACTTCGTAGTATTATATAACTTAGTAGTGTACTGGTCTGTTATGCAACTACAATACTATGTAATTGTCCCCTCGAACAATTCAGTGCTTTGGGATAGGGATAGTCAAGGCAACCGAAATGTAACCTTAGGAAAATTATTATCAGAGAACTACTCAAATTATGTATCTCGGTACCAGTATTAATTGATAAATAGAAAGGGTTCACCTTACCTCTTACCGGGTCATTTTAATTTTCTTAGCTCGTTAAGTGTTCTTAGAAAGGATAACAGAGTTATAATGGGTCTGTTGTAATTAGACAAACCCGTGACACGCTACAATATAAGCAACATATATATATATACAGGGTCTGTCCGGAAAGTAGTGGGACTGAATCCACGAAAGAAAATTTATTTACAATATCGGTACATTGACTAAAAATCATTCAAAATAGGAATCTTCTGCAGCCACACAGCGCTGCCAGCGCTTTTTCTAATCATTGAAAGCCCCCTGGAACGCGGAAACCGGAATCTCGTTTATTTTCCTCGTCACGGCGTCTTGAATTCCCTGTACCGAGCTGTGGTGGTGTCCCTTCAGACGTTTTTTGCGGTGACGGAAGAGACAAAAGTCTGGGGGAGCAACATCAGGGCTGTAGGGTGGCTGGGGGATGGTTGAAATACCGTGTTTGGCCAGATACTCCGTGACAATGAGCGCCGTGTGACTTGGTGCATTGTCATGATGCAGCTTCCACGCATTCGCGAAGGCTGGGCGGACGCGGACGATCCGTTTTCTCAGTCGGTCAATCACTTTCACGTAAAATGCTGCATTCACTGTCTGACCAGGTGGTACAAATTCCTTGTGAATCATCCCTTTGCCACATTTTCGTCACTTTTGCTTGAAGAAGGACGTCCTGCGCGTTGTTCATTCTCAACTTGCTCCCTGCCCTCGCAAAACAACTTGTGCCATTCGAACACGATTGTTCTGCCCATGGCATCATCTCCGTAAGTTGTTTTCATCAAAACAACTGTTCCCGTCGCGGGTTTGCCAAGTTCAATGCAAACCTTGACAGCGTAACGCTGTTCGAGTAAACGATTCATCTCCGACCGTGACGAGACACATCGCTTGAAGCCCGATGTTGACTCCGCAAAGGCTCGGACGACACCGGTGACCGGTGCGCTGCTTCCCAAGAACCCCCCACCACCAACTCCGCCCATGGAGACCTCTCTCCTTTGCTCCGTTTGCGCAGGAAAAATCCAGTCCCACTACTTTCCGGACTAACCTTGTATATACAACAATATATACAGACCACATAATGCTGCTTAACCGCTCTGAAATCCAACTATCCTAATAAATAAGCCTGAAAATTCGGCACATAAATAATTTTTACGATAATCAAAACCACTCAGGTCAGCAGCAGCAGCAGCAGCAGCAAGAACAACAGCAAACAATCATTAAATACACAAACCTCCGTGTAATAAATAAGGTACAAAATAAATGAAAAATGAAACACAGGAAATATACAGAAACAAAGAAAATGCATTAAAAAAACGTGGGGCCGGCCTGTGGAAATCCCTTCAACTCTGATTTATAATGAAAAAAAAGAGAGTGGAAACAAAAACAGCACTTTCATAATGAACGGATAAATGAAGGGAAAATGTAGAAGGGGTGGGTGTAAATAGAAGTGGAAGTGCTGAAAAATTACAAAACTCTCGAGACAGTTCGGAACAGCCAGCCGTACAAACGTAAACGACAGCCAATGTATTATGGGACGAAAAGCAGCGAGCGACAAAAATGAAAATCAACAGAAAATGGCATTGGCATGTCATTCTCTTTGAATTTAAAAAAAAAAGTTGCCCGAAAAATTGGTTGACAGAAAGAAAATGAAATTTTTGGGTTTATAGTAAAAAGGCTGGTTGGGGAGTTCAAATTGGAAAACAAAAATTGGACAGGATGTGGGGAGTTGGTTTCAACAGTGTAGCGACAATTCAAATTATGACAGTAAATGAAAGAAAGAATGATGTAATGAAAATGAAAAGAACCGGTGCGAGTTTACTCGAACATGCTTTCCAATTTATCAAAATTAGTAGATAGAGAAAATGAGTAATTTCATGGTAAATAATTTTCCTATGGTTAAATTTCCGATGTCTCGGGGGGGGGGGGGGGGGGCTTGTCCACCTGACCTCACTGGAGATGAGGTAAATTCTAGATAGGTCAGACCAACACATTACCACACAGCAATACTGGCAGGGCACGCAATGCATTTAATCGTGAATTTTCTATCATTTTTTCAAAAAAACATTTTTTTTTACAGAACCAAATACTTTTCTGGGAAATCAACCTGTCTGGTTTCGTTACTCAATTTAACACCTAAAACATACCTGAAGGTAGAAATCATCGATAGAAAGGTTTCGCAGAAAAATTATTTTTTAGTCATTTTTCATTAAAGTTTAGTTATTTTATTATTTTTATTTTTTTTACCCCCAGAAGCAAACTATCAAGGGGCAAGCGACCCCCCGCATTTCGTTAACATTAATAACGACTACAATATATGTGAATTTAAAAGAAATCGTTGGAGCCGTTTTTGAGAAATAATTTTTTTAGACGTTTTTTTGGAGTTTTTTGAGAATAAAACCCCCCCAAATTAAGTTAGCCCAAAATAAAAAAATTGTTCCGAGGTATGATTTTTGTGAACCTACATGCCGAATTTCATCAAAATCGACCGAGTAGTTTGCCCGGAAATTGACGCACAGACAGACAGACAGACAGACAGACAGACATTTCGTAAAAAACACTTTTTTTGGTTCCTGGGACCTTAAAACGTGTAAATCCGTTGAAATCCCGGAATCGAAAATTTCGACCGTCACAAAGTTTTCCTTATACTACGTATAAATTGAAAAGCAATAAATGTGTTGGAAAAGGCCTGCAGGTATAATTTTATTGAAAATATTATTGTGCAAACGAATACGAAAGAGTTGATGTATTTGATATTGTTCAATATAAATAATATAACTATAAATAAGAAGGAATAGAAGACTTATTTGATTTGTGCTCATTACTGGAGAACCAATTTCGAGAATCAGCCGAGAACAAACGGGGGCCCAGAGTAGATCAAGAGATGTGAAGACGCTCAGACTTTTCAGATGCGTTTTATTCGCTTAACGCGTAACTCGTAATTGCAAGCTGTCAGTAGAGAAATGTTTGAGGTCGGGTCCAGATAGCAGCTGTAGTAGCATTTATGTGGGCCAGACCGGAAGGCATTTTCAGGATGGGATTAAAGAGCATAAAAAGGGAATCGAATTGGCTTTAGTGTGCCAGACCGGAAGGTATTTTCAAGATAGAATTAAAGAGCATCAAAGGGGAATCGAATAGGCTTTACGTGGGCCAGACCGGTAGGTATTTTAAAGATATAATTAAAGAGCATAAAAGCTAGGGGAATCGAATAGGCTTTACGTGGGCCAGACCGGTAGGTATTTTAAAAATAGAATTAAAGAGCATAAAAAGGGAAGCGAATAAGCTTTACGTGGGCCTGACCGGTAGGTATTTCCAAGATAGAATTAAAGAGCATAAAAGGGGAATCGAACAGGCTTGACGTGGGCCAGATCGGTAGGTATTTTAAAGATCGAATTAAAGAGCATAAAAGGGGAATCGAATAGGCTTTATGTGGGCCAGATCGGTAGGTATTTTCAAGATAGAATTAAAGAGCATAAAGGGGAATCGGCATGCCTGAAACTACTTCCACTCTGGCTCAATATACAAACAGTAAGGGGCATTCTTGTATTGTAGACTCACAGACTTGTGAAGTGATAACTTATGACAGTTCAAAGGGCTTCTAATAATTATAATAACATCTGGACTTGGTAGGATTCGAATGGACCAGCGTCCAGCGGTTAAAACAGTGCCCCGGATAGTCATAGATCGAGGATTCGAATCCCGCCAAGTACAGATGTCTCTAAATCCTCTGATTTCGGTTAGTATCCAATTCGCTCTTAAAACGACTCTCTTGAAATAGTAAATAAACGGACGTTGAAATAGACATAACTAACTTCTCCTTCTGTCTTTCCCGCAAAACCCTTTCATAAAAACAAATCAACATCAAAGGAAATGCTAAAACTAATTCCGCCAAACTCTCAGGGGGTTTGGAAAATTTTTGAAAAAATGTACCTCTCTATTTTCACGAGCTGGAAATTCGCATGTAGCCTACTCATACAATCCAACTTCATATGGATAAATAAAAAAATAGATATCGCCATGTAACATACCCACGCTAACTGCATTATTTGATTCTGAATATTTTGTTTGCATTTCGCAATGTGGGGCGCATTGACCATTGCCGATCCCCAATTTTGCTGTTTCTCAAGTTTTAGTATTCATCATATAGGACAGGTACTGTACTTGCTTATTTTTAGATAATTCAATTAAAAAAGCTCTACGTAAATTTCATTTCTAAGATGACTTTTGTTCGCGTAACACTTGCACAGTGTGCCTCAGTCAACTTACTGTAATTTTTCTGCTGTGGCGTAGGGCTCAACTTAGTGTATTTTAGCAATAATGCACCAAGACAAGCACGTAAAGTTATGTAAAGTAAATCTTTATTACATGAAAATGTATACAATTTTGGTATCAGTGGTTTAGAGGAGCACCGTTAGGAATTTACCATGATGGGCCCCTCAAGCTCAGACTAAGTTAATTACTAATATATAAACTAACTTGAAGAGTAATATACAATAGAGGGGGGGGGAACTGAGAATAGGCGATGAAGCCTGAGTGAGAAAAGTTGGCCGTAATGATGCAACAAAAAAAGCGCATAACCGAAATTTAATGTCAGTGTTATATATACCATATAATACTACAATCTAAAAAAAAAGCGCATTGTGATCCCAACCCACTCAGTGAAAAATCCCAAAAGGTAGGGAAAGGTTAAAAGTACAGTCTAATAGCTTAATTAACCCAGACACACAAGTACAATTACTGATCAGCTTGCAGGTTTAGCGAGAGGTATAGAGGGTGCAACAGAAAAAGATTGAGAAAACCCGAGAGAGAGAGAGAGACAGTTGGAAAGGTTGTCCGTAATGAAGCTACAAAAAAATATGCACTCATCTCATTAAAAAAATCCCTTTCGGCTCTGGCAGATCAAGTGTAGGCAGATTTCGCAGACCCTGCTTTTAATCAACGCTACCTACGCTATGTATGTAATAAAAATAAACAATCCTTCATTATTTTCCCGACCACAACATCAACACACAAAACACTCTTGTGTTTCAAACAATGACGACTACGAACTTTTACTGCCTGCTTCCTTTGGTAAGACTTAACACTCTTTTCTGTGGTCTGAATGCCCTTAACTTCGATATTAACTGTCTACTTTCAAGTTGATCCATTTTATAACACAGTATGGTAAGATGAAAATTTTATAAATTTCTCAAATTCAAGAAACGCATCACTAATAATATTTATAACAATAAATATTGCTTTGATTTTGTTCTATGATGATCCTAAAACCGTTCCACTAACGTTGCTACAGTAGTTGAAGACAATTAACTAACATTCAGAAAATTTTAATTTTAATTTTGACATTGGAGTCGTGAATTCGTAACAAGTGCAACAGATCGACAATTTTAGCTAAAAAAAAAAATAAGCAATGTCCACTTGTGACCTTAATGCATTAAATTTGGAATGGAACCCCAGTAAGTTTTGTGTATACACATGCAAAGTAGTTCTATCTGATTTGAAAATGCAGCATAGGGAATTTACATGGAGAGGCGGGGCTAGTCCCCGACTTGGTAAAGCATTAAGGGATAAGGGCGAACAGTACTTCGACTGGACGCCATCTTGAAATCGTTGATTTGTCGTACTACTTACTTACTTACTTAACGTGTCCGAGCCTAGGACACGTTGTTGTCGCTTGACCCGGTGGTGGAAGGATTGGCCGACGGGGTAATTCCCGCCGTTACCAGGGACGCCCGATCGCTCATAAGAGCAATCTTCGGGGAGGCTCCTTCCATGTCGTAAAAAGTGTTGATAACCATTATCGTAGATAATAATACGGGCTTTCAGTCAAATTTTAATTCATTCCTCTGCGACCAATATTAACTCAGATATGAATTATTTAAGGTTTCAATCGGCCACCATCTTGTAACTAAATAGTGGATCTAGCTGGTTAACGAACTCGATCAAGACATTTGTATGATCAATTTTTGTGCCAAGTTTCATCCAAATCAGATAATATTTACGGAAGTTAGAGTGTTTCCTAAAATCGATATACAGTACATAACTACATATACATACGTATATACAGTATATACATATAACATATAACATATAACATATAATATATAACATTTTAGGCTCAGGGGGTCATGAAATGAAAAGTTGGGAAGAAATTTTCCGAAAGTCGAACATCTCAATAGGTAGATGAATCTCCCTAAAAGAGCACTGTTATCACTTCCCACTCAGCGACAAATCCCAAAAGGTAGGGAGAGTACAGCTTAATTAACCCAGACACACAAGTACAATTGTTGATCAGCTTGCAGATTTAGTGAGAGGTATAGAGGGGAGCAACTGAAAAAGAGTGAGAAAACCTGAGTGAGAGAGACAGAGACAGAAAGGTTTGCCGTAATGAAGCAGCAGAGAAAGGTGAGGAAAGGTCAAGTCAGCAGCAGCTTCCTACGTCAGCCTTGTTAATCAGCCCTCTAAGCTTTATTAATTGAACTTTGGGCCAATTCAGCATTTTTCATAGGGATTATTATTTCTTGGGGAAGAAAGCGTGGTAGATTACAGCTTTGTTTTTGACGTAATCAAGAAATTAAAAAAAAAATTGAGTTCCTTTACTAAATTGATGTTTGTTGCAAAATGCTTCTAAGTTTGAAGTTTTAACAATGAAATTACCGTATGGCCGAAATTTTTACTTGTACTTTTTTAAGAAAACAAAATTTTATTTCAGGTATGAATGACACATCCATGATGACCCCATCAAGAGATTTAAAGCGTTCATGCAAAATACAGTAATTTACTTTAATTAACGTTAGTGACAACCGGAGGTAGAAGTAGAAGAAAGCATTATCTACATTCTGATGTACAGTACATGTGGCCATCTCAAACCCAGATTGGCCTATCACCTATAATCTTATAGAAATAAAATGGTAAACCAAAAACCAGTGTAACACAAATGGAGTTTCGGGACAAGAAATAACATAAGAGTCACTGCTCTAAGAGTCCAAGGATGGATAGCAAGGACCTATTTTCTTCCTTTTCTGTGCAGGCGGTGAGGCTTCGGAGCTCTCTGCCGGACCCCATCAGAAACGAAAAGTGTAAAGAAATTTAAAGCTGCTTGTCACGGCTATTTTATAGGCCTTTTAGCTATATATACTTCTTCTTCTTCAGCCAACGCCCGTCCTTGGCTGGTAGGCCTTTTGACGCCGTGTCGCATAGTAGAGCTGGGCCAATCCCTCCTGTTTCGTAGTCCGGTTTTCTACCTCAATGCCAGTGCAGCTGAATAGGTCATCGAAGTTCCCCTCCCCTAAGGCGCCCATTCCACCGACCGGCTAGGGCTATTTGCAAAAACAGTGACGTGGTAGCAGACATTCAAGACTTAGGCGGGGTTTCCACCGACCTCGCATTGCAGAATTGACGGAAATGTTTATTTTCCTCTATGCCATAGTTAAAATTGATCAATGATCATACAGTAAAATCACAAACAAACTAAAATTAAAAAATGGCGTCATGGGATATGTTAAGTACAAACATTTTAATAGATTTCTATAAAAAGAAAAATTCTAATTTCCGTCAATGCCATTTGCATTCTGCAATGTGAGGTCGGTGGAAACCCCGCCTATGTCTTGAATGTCTGCTACCACGTCACCGTTTTTGTATTTAGCCCTAGCCGGTCGGTGGAATGGGCGCCTTAGAAGCAGAGGGGCAGAGCTATATACATACATATAGTGCATATATTGTGTATATTTTTTTCAGTTAAATTTGTAATAGCATAATGTGTAACATTGTATTATTTTTGTGAACCCACATGTTTAATTTCATCAAAATCCATCGAGTAGTTTGTCCACCAATCGACAAACAGACAATTCGTTAAAACCACCTTTTTGGTTCCTGGGACCTCAAAACGTGTAAATCCACTGAAATGCCGAAATCGACCATCACAAAGCTTTCCTTATGCAACGCATAAATAGTAGAGAAAAAATGTAAGCTGATAAAAAATAAAAAATTTGCATTAATAAATAAATAAATGTATATTCAAGTAATATAATCAAGTATTCAGCAAGTAATCAATAAGTAAAAATTTAAAGTAAAATCGTCAAAATAATGTCAAAATCAGGTAGTTCTGTCATTACGCTAGTGCCTCAGTGACAGTGAAGAAAGCTTTCTCTAAGAGATGGTCTCGAAGCAATTTAGCGAAGTTAGGAAAGAATTAAGAATCCTATGAGATAGGATTGGATACGACAAAATAAAAAATGAAAGAAACAAATCCGAATTTTCAAACATTATCAATTGCAATGTTATTCCCCTTGCACCACATTGAAATTGCACCCCACCCCTCCCCCGTACACATATGCTTCACTATTTAACATCTCCAATTCCAATTCGATTCGAGTTTCGATTTTTTCTCGCTAAGTTAATTACAGTAGCTCCCATACGGATACCACAGACCGTTGAGGGAATCGATATAGCCTCATTTCTCATTAATAGGAACATTCTAGAAATTCTCTTCTACTGCTGCAATACAAAACCGAGGTTGAGGTAATCCAATTCTGGACCCCGCGCGGCAGCTGTGTCCCCCTGGGGCAGTAGAAATCTACCCCCCCCCCCCCAAACCCCCTTGAGAGGTTGGGCTTCTCTAATTTGGTTAAATAAGGGTAATTCTAGCCGTAAGTTTGAATGTTTCTGCGGGCTGCGAATATGGTTTAGGCTTATCTGGTTATGAAGGGTTGCGCAAATTTAAGGGTGGAAATTTAATTCGGGATGATAGCTGGTAAGTGCTGTTAGAAGGCGGCGGTAGGATTCGTCTTTACTTTCACTCATTTACGGAGCATTTTGATGAACCAATTCATAATTGCCCTTTTGTTTAGTTACGTAGTTTAACGCCTTCATCTTAGCCTTAGTGAGCCCATTATAGTCGCTACATCAGCGGGCAAATTATACCAATTACTATTACTTGCGGTTAAAAATGTAAACAAAACAATTTTGAATATCACTTTCCGTTCTAAAAATTTCGATTTTTAACTTAGAGAAAAGAGACTGAACTGGTGGAGACACGTACCACGCAGCGACGAAAAACCACCTAGTCAAAAAAGTAATGAACCGGGAGATACAAGGAAGAAGACCATCAGGGAGGCCGAAAGTTACACTGAGAAGAAAGATCACCCGACATATTTAAGAAGTTTGGGGCTCTCAACCGAGGAAGAACAGAACCTGACTGTGTGGAAACGCTACTGACATTCCGCCGACCCTCCAGGTGGATAAGTTAAAGTAAAAGTAAGTTTTTTTTTTTTAAATTCCAGGTTAAGAATTCTTCTTCATCGGCCGGTACTCCCCTGCGCCGAAGGAATATAATTAAAAAAGTAAACAATTACACCCTAGTATAATTCAAATAACCGGTGGGCCCCCAAGTTAATCAACTTGTCGGGGGCTCGCACAGTAAACGCTATGGATGATGCAACATGTTTTCTATTTCACGACTACGTTAGCAAAAAAATTAGGGTTTAAAGCCGGCAGCCAACCAAAAAATCTTGAATATTCAAAGAAATAATCATACTTTTTAATATTCAACATTTCCTTCAAGTAATTTCCCATTTCCTACGAGACAAGTCTCAATGTTAAGCTGACATGCTAGTTTAGATGCTCTTTGTTTGTCCGACTCCTCCTACGACATTTGCTGAACAAATTAAGTTCAGCGATGTAGCAGCAGTCAGCAATGTTGCTACATGCGAGTATATGGTCTGATTCCATATTTAATCTCTTTCAGTTAATATCACTGAATACTGCGTTTCTTGTTTACTTTCTAATATTTCGTCTTCTTCTTGAGTTGCAATCTATTGACTGGTTTGCAGCGAATGTTTTAGTCTTCTTCTCCACTATTGTCTGTCTGTGATACATATCCGGACTGGAGAAGGATGGCGAAGGAAAGGAGCCCAGAGGGGTATGTACAGTATGAAGATCATAAATGAGGTCGTTCCAGGTCTGAGTACAGGGATCAGCTGTTGAGTGACTTCAGCTCTTCCGACATATCCGGACTGGAGAAGGATAGCGAAGGAAAGGAGCCCAGAGGGGTATGTACAGTATGAAGATCATAATTGAGGTCGTTCCAGGTCTGAGTACACGGATCAGCTGTTGAGTGACTTCAGCTGTTCCGACATATCCGGACTGGAGAAGGATGGCGAAGGAAAGGAGCGCAGAGGGGTATGTAAGCACGATACACCCTAAAACCCGATGATAACCTCAAACCAGAAAATAAAGAAAACGCTGGGTACTATGCTAGAGCCTGTTGAGTGGGATGCACAGTTTGACGATCATGCCGATCACAAATGAGGTCGTCCCAGGTCCATGGATCAGCTGTTGAGAAACTTTTCCGACATATTATCCGAACTTGAGAAAGGTATGTATTCAAGGAGACCTACCCTTTCACCCGCTGAGTAGGTAATCTCTAACCAGAAAATAAGGCCCACGCTCCACTGCCACACGTCAGCAATTTTTTCAGACACTTGGAAGTAATCGGGGCGGGCAAAATTAATGATAGACGGGCATGACTTGCTTCACCTTTCAGCAGTAAAGAGCTAGGGATTAATGGTCTGTCAAATAAAATCAGCCAAGAGTTAAATAAAATCTGCGCGGCTGTGCGTGTGTCTGCCCTTAATTACATTGTTGCTGTTGACAGATTCATATAATAAAGGCCTCTATGCACGACCGATCCGTTTCAGCGAGTCAGTCCAAATTTATTTACGCAGAAGGTGGAACGAAACTTATGGATCAAGGAGTTCATCACGAAAAAAACTACATTTAAATTTAAATTTCCCAACAATACGTATTGATCGATGAGGTCTCATTACATTAGCAAAGCGGGTGGTAATTGTTTGTTTGTTTTGTACATTTAGAAATGTTGCCCAGCCTATCGTATCATAAAATGTGCATTGTAATCATGTTTCTATACTGTGTTGCTGATGTCATCTACCTACTTTTACTTACTTTTACTGCACTTTTGGACAGACGGCCAAGACGGTTTTACTGAATTAAGAGCACATGATAGGAAGAAAATTCGTTGTTTTTATTGACATTTTATTTTTTATTTAATTAACAAGCAAGTTATTAAAGATTTGGCTTATTTCAGTTGTAGAAGACTACATCATACATCATATAATAGATTATTTTTAATTTCCCGTAAAATTTCACGAGAAATAGAATTCATGGAAAAAACTACTGCGCCAAAAATAAAGAACCACATACTTAGATTAGGCATTTTTTTTTTCAAATTGAAGCTGCACACGGACTGAGACCTGCAGCATATTATAATATTATTGTAACTTAACTTCAACGGAAATATAATTGTATTCCTATTTATCAATTGCTACAGGTAGCGAGACAGATAATATGATTATATTAAAAATATACAAAATAAAAATTCCTGGTAAATTTTAGAAATTGATACTACTCATGTCTATCAACTGAGTCACCTTGTTATAACAATTTTTGCTTTCCAATTTATACGTAGTATAAGGAAAGCTTTGTGATGGTCCAAATTTTCAATTCCGAGATTTCAACGGATTTGTCGTTCTGTCTGTCTGTGCGTCGATTTCCGGGCAAACTACTCGGTCGATTTTAATGAAAATTGGCATGTAGGTTCACATGTAGGTTCACCTCGGGATCTTTTTTCTTATTTAGGGCTAAATAAATTTGTGGTTTTAGTTTTAGTTTCATTCTCAAAAAACTCCAAAAAAACGTCTAAAAAAATTATTTCCCAAAAACGGCTCCAACGATTTCTTATGAATTCACATATATTGTAGCTGTTATTAATGTTGATAAAATGCGGGGGTCGCTTGCCCCTTGATAGTTTGCTTCTGGGGGTAAAAAAATAAAAATGACTAAATTTTAATGAAAAATGACTAAAAAATAATTTTTCTGCGAAACCTTTCTATCGATGATTTCTACTTTCAGATATGTTTTACGTGTTAAATTGAGTAACGAAACCGGACAGGTTGCTTTCACAGAAAAGTATTTGGTTTTGTACAAAAAAATGTTTTTTTTTTTTAAATGATAGAAAATTCATGCTCAAATGCATTGCGTGCCCTGCCAGTATTGCTGTGTGGTAATGTGTTGGTCTGACCTATCTAGAATTTACCTCACCTCCAGTGACGTCAGGTGGGGACACCCCCCCCCCCCCGCCCTTCGAGATATCGGAAATTTAACCATAGGAAAATTATTTACCATGAAATAACTCATTTTCTCTATCTACTAATTTTGATAAATTGGAAAGCATGTTCGAGTAAACTCGGACCGGTTCTTTTTTAATGACCTAAGTAATGGTTGGAATCAATTTTGAATCATATTGTACAGGCACAGCAGAAGCAATCTGAACTCTGGACACGTACTAGTAGCTGGTATTCTGCTTAATATTCAGTCATTATCAGTCAATGCAGAAAATCACGAACATAATTCGCATTTCAAATAATTAAATAGTGACAGTAAATTGTGAATTAGATTTCAAATGTTAAATAAAGACCCAGTACGACCGAATCCGTACATGATTTCCTAATTATCAATTAGCATAGATACCGGAGATGACTACTCGTATCTGTACTTGGTTCACTGAAAAAAATATTTCTTACACACGCTGTGTAAGCCGGGACTTGTTTGGATATTACCCAATAAAGTAAAGATTACCCAAATTTGTTTTAAACTAAGAGTAGCAATTGGTTTCCATCAACAAAATGATATGTGTAAAGTCATTAGTGTAAGCATTACACAATGATAGGGTTCTACCAACCTATTTTGTGTAGGGTGACTATTTATACGAAACTATTGTTAACGCAGGCCAAAAATTGGGTCAGTATTACTCGGTGCTCAGTGTACCTTCTAGCCGTGGGTATTGAGTAAATTTCACACGAATAAAATGGGCTGAAAATACAACGCTGCTATGTACCTTTTACACTAATTGCGTTGGTGGCTGAAGTTGGGTAGAATCAAAACTATTCGGTTAATATGAGCACTAGAGAATGGTGTAAATGTTAGTCTACAGTTTGTGTTAAAGTTGCAATGACTACTTGTGTTGTCATAGCCGCACCACTTGTGTTCCATACACGCGAATGCATATTTTTTTTTAGTCTACACAACCC
Organism: Psococerastis gibbosa; assembly: GCA_963971405.1. Classification (NCBI taxonomy): domain Eukaryota; kingdom Metazoa; phylum Arthropoda; class Insecta; order Psocodea; family Psocidae; genus Psococerastis; species Psococerastis gibbosa. The sequence goes on along the minus strand of OZ020489.1, from coordinate 41,017,108 downwards.
TTAGGTGAAATCTACACGAACCTGTGATATACAGTATATCTGTACATGGCCGACCCCAGAGGGGTGGTCCATGGGGTCCGGACCCCCCCCCCCCCGAAATAAATTCTTTTATGTAAACCTGTATGGTTTGAAAAATTTATCCATTAATTCATTAATAAATTACGTTAAAAAAATTTTGGACCCCTCCTGAAATCAAAACCTGGGCACGGCCTTGCATCCGTACTATTTATGCAGCGATATTTGTTCACTGCCAATCAAAGAATTGTCAGTTCAAGTCCCACACTTTCCTTCATTATTGCCATATGCCTAATACCATATTATATTAGTAAGTATCATGCCAATGATCATAGTCTAGGTATTGAGGAGAAGTCTCTACTTGCCAAGTTTATCAAAATCGGTTCATAATTACGTATTTTAAAGTGTTGTCAAAAACTGAGATAGGCAAAGGTGTACACGTAGGAATTTAGACTCATGGCCCGTCCCGTATTAAACCTCATCAGTAGCCTAATACCCATGCCACTTGACCACTGTGGCCAAAGTAGCTAATAATGAACAGTAAATTTACCATTTGTAGAGTTATAGGAGCTCATTTTGAAAGTCAACAGACTAGTCCTTTGATTTTCTTTTGAAAGACATAGGACCTAGGCTATGAAGCATGCAATATGTTACAATCACCTCTCAATATTGAACTTCTTACTAAATCGTGATTGAAATTTTCTTTTAACATTGTCTATGACTTCTATTGCTTTCATTGGTATGTCTACCATCAACTGATAACAATTTAATTTGTATTTATACGTTAATCCTTAATGTTTACTTAACAAATTTGAATTCTGGCGGGAACGCTCTACACGGAGTTGTGTAAAATGTATACAATGCATAAAATTGATTGGAAGTTACACACATTTGTTTAAATATAAGCACATCATTTGCAGAAATCACACGAAATCGAGTAAATTCTACACTACTTCTCAGTGTACAATTGAGACTAAATTTTATGACAATTTAGTGCATAAATGCATAAATTTTCCATGAAGTCGAACGACGGTCTCGCTCGTAATAGGCCTACTGTATGTAGAATTTTGAAAATTCTACATATCTAAAACTTCCAAACGCGGCCATGTCAACGGCCTACTCCTATTTCAATCTTATATTTTATAGACCCCCTCCACTCATTCCCCTAGTAATGCAGTCTTGTAGCTTTGCCATGTAATTATAATAATATTTGGCGTATCACTGAGGAACCCCCCCCCCCCCCCCCCCGACTACCCCCATAATATCAGGGATATTAATATACATATTATTGTATATGATAACATTTAATAATAGCACGATGAAACGCAACAAACTACTGTTATTTGGCAAAAAACCGTTGAAATCTGAATACAAGTTGTGTAATGCTAACACAACTTGGATAGAATCCACGCGAGGGTCGTGTAAAATTTACAGCGGGGTGACACCTGCAAACCTGAAATACCGTTATACCCGCGATGCCTGATGCTTCCCTATCCCTCGGTTGTTCAATGTTCAGTCATTGAATGTCTATTAGCAAGTGCGGTAGCCGGTTGTCAAACTTTTGGACTTTATTTTCCTTTAGGTGTTTTTAGTTTCAGCGCAATTCAGTCAATGTTCGAAAAAATGGAGGGAGTAGTGCGATTAGATGGCGAGAAGTCAGGTCCGTTTGCCATGAAAAGAGGGGTAAAACAAGGGGACAGTTTAAGCCCACTATTATTCCTGATTTTTATGGATGAAGTAATGAAGACGTGCAAGGCAAGAACTGATCGATCGTTGGTCGGTTTGTGGCGACTTAGGCACGTGTACGTGTAAGCCCTTGCCTATGCAGATGACGTAGTCCCAATAGCAGACTCTCCAGCAAAACTACAATTATCTGGGTACAGCAGTGAACCAGACAGGCCAACACCAGACCGAAACCGAGTCCAAAAGACAACAGCAAGGAGAACTCGAACGGAAGACAAAGACCAGAGTCCAACAAGCCATCTTGGAGCCGATTCTCCTCTATGGGAGCGAAAGCTGGACACCTACAACAAGTGACCTAAGTAAAATGAACGGGACTCAGATGAAGTGTCTAAGACGGATTGCTGATCGAACAAGATGGGAACGAATCCGAAATGACCGCATCAGGCAAGACCTGCAAGTGGATTCCATAGAGAGAAGAATGGAGAACAAGCAGTTGCAATGGTTCGGCCACGTTTAAAGGATGGACGAGAAAAGGACCACCTGGAGATTGGCGGAAGCAAGGCCACAAGGAAGAAGAACCATCGGCAGACCGAGGACAACTCTCGAGGAAAGGATTGAACAACTCGCCGGAGCAAGATGGAAAACAATTGCCGAGCTCAAGGCGTTAACGTTCGACAGGGGCGAATTCAGGAAATGGGTTCGGGCGACCCCCCCCCCCACGCTGCACATGTTGCACTAGGGGGGGGGGGAGAAGAAGGAGAAGTGTTTTTAGTGTGGCCTCTTCAAATTTAATGTAAAGTGAAAGTTTGTTAAGTTTAAAGTTCAAAATGGATATATTTAGCTCTCCAAATTTCGTGTCGGCATTGTTCTCTGATGGCGAAGACATGACAAAAGTAATGCTAAGAGTTGAACGACAACAAGAAATCCCTTTTGATCATTACGGTAAAATGTAATGCTTAGTTTTGTTCATTATATGTTATATGCCAATATATAAACTTGTATTCTTATTTGGTTTGTCTCAATCCTTCTTTTGCTTTGTATCAACTGTCGAATATTATTCCTGATACATCGAATGGTTGACGTCACTTTCGTATTTTCCGGACGTGCAGCTAATGTTTGTGAGTGTAGAACTGTTACCTATATAATATGTTCGAGCCATGCGAATGTCACTAAATTAGGCTGTTGTTGTTGTTATGTATGTATTTTGTTGTGTTTATTCACAGTGTGAAGAATTTACCGATGAAACTGAGTGGGATAGTGAAAGAAACCTGCGGTTTGGGTGTTTCTTGCCTTACTTAAAAAAAAACTCCCTATTCGTGACTGCCAAATGAAATGGAAATAACTTTGAAAAAAAAATCGCGAATAGTCAGTTTTTTTATGAGAAGATGGACCGTAGGACCTTTCCCTTGGTGGCGTTCAGTTGTTAGCTTTTTATAAATTATTCAGAATATGTAATTAACGTTAGACCCGCTAAATTTATTTGAGGCTCTAACGTTAATTACAAATGCTGAATAATTTATAAAAAGCTAACAACTGAACGTCACCATGGTAACGGCCCTACGGTACATCTCTTGAGTAAGCTAGGTGCAACCCTAACCGAGGGTACCAGTAACATCCAACGCCTTCTGTAAATTCTACACAACGTGTGTTCAAATCCAACCCAATGCATATATATTGCTGTGTTACAACCACACAATAAGGTCGGCTAGATTTTACCCAAGTAGTTGAGTAGCATGAACCCAAACAGGTAGCCTAAACTAGATAGTACTCAAATAGTTGGGTAGAAGATACACATGTCGTATGTTTCAATCTACATAAGAATTGTGTAAAATAAACACAGATAATTTAGTAAGTATTACTCAATCACATTTACACAACTAGTGTAATTTTTACCAAACTTGTATGGGTAATATCTATCCCAATTATTGTAACAATTACTCTACGTATTTAACACAACTCATTTAGTAGGATTTACACCCTATTCGTGCCGTCCAAAAGTTACACGAAATTTCGTGTTGCAGTAAGCCCTGTCGGGTTATATTTACAATAAAATTTTTTGAGTGTTAAGTCATGCTTCCGCCTCATTCATTTTTGAAATTTTTATCCTGAACTCGCCCCGGTTTTATGCTAACGCCTTGAGCTCGGCCATTATTTTCCCTCTTGCTCCGGCGAGTTGTTCAATCCTTTCCTCAAGGGTTGTCCTCGGATGGGTTTTCTTCCTACATAAATTCGTAGAATTGTGCACTGTACAGTATTACTGTGTACCTCTGTAAATTGTGTTATTGCGAATAAAATTTACTTTACAAACTTTACTTAAAGTCAGATAATGAAGCAGTAGACTCCGGGCTGATAGACCCTGGTCGATCTGGTAGCTAGTTCCATGGCAGCAACTGAGCCTCCGAGATCCAATTACAATCAGACAACTACGCAATACCACTGATGATGTCGACCACAGATGTTGATGAAACGTATGGAAGTACCCTTTAAGATAGACCACGGCTCCGATTCTATACCGCCTCATCACGCCTTTTTGACTTGATTCAAGCTGTGTTTATTTATAATCAAACCCCTACCGACATGCGGGACCCTCACACGCCTCACGCTACGTGGGAGCGCAACCATTATTAAAAAACTGTATAAACATTAGATTCAGTAAATAAACGTTTATTTTATTATTATTATACATTTCGTCATAAGATTTGACCTCAATCAGCCCCCTCCCCCTTCCTTAAGCAATAAATTTCAGTCCATCTCGCCATCTTGTAAAACCTCACAAATCAAAGAAACAGACATTCACTTGGCCATGCTAGCACTGCAGAAATTTTTTCTCCCTCATCCTACATCTGTACCTTTTTCTCTTTGCCAACCGAACAATTTACAGTCTCTACTCAGATCTCTCCAATGTTTTTTTTTTCTCAATCGCTTCAATCTGGTTTTTTTTCTACACATTGGCAATCGGATTCTCTTTGGGGACAACCGAGTTGCTGGTGTACAAAACGATTTTCGAGCGCGCGGGTAAAGTTTTTTGCCTTTTGTATGATGTATTTTGAATCGCTGTCGTTTTTATCTGGTCTGCTGTCTGCTGTAAATGGAGTCGGTGCTCCAATTTTTTTTCCCAGCAGCAGTGAATGCTGCTGTCCCAGATTGGAACCGGTCGGGGGGAGCGGGAGAGGAGGGGGAATGGGGTTGAGAGATTTCCATATTCCCACGAGAGGGCGCGCGGTGTCTGCATTTAAATGCGATAATAATGGAGTTTATTATGAAAAGCATTAGCAGGATTTTCGAAATCTTAGTTACGAGAAACGACGCATTACAAAGTCTCTAATAATAATGGCCTGAAGGACGTTTTTATGAACCTAGGACAAATATGCCAACGACCCCATGGGTTTCGGACATTATTTGTATTGTTTTCATATAAAGTTTTGCCATTGGCAAACTGGTATACGTCAACGATGTCAACCTACGCCGGCTACAATTATTGTTTTGAAATGTAATAGAATTTTTGGACATTATTTGACCGTTTCCGGCCACCTGGGATTCATCATGTAAATTGACTATTAGTAAACTGGCGCACTAATCTCAGCAACAACGGACTAGCTAAAGTTTGTTTATAGATAGGTAACGTAGATGACAATAAAAAAATTAAAAAAAAAAACATTTTAATTTCCTGATGGAATAGTCCTAGACCTACTAAAAGTGGCCGAATGTCAACGAGCCCATAATTTTTCGAAAATCATTGTTATCTTTATTATTGATATTGTTTCTATAAGAATTTTTGGCCCAGTTTTGGAGGAGGAGGAGGAGGAAGAAGTAAAACTACAACATGTCCTCGATGTTAACCCACACCGGCTGCAAGTGATCATGGACAAGCAGAAACAATCTTACCATTGACACAAGCGAAGCACGTCCCAAGTGCGGGTACGAATCGTGTTGAAATTACGAAGTCACGTACAGCATGCAACCGCATGATATATATAAATAAATAACCAAAGAACAAAAACACACTTAATAGGAAACCAATAAAATTTAGCCCCAAAACTACTAAATATAATTGCACAACACAAATTGCAAAGAGAATAACGAGATTATTGAAATTGCCGCGATCCTTTGACAGCGAAATTACAATATAACATTCTATGGCAATACGGAAATTGTAATTTGTAAGAGAATATCTCATTTGTGGCATTGTGGTCGTAGTGTAAGCGCAATCCATACCTAATAGTAACATTATAATTTTAGATATTATGTAGGATTTCATTGGCGGCGCTAGAAATTTTATGGCGGGGGGCCATGGGGGGCATGACTTCTATCCGGGGGGCCAATGAAAAAACGAAAACGCAAAAACATTTTTCATTGGGAGTAGGTATACGGTTCAATAATTCTCCAATTTAACAACATGTAAAATATCTGAAAAGTGGGGGGCCACGGAGGGGCCGGAGAAACTGTTGGGGGGGCCAGGCCCCCTCGGGCACCCCCGTAGCGCCGCCACTGTGTAGGAATCAGAAGAGTTAGGAACTAGGAAGGTCGGCGCGGCGTTTTAAGACAACTCTGTCGTGCGCGTCTTCCCTGTTGAGAGCGAGAGTCGCGTTGGATTTTTCTGGGGATCTACAGTCTTTCCCGGGGGCGATGCCATAGGATACGCATAATCTGGACGTGGCCCCACCATCTCTCATTTTCAGAGTGACATCAGCAGTCTTCACCTCACTAGGTATGTCTTCATTTCGGCGGCGAACCTGCAAGGTGAGCCTTGTAACACATATTACGTAGGAATCAGAAGAGTTAGGAACCAGGAAGGTCGGCGCGGCGTTTTAAGACAACTCTGTCGTGCGCGTCTTCCCTGCTAAGAGCGAGAGTCGCGTTGGATTTTTCTGGGGATCTACAGTCTTTCCCGGGAGCGATGCCATAGGATACGCATACTCTGGACGTGGCGCCACCATCTCTCATTTTCACGAGCCAAGTTCCAATACATATTATAAAAAAATCAGAAGAGTTAAGGCTCTAGCTTTATTTTACTATTATGAAGCCACGGCCGCACGGCAGCGGCTTTTCCAGACAACTCTATTCAGAGCGTCTTCCCAGAGTCCTCAGGTCCCGTTCCATTTCTGGGGAGTTAGGGCTCTAACTTTCTTTTATTTTTATGAGACCTTTGTCCCCTTTCCTTATTTTATCGAAAGCTTCCTTGCTGTAGGGTTTGCCCTTACTGTAGGCCTAGCACTGTATAAGGGTTCCAATAATGGACCAGTATAGGCGAACCCAACAGCAAGAAAGCTTTCGATAAAATATCAAAAAAGGCAAACCCAACAGAAAGAAAGCTTTCGATAAAATAACAAAAAAAAAACTATTTACCTCTTCGCAGTTACATCGAAACTCAGCTGACATAGACATATATTTCAGGTCAAAAGACCGTGCGGGGGAACAGAAGTAGATAACACGACATTAATTCAAAAAGGCTCGGCTCGAACAGAGAAAGGCAACCTTTTTATTGATTTTGGTCCATTTTGGAGCAGATAATTAAGATAAATTGGGTGTGACCTAACCTTTTTCGCTCCAACGAGAACTCTTAACTTTGCTGCGGTCTGTGCTACCTTTTGCCTTAGCATTAAATGAGAAAAGAAACTCGATATTTTATATTTTAAATATCGCAGCCTTTTTGTACAGGATAAAAAATTTCCTTTCGGCCGTTTTGGGCCATTTGGGAAGGGATGATTAAATTAAATTGGGTACAGTCTAGCATTTTTTTTCCTTCCGTGGTAACACTGGTATTCTTTGCACCTTTTATTTACCATTCAAAAAATAAATTTAAAAAAATCATTTGTCACCATTTTAAACATACAATATAATTTTTGCGGACAATACAGTTTTTCAGCTAAAAAGAAACAACGTGCTACGGGAAGCCACTTAGGGATTAGACCTGAGGATTGGTAGAAGATCCTGTTTCTAAACAGCTGCGCTTCATTCAGACATGTTGGCAAGAAAAAGCGATGTCCAGACTGGGGCATATAGGTAAGCTATAAAAAAAAAAGCGGAAACTTGTGAGAAAACCGGAACCCTCACTTATCACAGGAAATAACGAAGAAGCCATAAATTAAAAGAAATGGCACTTTACACTTCAGTATGTCGTATGTGGCCGTCACCTACTAGAGTTGACCACTGCGAAGGTTAAGACGACGCCCCGGTTAGGCGTAGATCGTGGGTTCGAATCCGGCCAAGCCCAGTTTTTTCCATATCCTCTAATTTCGGTCACTGCGAAGGCGCGAAAAAAAATCATTTTACCTGTTTTAATCGACTGCCCCGCCCACACAAATAGAATCCTACACACGCTCCTGGTCGGAGATGCCCTAAGAAGGGAGATAAATCTGAAGATATTTGAAGAAGTCCCATTGGGAAGGAAAGGGGGGGGGGGCAGATGGGAGAGATACATGAGCCGTGTTTCTTTTCCTACAGATTTACACAAAAACCTCTCACCCACTTGTAAAAGTTTTTCGAGCACAGAGCACGATATTCGACCATTATGGACAGTCAACACCATAAGTTCCGGTATACTGGGTGAGATTCAGGCGATGGAAACTTCAGGAAATACTCAGCAAACAATGGCATTTTTGCTTAAGCTAGTTTCTATTATACACAAGTATTACGAAAGCCTTGTCTGTATAGGATCTTTAAACGGATAGGTAGAAACAAGGGCAAATACTCAAGGCAGAAGTTCAGCAGAGAATGAAATGAAAATTTCTTAACGGCGCCAATCAGGTAGCTTCTGATTGGCTAAGATTCAGAACGAGGTGATGGGGTGACTCGCGCAACGGGGAAAAGGATACCGGTACCAGTACCGGGGTGGATTGCAGATTAAAAGATAAAAGGACCTAACTGGCAACTGACGATATGTATTTGGAGCTGCAACATTGTCGAATAGTCGAAATTTTCGATTTCGAGATTCCAACTAAAATTTCCGTTTCCGACGAAAAAGTGGTTTACACGAAATACGTTTATCTGTCTCTAGCCCTGTCTGTTCATCGATTTGTGGACAAACTATTCCCTAAATTTTGTTGAAATTCGGTATACAGGCTCATAAAAACCATATTTCAAGACCACGTTTTCTATTCTGGGCTAAGTCAATATTAGGTGTTTTCATTCCCCCAAAAAAAGAGAAACCAGACTCAAAAAAGTTAAACTATTATTTTTTTTGAAACCATACTTTTGTAGTCATTTCCAATGTGAACAAACCCGACTTAATTGGTCGCTTTCCCCTTAATATTTTACTTCTGGAGGAGGGGCGAAACACTCAATTGTAATTAATATAAAAAAACCGAGTGTGTGCTTAAGACCGCACGGCAGAAGTGAAAACTTCATTGGGAATCCCAATCAATTTATATCTAAATAGTAAATAATACAATATTATGTATTATATAGTATTAATTTCTGACTTGTTTCTCATTCAATGTACGAACGCAATCCCTAATAATACTATACATAATGCATAATATTATTTACTACACATACGTATAAATTGATTGGGAATGCTAATGCTAATGAAGTTTTCACTTCAGCCGTGCGGTCCTAAGCACACACTCGGTTTTGCATGTAATGCGAAAAGTACCCTTTGAAAATGTTTTCCGCCGAAACACGGATGGCTTATACACTCACCTGAGCCTGAACGAAGAGACGGATAGTAAAACTGAATATATGTCTGGAAAGAGTAAGAAAGATGGACAAGAACTAAAGTAGTTTGAAGTTATCAAATTGATATTAACACCTCCAAAAAACCGAGTGTGTGCTGGAAATTTTTTGCAAGTTTTGTGTTCCACTCGTGTTTAAAGGGTGAAGGGATAAATTTGAAATTATGCACTGTATTTATACTCGTTTGAAGCATTAATTCATGCTGCTTCTAATGGGAAATTAAAAATTGCAGGCTGTGCAATGTTTTACTCTATGCATGGAAATTGAAAAGTACCCTTTGAACCAGTTTTCCGCCGAAACACGGTGGCTTATACACTCACCTGAGCCTGAATGAAGAGAAGCATAGTAAAACTGAATATATGTCTGGAAAGAGTAAGAAAGGTGGAAAAGAACTAAAGTAGTTTGAAGTTTTCAAATTGATATTAACACCCCCAAAAACTCGTCCAAATTTTTTTTCCTATTTTCGACGAAAATCGGCAAATTTGGGCGCACCTCCTCACGTTTCCACTCGCCTAAGTCGAACCCCTTGCCCTATCACATCAGGTATAGCATGGCCTGAAAGAGAAAAAATTGACGTAGACATGGGTATAATTTAAATTGAGATAAGCCCTCTACATATATGTTTTAAGCCCGCCCATACAATAAAAATGGGGTGTCCAGGCGCCCCATCGAGCGTGACGCGCCAAATGGTGCCGTCACGATCTAGCTCAACTTACTACCCTGCTAAAATCTGTGTGTGGTGCGCCTATAGAAGTTTTCACTTCAAAAAATCATAGAAATTAAATTCGTAAAAAATAAAAATTGACTCACTGCCAAAAACTTGGCCGAACCAGTTTTGGTACATTCTAGATGCAGCAGGAGCTCTATTCAGTGCAACCCCCCCCCCCTGCCTCTCTGCCAATACCCTATCCAAAGTCCCCGAATTTCTCAATTATTGCTCTCTCTCTCTCTCTATCTATCTGACTGAACCGACGCGGCTAACTCCATCTTAATTGAGTTGGAAGGAGGATCCTTGTGGATTACGGCATGATTAAAACAGAGAGCTGCTGCCGCTGCAGGGCAAGAGGTGCGGCTAACGGGAAAGCGGTGCGGGGCGGGGGGGGGGGCAGTTGTACCATTTATTGCACGTTCAGTCAACATTGACCTGGGGTCAACACAAGTGGCAACAGAATAGGATATTGGGAGTCAGCTATATTGATGGCCTTCACTGCTGCCACTGCAGCATGCCTCTGCCCGCCAATCATTTCCCTTGCCGTGCCCCAGGGGGAATTGTGTTGTTGTTGTGGTTTAATAATCTGAAGTCCCATTTTCTCTTTCCCATATGCTGTACTATATCTCCATTTTCACTTTCAGCTTTCAGCATGTTTACATTTTAGAATATTGTACTCACTCCCCAGAATAGTACGATAATACGGTTTACGGATATATCGTAGTAATACACTGGAAGCAGCCCAAATTTATAATAACGATGAAGAAGAAAACGTCCCACGAAGAAATTAGGGCACATCAGCAGCAAAGACAAACATTTAGTATCCAATGGCAATAAATGTTATGTGCCAGACGATTCTTCCTATGTCAGTATTGCTTATAGACAGTCATGAAGCCTTTCACTCGAAATTTATAATGAAGCCACAGGTGATGACGATGAAGAAGAAACCGATAAATAATTGCTACATCAGTATTGGATGTAGAGAGCCTTTCACAACAAATTTATAATACTGATGAAGAAGAAAACGTCTCACGAAGAAATAAGGGCACATCAGTAGCAAAGACAAACCTTTAGTATCCAATGGCAATAAATGTTATGGGCCTGACGATTCTTGCTATGTCAGTATTGCTTATAGACAGTCATGAAGCCTTTCACTCGAAATTTATAATGAAACCACAGGTGATGACGATGAAGAAGAAACCGATAAATAATTGCTACTTCAGTATTGCATGTAGAGAGCCTTTCACAACAAATTTATAATACTGATGAAGAAGAAAATGTCTCACGAAGAAATTAGGACACATCAGCAGCAAAGACAAACATTAAGTACCCACCCAATGGCAATAAATGTTATGGGCTAGAAGCTAGACGATGCTTGCTATTCCCGTATTGCTTATAGACAGTCATGAAGCCTTTTATACCAAAATTTATGATGATACCGTCATCTGAGTGCCCATAAAATGCCCCGTTCGAAATCTCCGATTCAACCAAAGCCTATAAATTCTAACCCCCAGAGTTGGCCACATTCTCGAGATAGTTTTATCCCTTACCGGTATATGAAATCGGCTATTCACATAAATTCTCACATTTCTGGAATATTTGACGGCTTGTGTTACAAACGGCTGCGGGTACTACTGCACCCTGGACAAAGTCAACGTAAACGTGCTACCGAAGGATGCTACGGATCAACTGGAGGCACCACGGGACAAATCAAAGAGTGCTAGAGGCTATTGAAGAAGAGAGACAGCTGCTACCTCATGTAAAACTAGAGGAGCGAAATGGGCAGGGCATTTATTGAAACCCGAAAATTAGGTAATATAAACACTATTATTGAAGGCACAGTGGAAGAAACCAATAGAAGAGGTCAGCCAAAGAAGAAATTCATGGATCAACTGAAGGAGAACGCAGGAGCTCCAACGTACTTACAGCTGAAGAGGAAGGCCGAGAGAGCTGGAGGATGATATGCAGTTGCTGCCAACCAATCATTGAGATTGTGACCTCAGAAAAAAAGAACCAACACCAATCGGTTTTTTAAACTTGATTTGAAAAAAAACTGGGCACTGAGGATATCACGCCGAAGGAACTCAATAATTTACTTCAAAATGTAGAGCAGCATTTCTTTTACATGGGACAATTCTCACAGCTCTAAAAATGACATTATTTCGTGTGAAATTGGATTTTATTAATAACAATAGGTATCCATATTATATCATGTCACGGAAACCGGTCATGTTGTACGAAGAGACCATGAAATTTACAATAGAAAGGCACATAGAACATTTCCAAATCCTACACGAGCCATAGAGCGGTGAAAAAGGCAAATGTAATACAAAATCACAACATTGCAAGCCGCCCTCGGGGAAATTACAAAATGTAGCCTGACATTATGACATTCCCATCAGAGAAATGCCTGTTTCACCCCTCAAGGGATCAGCAAAACTGCACTAAATGTATTTCACAATTCTGTAGCGAATTCGAACGAATTATTACATACGGAAGAATACCGTATATGTTGCTGGCAAAGCATGCATTTTTTAGATCGATGCCGCTGATGTTTCATTTCATTTCAGGTATATCTGTAAATCACTGGACTGGCCTATTTTTTTTTCCTTAAGGCGCGGTTTCCACCGACCTCTAAGTGCAAAATATACATACGGTGGCGTGGTAGCAGACATTCAAGACTTAGGCGGGGTTTCCACCGACCTCTCATTGCAGAATGCAAATGACATTGACGGAAATTTTTCTTTTTACAGAAATCTATTACTTAACATATCCCATGACGCCATTTTTTAATTTTAGTTTGATCGTTTGTGATTTTACTCTATGATCATTCATCAATCATAGCTATGGCATAGATTTAACCAAAAATTTCCGTCAATGTCATTTGCATTCTGCAATGAGAGGTCGGCAAGTCTGATGGTGCAGGCTTGTCTAGAAAAAAAGCCACATTAACCCGAAAATTACTTAGTGACCGGGCGAATAGTTGCCGCCACTAAATAAGCAACCACTACTAGGACACTCATTTGTCCTGGGGTTAGGCCCCGAAGGGCGAAGGCGGAGGAACTCAATGAAGAGTCAACGAAATAAGGATGCAGAAGGCAACGGGAAACCACCGCATCACTATTCCCTAGTACAGTCATCACGACTAAGTACATTCGATACTCTATATACTTGACTGCCTTTTGGGAAGTCCAAAGTACGGTATCTACATATCTACGATTGCCATGATGATCGCCAATCGTCGATAGAAGAGGTATTCGAAGAAGAAACAATACCGGTATCTTGGATGCATTATAAACAGTGAGTGGGAGGTGAGTAGGGAATGTAGACGACATCGCTTACGGCCTTCGATGGCATAGTGGTAGCTTGTTCGTACTTGTGCGAGTCTCTACACATCATGCGATCGGTGACCTGATCTGACCGGTGACTCAACACAGGTATTACCTACAGAGGCGACTGAAGAGGTTATTCGGATACATTCATTGAATTGTTGTATGCGAATAATCTTTTTAAAAAAAAATAAAAAGAAGCTAAGTTAGTATCTCAGATTGCATAGTTGGTAGCTCAACGATCGATATTGATTAGGATTTCGGGCACAATACAGATAATGTGGATAGTCGGAATATCTGTTCAGACGAAGTAGCAAGAAAATGCTATTAGTCAGTTAGGTAAATCCCCGGGTTTTGGAATGAGACTAGGACTGGACTCCCTATCTGACTCATTCATTGTACACTCCAGCGATATTAAGAACGTTTCACTGGAACCAGGTCACTTGGTAACTGACTATGCTAAGTCTCACTATCAATTTATTCATTTGCCACCCCTGCATCACCCCATAATCTTTTGGCTTATATTTTTGCCTTTTCTATTTCTACGATAGTATAAGGATAGCTTTGGGATGGTCGAAATATTCGATTTCGAGATTTCAACGGATTTACACGTTTTGAGGCCCCAGGAACAAAGAACCGGTCCGAGTTTACTCGAACATACTTTCCAATTTTAGCCGGCCACCGAACCAAGTTGAATCCAGGGGACCAGAGCAGGTTCAAAGCTGCAGATAACTTGGTTGTGTGCACATTGCTGGTAGGGAAACATGGTAGGACTTGTCCTGGTCACCTCCGAACTAATCGTGTGACTTCACTGTGTTTCCCAAGCGGTTCGGAATCCACTAAAATCAGGAGGTCCTATGGGCTGGCATAGGACAGTCAAGTCGGGGTCGCTCTATGGGCCCAAATATGGGGCCTAAGTCGTTATTAACCCGACGAACACTACTACTACTACTACTTTCCAATTTATCAATTAGTAGATGGAGAAAATGAGTAATTTCATGGTAAATAATTTTAATTTTTTTTTTGGAAAGCAACCTGCTCGGTTTCATTACTCAATTTAACACCTAAAACATGCCTGAAGGTAGTAATCATCGATAGAAAGAAATTATTTTTCAGTCATTTTTCATTCAAATTTAGTTTATTTTTATTTTTTTGCCCCCAGAAGCAAACTATCAAGGGGCAAGCGACCCCCCGCATTTTATTAAAATTAATAACGACTACAATATGTGTGAATTTAAAAGAAATCGTTGGAGCCGTTTTTGAGAAATAATTTTTTTAGACGTTTTTTGAGGATAAACCCCCGCCATTTTTGGGTTCCTGGGACCTCAAAACTTGTAAATCCGTTGAAATCTCGGAATCGAAAATTTCGACCATCACAAAGCTTTCCTACTACGTATAAATTGGAAAGCAATAAAGTGGGGTTTACGAAATGTCTGTCTGTTCATCAATTTGTGGGCAAACTACTAGGTGAATTTAAGTGAAATTCGGCATGCAGGTTCAAAAATATCTTACCTCGGGACCATTTATTTACATTTTGAGCAAACTCAATTTTGGGGGGTTTTACCTTGCAAAAGCTTTTTTTTAAAACATTCCTGAATGGCTATAGCTGCCGCTGTAGCTATCGGCAGAGATGGACCCAATGAAAATCCCATAGTTAGGTGCTCACATCCCGACCAAAATAGTGAACACTAGCCGCATGTAAAGACAGAGCGAAACTGCCAGCTTATGCTTTGATTCGTAAGTTCACAGTAAGGTACCCTTCATAAAGAAAAGAACCGATCCGGCTTTACTCGAACATCCTTTCCTATATATCAATTTGTCGATAGATAAAATATGGGTAATTCTATAGTAAATAATTTTCCTGTGGTTAAATTTCTGTTCCGTCGACAGCACCTACCCCTAAGCAATGAATTGATCGATGGTCATAGCTTAGAACGACAGATCTATACATTACAGTAATAATGGCGGGGTATGCAATGTATTGGAGCATGAATTATCCATAATTTGTTCAAAACCAAATCATTTTTTGAGAAAGCAACCTGTTCGGTTTTATTACTCTAATTAACACCTAAAACGTACCCGAAGTTAGATAGCATCGATAGAAAGGTTCTGCAGAAAAATTATTTTTAGTCATTTTTCATGAATGATGGTTAGCATGAAAAGAAGACTTTATAGTCTTATTGTTCACCTTTTGTTTTGTTTTTTGTGCAATAAAGTCGTTTTCAATTCAATGAGTATTTCTTTATTTTTTCACCCCAGAACCAAACTATTAAGGGGAAATGACCTATTGCGTTTTGTTAATATTAATAACTACACAATATATGTGAATCTAAAGAAAATCGTTGAAGCCGTTCTTGAGAAATCATTTTTTTAGCCTTTTTTTTAGGGTAAAAACAATATTTGAGACTACTTTATGGAGGCTCCATAAAATGAAACACTCACCCTTCTTACATCTGATAGTCACAAAATAACAAACACTTACAAAAGGGGAAGCTTAAATTTTAATTTTCCTCCCTCAAAGAAGTACCATGCGGAAATGAGAGGGGTGAGGGAGAAGCCTCCAAGGATCGTTTGCTCCCCATTTTTTTTTATCCACTCTTCGGCAATTTATTGTACAAGCATAAGTAGTCTTTTTTAAGCTCCTCAGGGGAAGTAATAAACTCGAGAGGTTATGTAGGCCTAAGAAAAGAATGTACTGCTTATTAGTGTCGTTATAAACGGCCCCTTATTTAATTGTTTTTTTTTCTTCTTCTTTGGGATTTCATTTCTTCTAAGAAAAAAGGCACTGGCAAGACAACCCATAGAGGACTAACTAAAGCATGTGGGTCTCCTTTCTTGGCCACTGCTTTACTCGAGATGTTGTGGTCCGAACCATGCTCGGCAGGAATATACCCGGACTATACAGCAACAAAAACATGACAGAATCTAGGGGCCAACACCAGGCCCGTACCCAGGATTTAATTTTGGCCGGGGGGGGGGGGGGCAAGAACAATTTTTTTTATAAATGATAGGTACATCCGTAGTGATTATAGTAGTTTTAGCTAAAACGCTTACATTATTTATTATTTTTTAATGCTCAACCCCCCCTTGGGTACGTGCCTGGCTAACACAGCTGAGCTAATATAATAATAAAAGGAAATGTGTAACCAGAGGAACAAATTCGAACCTGGTTACAAGAAGAAAACCAAAGCCCTAACTCCGCTAGGTTGGCTTAGTAATAGAACAAAAAAGTCTTTATTTATTTATTTATTTATCAGTATATACAGTACATATATTATGTTCTGAAGGCCTTTTCATGCACATTATTTACATTGTTTCCGCTTAAGAAATTTTTTTCGTCATTGACAAACTGGTATAAGTCCTCGATGTCAACGCAAGGTTTTGGTTTTATAGAAAAAATTATTTTTTTAAATATATAATGGATCACCCGAAATGCATTGTATACCATTATTATTGTGTAGCATTATATCCTGACGGTTAGGAAACGGAAACTAACATACTTCAGGTATTCTATTAGGAACGAAAAGTATCGCCTTCTGCATGTAATAATCCAAGGGGAGATAGAAAGACAGAGGGCCCCAGGCAGAAGTAGAGCATTCTGGCTGAAAAAGCTGAGTCAGTGGTTTGGCAAGAGCATGACTTCCCTTTACAGAGCATCAGCCCCCAAGGCCCAAATTGCCATGATGATCGCCAATCTTTTTTAGAAGAAAGAAGAAGAAGAATATGAAGAGTAGTAAATTATTGTTCACCTGCCCATTCTATACTATGTAAATATTGTCCCGTCGATCAATCCAATGCTTCAGGAGAAGGAAAATCTATATATAGGCAGCCGATATTTAGCCACGGCACAATTGTTTACCATAGAGCTATTACGTATCTATACACTAATTGTTAAATAGGAGAACATGTACGGGTTCACCCGTACCGGTTCTTTATTCATTTATAACTGAGGGGCGCTGCCTTAAATACCAGTACATAGCAAAGCGATATACAGTGCGAAACCATTAGGTAATTCAAAACAAACCAAAACGCTGCTGCTCGTACTAGTTTCAACTAGCCGCATCAACTGCTAACAGCAAATAAATAGTTCCGGTCAGTAAAAACACGAGTACCAACCCCCCGCATACATGCAAAAACAAAATTTGAAAGCAGTGTAAGCAATCTATTTGAAGGGGAAATTTCAATTTGCTCAGCGTTGTAGACAAAATTAATTTCCAGAACCCCCAACCCCCATTTGCCCCCTCCCCCCTTAAAACGTAACCGCCTTCCAACTCTTTGGTTGCTCTGCAATATCCGCCCGGTTTAGTTAAATAACTGAAGGGTTTACAAATTATTTTTCGAGCTCCGAAAAGGATATAGAGTATTTGGCAAATTGGGTATTTGATTCCGTTCTTGCTTGTTTTGTAAATTTACATTCGAGAGGTATCTACAACACTCGTATAGAGGATGGGGCATGCAGGTTACCATGGTAGCTGCCACTTGGAAGGACCGTTCGAAATCGAAGTTAGAAACGATCCGGCGACAAGAACGGTAAGGTCCGAGTAGTAGTAATGTCCAGGAGGCCTTATGGCAGTACGCCATCGAAGTCCTTCTCAACCAGGATGTTCTTCTTCTGCCGGGAGTATTCTGCCCTTCCATCTTCCCTTGGATTATTACATGCAGAAGGCGATACTTTTCGTTCCTCATCACATGGCCGAAGTATGTTAGTTTCCGTCCCTTAACCATCAGCAGCAACTCGGGTTCTGTATCCATTCGCTTCTCAGCATTAGGGACACAATCTCTCAAGGATATGCGCAGCATTCGTCTGTATAGCATCGACTTCGATGGCCAGGTGGTAGCGTGCTTGTACTTCTGCGAGTCTCTACACGCCATGCGATCGGAGACGTGTCGTAACTCGACACAAGTACCTATTAGGTAACTTAGTGAGGCGACTGAAGAGGTCAATCGGATACATTCATTGAATTGTTTGTATGCGATTAACCTTTTTAAAAAATAAAAATAAAATAAAAATTTCAAATGCACTGGTTCTGTTCACCATAGCTTGTGCCATTCATTCATTCATTCTTTCAAAGCCCATCCCTCCATACCGAGTAGAAGAATTCACCGTAAAAAGGTGCCAAATTATTGACACAATGTTACAAAATACTATAAACATACCTGTAAGTTCGGAGGACAATGGTCGAGAAGCTCAAGCATGTGCTTGATATTCTGCGAGTCTTGAATTACGAAGTTCAACTCCATGTCAAACTCGCCCCCAACGAGCTGAAACAATACAAAATTCAACATCAACCAACATCCAAACGCATGAAGAAAAACAAATACTGGGACTAATATAGTGCAAGTGCAAATTGGGCAGACTGTCCAATATAATCTATACCGCCCGCTACGCACACGGATGGTTGCCCCAGTCGCGATTTGCCGGCGTCATTTCTCTTGCAGGGATATTTGTGAGTGGACAGTGCCAAGCAAAACCACAGAGTCTATTTCAAAAGATTTCTATGATCTAGCGTGACTAGGGAAAAACCGTGCACATTCGGGCAGTCGGCTTCCCACCAGCTTCCGAAATCGTCAAGAAATCAACATGACATCTTCTGCTAGTCCAATGGCTACAATGGATAAGACGTCCGCAAATCGCAACTGGGAGAATCGTCCCTGTGTACCGGGCCCAGAACATATCACAATGGTCGCATTTTAACTTGTAGACCTCATCTTCGACCTTTGTCTAATTTTGGCCTGCACTTGCTGGGGGGGGGGGGGGTCGTCCACCTGACTTCACTGCAGGTGACGTAAATTCTAGATAGGTCAGACCAACAAATTACCACACAGCAATAATGGCAGGGCAGGCAATGCATTTGACCGTCAATTTTCTTTTTTTTTCATTTCTTCAAAAACATTTTTTTTGCACAAAACCAAATAGTTTTTTGGGAAAGCAACCTGTCCGGTTTCATTACTCAATATAACACCTAAAACATGCCTGAAGGTAGAAATCATCGATAGAAAGGTTTCGCAGAAAAATTATTTTTTAGTCATTTTTCATTAAAATTTAGTTATTTTCGTTTTTTTTACCCCCAGAAGCAAACTATCAAGGGGCAAACGACCCCCCGCATTTTGCCAACATTAATAACGACTACAATATATGAGAATTTAAAAGAAATCGTTGGAGCCGTTTTTGAGAAATAATTTTTTTAGACGTTTTTTTGGATTTTTTTGAGAATAAAACCTCCCCAAATTGAATTGGCCCCAAATAAAAAAAAAATGGTCCCGAGGTATGATTTTTGTAAACCTACATGCCGAATTTCATCAAAATCGACCGAATAGTTTGCCCGAAAATTCACGCACAGACAGACAGAACGACAGACAGACAGACATTTCGTAAAAACGTTTTTTGGTTCCTGGGACCTTAAAACGTGTAAATCCGTTGAAATCTCGGAATCGAAAATTTTGACCATCACAAAGCTTTCCTTATACTACGTATAAATTGGAAAGCAAAAATTATCACCATGCACTTGAATTCCCATAGAGACATTGCCAAGGGTGATGAGAACGGCCGAAGGTCAACCCTTTCCAACCTATTCAAATAAAACCATTGGTAATACAAGATTGCCGACGCATCACATCACAAAACGTGGCAGCCGCAAATAGGCGACATTGGCAGCGGGGAGAGGGGGGGGGGGGCGAGACGTGGAGGGGGTGACCACAACAAGTTCCCAAAGGTGAGCCAGTCAGGACGCGTTCCTAGACCACATCCGGCAGGTTAGAACCCGTGCGTTGACCACATCCGGGCCGTGATGGATAACCCCTCACCCGTCCTAATATTGCTGCAGACAACTTGTTGATTTTTCCGACAGCGCAGATGCCTTTTTTATGCTGTTGGATTTTGGGATGGACATTATATTACGAGCCATTCGGACTCCCCCACAACGTGTTTTCGGTAGAAATAAATAAATGAATATTAGCTTTTGCTCTATTACTAAGCCAACCTAGCGGAGTTAGGGCTATATAGCCCCCTCTTATACTCAAGTAGGAAGGCCCGGGACCGCCTGCTTTACATGCCCTCCGAAACAGAAAATGTCGAATTTCTCATGAAATATCGATCATAGAGCCCTAAATAAGATGCCGTAAAGATGCAGAAATGCTTCCGTACCCTTTGATATGCACAGCAAGACCGTTTGGCCACATTTATTGACGACGTACAGCAGTGAAAGGTTAATTAGGCCCCACGTCTTTAAAAAAAACGTGTCCAAACACTGTTGGCACCGGCTATGAGACAATGAGAACGATGAGACCCAAGCTACGTCTTAGGTCGCAGAGAATCCGAGGGAGGCGTCGCATTCCGCTACAAGAACCCTACAGCACAAGCGTAATACATAGCTTGGAAAGCGTAATTTAGAGTAATATGGCAATCAGTAGACACCAAAGAAAAGAGAAGCGAAAGAGGAGAACAAGTTGCAATAAATTTTTCATTGTGAAAAGCACTTAATCAGCTTGAACCTTCCGTACCTCTTTTGCATACATCCAGATCTAATCGCTCAAGTATTCAACGGCAAAGTTTGTCCTTCACACAAACTTTTCCAAAAAATTTCCTCGCTTTGCAGTCTTCTGACTTTAGACGCAGATCCACAAAAGGGTAACTTTTTACATGTGTCAACTATGCAAAAATGTGGCTAATAGGATTCATCTTCTTGTTCTTTAAGGGCCACAATCCTATAAGGCTTCGTTGTCAGGACATGAACTTGGTTAGTTCGGACTCAAGCATGTTTCAATGTGTCGACGGTAAGCATGCCTTCGCTTGTCCATTAGCGCTTGCAGCCGGTATGGATTGACATGTCCCACTTTGCCCAGGGCTAGAAATTCATTCGAAAACAATACCAGTAATGCCCGATAACAGATGGGGGTCGTTCGCAGGGCAAGATTCAATGAGCCCATCCCCATAAATAGTTCCACATTTAACAAAACTCTTTTATGTTAAGCCGCGGATAGGAGGCTGGACCACAGCAACCCGAAACATCAGACATGAGGAAGTTGTCATGGCTCGGCTACGTCTGGGCCACACACGGCTCACACATGGCTTTCTGATGGCGGGAGAAACCCCGTCATTATGCCACTGTGGTGCAGAAAACACAGTTACCCACATCCTTGTCGAATGCCAAAACCTCACCCGCTACAGAACCTGGCCCCCACAAACATCCCTCTCAACCCTACTACGTGACGACGAAACCGCTACCCGAACTATCCTCTCATTTTTGACTACTACTAATCTCATCAACCTCCTATAATATCCATTATTATATTATATTATTGTTATATTATCACACTAACGAACCTAACCTACCGTACCTAACCATTTAATTTTTCAATATACCTGAGCGTGTGTGGCCTAAGCGGCATTGCGAAAAAAAAAAAAAAAGTTCCACATTGATGTCCTAGTTTGTAGTCGCAACTTCTTTTTTATGGCCTGTTGTGACAACCAATTCTTCCACGTCTACCTAGGGTAGATACGGAATGACAGAAATAAAACAGTTGGGTATAATATAGAGACGAAAAGGGGTAAAATTTATGAAAAGGTAAAAGCGGAAACGGAAATGGCGCATGGTTGAACGTGAATGATATCACAGATATACGAGGATCAGGAATTCAATCTATTTTCGGGCTAGAGTTGTTCAGTAGAAAACTGGATTATGGACATAAAAGCAGTCTGTTCAAATCCTACTTGAGTACCGAAATTTTTTCCTGATTTCCGTTTGCAGACCGCCTTTGATTATTTGCCTAATTTTTTTCTGCCTGAAAACAATAGGCTATTAAGGCAGAGATTTCCAAATATTTTGTAAACAAACAACAAAGGATGCTCTAGGATTTTTGATAAACATATATAATTAATAATGTTCGTCCGCAACCATTGATCAGATTGTGATGAAACTTTGGAAGGATGTACAGGTGTAATTAATAAATCTTTGTGTGCAAAAAGAGGCAGCCCGTGACAGGGCTTGGTTTGTCATAAAAGTGAGATAGTTCGGAAGTGAAGTGGAGAGACAGGAAGGAGTGGAGGTAGGTTAGAGGTTATTTTGAAGAACATTTTATGGACCCAGGTCTGTTTATAATGGCCCATAGGTCCCTTGTCCAATGCCAACGACACCATGGATTTCGGACATTATTTTATTGTCTCCGTATGCATTTTTGGCCATTGGTAAACTGGTATATGTTCTCAATGTCAACCTACACCGGCTAAAAGCGATAATGGACAATCTGAGGCAAGCTTACAGGCGAAAGTATGACTTAACCAAGTACAGATAAGAGTCGGGAGAGGAGGTAACAGAAGAAAGAAACGGGGGACAGGAAAGTATTGTATATCCAATTAAAAATATAGTGGAGGCAACGGGAAATGGGGAAAATTTAAATCACGGACACAACATTCATTCTCATTGACTAGGCGATACGAAGTATCCCCCCCCCCCACTCCTAGGTTCAAACTTGATTTTCCTTTGAACCCGATTTATGTAAATAAACTCTTACATAACATTTATCTCATAGCACAGGGTATAGGATGTAATAACACGTAACAAAATGGCGGAGGGGAGGGGGACAGTTATGACAATGGGGTTGTGTGAGATGGCGACAAAATTGTCTTGACTTGCAGCTTTTTTGGCTGTTCATTCAGGAGCGCACTCGTCTGTGAATGGCGCTCTCAACAATTCTTAGGCCCGGCGCATATTGAGCCCAGCACCCGCGCGGCACACGCCCAACTCACGCGTCGCAGGTTCTGTAAAGCACACTATCGAATGAGTTGAATGAAGAACCAGTAGAATCCGGGCTGATGGGTCGTGGTCGAATTTAAAGTGAACTTCCAAACGTTTCGTCAACAACTGTGGTCGACGTCTTCAGTGGCGCTGCGTAGACTTCGAAGGTTGTACCTTGGTGGCCGTAGCGAGTGTCACTCGCAAGTTCGAAGTCTACGCAGCGCCACTGATGATGTCGACCGCAGATGTTGACGAAACGTTTGGAAGTTCACTTTCAATTCGACCACGGCCCATCAGCCCGGATTCTACTGGTCCTTCATTTGACTCCGGCCGTGAAAGCCTTTGCAGTTACATTATCGAATGAGTTCCCGCAAATTGGACCCAGCACACGGCTACCCCAGTCAGCTGTGATCCACGCGTGGGATAGTTTGTGTTTTTCGCACAGATTTCGTGGGCGTGGGTACCATTCCTCTGGAACAGCTCCCCAAACTATGGCTGACATTACGAATTCTGGGTGAATACTGGGTTCAATATGGGGTACTCGATTCATCCCATGGTCTGGGTAGTGCATAGGTTGGGTGTGTGCTGGGGTCAATCAGTGTTGCGGCGTTCAGGACCACGACGGGCCATGACTACTTCGCTGCACACCTCAACCGCATTGGAGTCCGCGAATCCTGCGCTTGCGACCTGTGTGGACACCCCCGGATGGACGCTGAACACCTCGCGTCGTGCCCGGCAATCGGCCACATACCGACAAATGAAGACTACTGCTACTGGTCAGCGCGTCACCAAATGGCCGACATGCCAAGGGTGGGTGTTGGCTTGTAAGTTAGTAAGTATGTATATGTTTAAGCTATGTACGTGTTCCCACGACGCGTGGCTCGCCGAGTCTCTTCCCGAACCTAGCGCCATTGGTGGTCTGTACAAGCCTACCTTGGCTTGTCAATTAGTCGCCCCTTGTCATTCCCACGGCGCGGAAAGTCTTGTGGCTTGACAAATCACGGACGATCACGAATGGCTCGTTTATTGCAAAAAATCGTTTATCTCATGCAAACCACGCGTCGTTGGAACACTACTAGAGACTATTGATCTGTGACTCGTGATCTGCACAGGTCTTTGATCTTACCGATAGTGGGAACGAACGAGGCTATGCGCGGCCGCACAAGCCTGACCAACTTTCGTTTGGAAAGGTTTGTCGAACTTCGGACGAGACTCGGCGAACAACGCGCCATAGCTTAGCTTTAAACCCAGTCCCCTTCCATCAGAAGCCCAACCTGATACCTTTTGAACCCCATTCACGTACATAAACTCTCATATAACCTCATATAATTCTCATGTAACCCATAGCACGAGATGTAATAAGATATTAGATTAGCTAACAGGTAACTAAAGGAGAGGGGGGGGGGGTCGAGAGCCTGGGGTCATGGGAGATTTCGTTTTGCATTCCAGCCCCGCACTCACTAGCTGACTAATTTATCCTGACGCCCCCCCCCCCTCCCCCCGCCACACGGGGGCCGGGCCGGGTGTCCGTCGCATACGATATTCCACCTCTTCCGCGGGGTCAGCGAATGCTAATCTGCCTTTCATGTCCCTGAATACCTAAGTGGAACTTTGTTACAACCCAAACGAACGGTGTGTTTGTTTTTGTTTTGACGTTAAACAAGGCAAACACTGGGCAGTTACGTTTATATGAGGGACCTTATATCGCCTTTGCTGGGGGTCAAAGGGAAGTAACTAGAAAAAATTGAAATATTTGAATGAATGAATAAACGACTTTATTGCAATTCAAATGGCGAAAAATAAGACTATAAAGTCTTTTTTTTCATGTTAACCATATTTGGTATCGAAAGTCAGAAAAAATTCTCAGTCGCATGAAATAGAAGTCACTCACAGAAAAAATCTGCATTAAAATTAAATGAGTTAATTCTCTTTCTGAACAACAAATCCTCACATGTTCTGGTAGGCTATACGTCACTATACGATTTATGTCGCTTAGAATTGAACGCACACGGCACTAAGGGGGAAGGAGAAGAAGATTTGAAATAGAACTCAACGAGTACCCTAAACACATTTTTATACGTAAACTTTCTATACCGTCAATAAGCAACATACACAACTTCATTCATCCAATTTATATTTCCGCTCTCTGCAAGTTTTAAGTAAAGTTAAATTGGCATACAAAAATACTCGCTACTCGTTATTGAAGACTTTTTGGAGCCAATAACTCACAAACGTGATTTCAAACGGAATATTTTAATGGGAGATGATTAAGTTTAGTTCGGCAAACTCGCATAAATAATTAAAAAGTTCAGCAAACGCTGATAACGTAGCCTCTTGATTTTCCGAATGCGGGTATTTAAAAAGTGGGTGTGTGTGTACTTATGTACGCGCGTGAGAAGTTATACTTCTTTGGCATCATTAAAAAATAGTTTTTAATTGCACGCAAATAATTAATTATAATAAAATTTTGTAACTATTAAATAACCAATAATAAATATTTAACATTAATAATTTAATAATATTTTGTGTTAATTATATTAAATAAAAATATTTTAATTTATATCAAGAAATAATAAGTACGATTAGTTAACCTCAATTATATTGGAGCGCTTGAAAAAGTATATAAGCACAATTTGTTTCACGAATAGTAAATAATATCAATCAAAATATTCAATTTACTATATTTTAAATATTAAAGACCTCATTTTTCCATTTAGTTTTTTGCATTTTTTACGAAAATTTTGCACATTAGGGTATATTGTTTTTTATACCATCGGAAAGTAGAGATTTCAAGGAACAAAAGGCTCGCGTCATTTTTGAAAAAAATCGACATTTTGACGTGAGATTTTTCGACTGAAAATTAGGATGCTTTTTCCATATATAGTCAAAATTAGTTGGAAAAAATTAATATTTTAATTCAAAAAAATTACAGTGTATTTAAAAAAAAGGTTAGTTTTCCCCAATTTTCTTGTAAAACTTTTTTTTACTGTGAAAGTTAAAAATAAAAAACCAAAACTCTGGTTTTTGGCATTTTTCTCATAAAATGTGCGGTTATGTGAAAAAAGTGTAATTGCTATAGTTGTACATCTTCTTATTACCTCCTTTTTGCTATTCAATAGGTTAATATCAAAATCAATTTCGACGCATTATGAATACACCCCTATTATAAGAAAATTGAGAAATATCCGATAGAAACCTCTCAACTTTACTACTCAATTCCCATCCCAATTGGCCCAATTTTCTGATGATTGAACCAATTTATACTCCTCACTCATTCAACCAACTCTCCCACCCCCTCCCCCAAGAGATTGGAGTCAATAGTGGGGGGGGGGGTAAAGTAAGGGAAAACGGATTTAGGGGGGGGGCTATATGGGGAATCAATGATGGCTGGCTGGGAAATGATCCAAGATTGATATCTGATTGAATTCACCATTACGGTAATAGCCGGGCAGATGGATTTCCGGTAAATTCTGATCTTTTTATTAATTTTTTTCGGGGGGAAGGGGGTTGAAAAATTGCCAATTTTGACAGCTGTTTTTACTGCTGACTTTATCAGTTCACAAATTCCAACCACTGAATGAATCAATTCTTGTTATATCCTATAATAGTAATGCAGTAATCCGTGAGTTATGAGTTGACCCCTCACTACTAAATTGGACTTCTCAGTTTCTCATAGAAGCCAGGCCCACTTGGGCCCTTTGGAGTCAGGGTTGATCTTCTTAAAATATTTTATCAGGCTTAGGAAAATCATATTCCCTCGTTTCTCCATACTCATGCAACAAGGGCATTTTCATAGATTTAAATGACCGCAGAATAGGTACATTGACTACACCGATTTTGCTCTGTGAAGAAGAAGAAGAAGAAGAAGAAGAAGAAGAAGAAGAAGAAGAAAGAAGAAGAAGTAAATATTTAAATATGCATTTCTGTTAAATTATACAATCAAATTATCAACAAGAAAATTTTTTAAGTAAAATCGTAATCGTAAAATATTGTCAAAATCAGGTAGTTCTGTCATTGCGCTGGTGCCTCAGTGACAGCGTAGAAAGCTTTCTCTAAGAGATGGTCTCTAAGCAATTTAGGGAAGTTAGTAGCAGAAGAACGCCTATGATGCATTTCTCTATTTTGAGAGTAGTGAAAGCGATGCGTCAACAAATCTACGAAAGCTTATAAACTAGCGTTAAGAGACTGCAAATCGCAACAGAGGCGACAGCAGCAGGGCGGCGGGGGGGGGGGGGGGGGGTAACAAGTTGGGTTGCGATAACAAGTTAGCTATTTCTCACACTGCTAGGGAAATTGAAAACAATAAATTGCCAGGCAACCCATTAGAACGCCTTATTTATTCACACCCAATATTTCTGGAGCCAAGACCATTAGTCTCCCAACGGAGAAGAAAAGAAAATGGCACGGGAGTTGCCAAACTTGGAGAAAGGGCATTGCAATTGTAAGATACTTACTTCGCTTGTCCAGGGAGACACGCCTTTAGTAGGTTTTAAAATTTGTTTTATGTGGTGCTGTAAATCGACTTCGATGGCCAGGTGGCAACGAGCTTGCACTTGTGCGAGTCTACACACGTCATGCAATCGGAGACGTGTCGTACTCATCACGGGTAATAACCTACAGAGGCGACTGAAAAGGTCAATCGGATCCATTCATTAAAATGTTTGCATGCGATTAATCTTTTTAAATAAAAAAGATAAATAAATAAATAAATAAATGTCTAGGTGTATGTATTTTTAGTTATAGGCTACCCTACTTATCTACTGGTATCCGTGACTTGAAAATATCAGAAGGAATTCCAGGCACAATAAAACACTAAAAGAGGGCGGACGGAACAACCACAACTCACAATAATATTAATAATAAAATTACAGTTCAATATGCTTAATCACAGCACTTATAAACTAATAAAAAGAAAACTGGGAATTATAACTGTGTAAACAAAGCTATTTGAGTCGAAATCGCAACATGACAAAGTGCGGGGTTCCTCATAGAGGGGCCAGAAGAAGAAATTCCTGGTTGTGAAACCTGAGGCAGTGATTTGGCAAGAGCTAGACTTCCCTTTGGCGCCCATTCCATTGACCGGCTAGGGCTATTTCCAAAAACAGTGACGTGGTAGCAGACATTCAAGACTTAGGTTGCGTTTCCACCGATCGCGCATTGCAGAATGCAAATGACATTGACGGAAATTAGAATTTTTCTTTTTATAGAAATCTATTAAAATGTTTGTACTTAACATATCCCATGACGCCATTTTTTTAATTTTAGTTTGTTTGTGATTTTACTGTATGATCATTGATCAATTTTAACTATGGAATAGAGGAAAATAAATATTTCCGTCAATTCGGCAATGCGAGGTCGGTGGAAACGCCACCTAAGTCTTGAATGTCTGCTACCACGTCACCGTTGTTGGAAATAGCCCTAGCCGGTCAATGGAATGAGCACCTTTTCAGAGCAGCAATCTCCGAGGTCCATATAGCAATGACGATCTCCAATCTTCGATAGAAGGGGCATTAAGAGAAGAAGACAGAAGATGAAGAAGATCAACCGCCTTCAAAAGGAAATACTATACAAAAGGAACTAAAAATTCTCGCCTCTCTTTAAAACACAGTGCGTGGGAACCGGGCAGCTTGCGGGCCTTATAAATTTCAAATTTCCCCCAAAGAGTTTGTTAGTGGAAAATAAATTCTTGTAAAAAAAGGTCCAGAGAGATTTAATCTCAAGCGCAATGTTTCTTTTCTAAACACAGCCCGAGCTCTCGTTTTTTTGGGGGGCGTTTCATGCCGGCGCAGTGCTTCAAATCACATAACACACCCCGGCAACTCGACCTGATTACTGATTAATCCGTTTGTTTTCGAACTGAATCGATGGATGAAGCGAATATATGAGCCGCTCGTTTTTGATGTGCTGAACGGAATGAATCGAATCACTAAAATCTGATGAATTACACAGCACTACAGTGAGTGATTATGACGACGATGAGGCGAGACTCACATTTACCAAGACTTTCAAAGACTGGGGGGACTCGGTCACGGAAGTAAGGGATATAATGGCACTTGCAGTAGGGGTATCATCAGTCCTGCAAAGAGAGTATCCATAGTATCCAAAGAGATGCAGACAGAATGGCCAATACGGTGTCAGCCCATAGTGCAATTCGTCAGGGTCCAACTCAAAACATCGTTACCAGGGACGGTCAAAATACCCTCAACACCATGCAATACTCTTATCTGACTTTCTTGGAACCAGTCTTCCTGCCTTCAATTACTGGCTGCCTGTTTTAATAATACATATATTTCATTTAATTTGACCTAACATTGTACTTGTGCTCAGCATAGGCTTTCCAACAATAGCTTATTTTAGAGTGTTATATATTCAATGGATGTGGTATCTAAAGAGATGCATCCATATAAATGATGAGCTCTACGCGAAATATACCAAGAACCGACGATAGTACCCGAAATCAAGAGAGACCGCATCAGGCGGCTAGGGCACGTGGAACGAA
Organism: Psococerastis gibbosa; assembly: GCA_963971405.1. NCBI lineage: Eukaryota > Metazoa > Arthropoda > Insecta > Psocodea > Psocidae > Psococerastis > Psococerastis gibbosa. The sequence continues at coordinate 40,987,465 of OZ020489.1, read as the reverse complement.
TACCAGTCAATAAGGCTACAAGAGCAGCCTTACGCAAGGCGCCCCAAGGGAGAAGACGAGTGGGACGACCACGGATGCGATGGCTGGACGACATCAAGGTGGATCTGGGGACCCTTTGCCGCCGATGACTGGCAAGGGAGAGCACAGGCAGCCAGGACCGCGCAGGCTGGTAGCAGAGCAGACCAAGGCCCTTCATGGCCATGCCCCCCCCCCCCCGAGAAAAATTTGCGTACACTATGTAAAATAGGACATTCTAAATAAAAAAGACCTTAGTATGTTAACATGAATATGTCTTCCATATTTAAATTATAAATTTTACTGCTGTATAAATCGTAAAACCCCACTATTTTGAACTTATATTTTCAAATTTTCCCACCGGGGGGGGGGGGGGGGTTATGAATAAGCATTCCTTTGTATAAGCTTTAAAAAAAATCTATAAGTTACTTTACTTTGGTTAAAGTGCGTAAAACCCCTCTATTTTGCAACTTGTATTTTAATTTTTTTGCCCGGGGGAGACCCCCAGGCCCCCCTCTTTCCAGCAATATGAATAAGCATTTATGCATTTCTTTGTAAGCTTTAAAAAATCTATAATTTACTGCTATACTTTACTGCCAAACTGTTAAAATGCGTAAAACCCCACTACTTTGCACTCATATTTTCAAAATTTTCCCCGGACCCCCCCATTGGTACATAGCTCCATTAGGCGCCTGGGCCTTTCAAGCAATGTGCCTCGTTTTGCTAACAAACACACCAATTGCACAATCGCTAAAAATTAATTTGGCTTGGTAGCATACACGCAATTTTCCCGGAATGGCCCCCATCCGAAAATCTGTGTGGAGTTAGGGCTATAAAGCTCTCTTTTACACTCAACTAAGAAGTCCCAGGACCGTCTGCTTTACATGCCCGCCGAAGCATGGCCAGAAAATGTAGCAAGTGTGGGATTCGAACCAACAACCTTTTGGGTGAAAGTCGGAGTCTGTACCACTACTGTACCACTATACATGTCCTGACGTTTTAGACACTTCATATCTGACTAGAGCTGGCATACAGATTACACCTACAGTACATATAACATCTCGAAGCCAACAACTTGAGAGTTTTAAAAGCCGTCTTGAATGTTTCTGTTCCGCCAAAAGTTTAAGGAGAATAGCTGGGATGGAGATATCATTGAAATTCAAATGTTCAATGTGGAGCTTACCCCATTTTCATCCAAAGCTATATTTATTATTGACTCTTTTCCAAGTCGTTCCTGTTTCGTAGCTTCCGTATTCGACGGAAATACTGTGTATGCATATGATACTGTATACATAAACCATCCCGCAAGTTTCAGTCAGATTATAAGGTTTCGATGTTGGCAAGCCTGCCTTCCTTCAGTTCCTTCTCGTGCGCTTGTGTTTCATAAATAAATAAATTCATATATTCGCCGTAATATTCAATACAAGTTGTGTGAACCTTGACTTCGTTCTTAAACACGGTGGCCTAGCAGTCTTAAAAACTAGGAACATACGATTAGCCATACATAATTATATAATACAAACACTCAACGGAGAAGACATAGTCCGGTTCATAAAAGCGCAACACATAAGATGACTGGGACACGTCGTAAGAATGACAGACGACTGCATGCCGAAGAAGATGCACAAAGTAAGCATGAAATGTCCATAAACACTGATTGACGGCACTTGTAGGTCAACGTACAACTCTATAACGTTCTATAAAGGAGAGATGGTACATTAGCACCCGCCACGCATAGTTTATTAATTTCTGCTGCCACTTGTCACGTCTTCTTCGACCAATTTCAATTGCCTTCTTTTGACCTTGCTACATTTGGTATTATTATAATACCGTGGTTCATTCAATTGTTTTAAACAAACGAGTGCAAAATGCGCAGGAAATTCAAATTTATAAATTAATATTTTTGGCGAGTTTTCAATTTTTTCCCCTTAGATGCAGACACATTAATTACAATTCAATTACGTAATTCTAACGCTGACAAGTCGTAGAAGATTGCTTCACAGTAAAAAAAAAAAAAAAAAAAAAAAAAAAAATAGAACCGAAAGTGGTAAGAAAGGCCATGCAAGAAAACTGCCATGAACAACCAAAAGTTCAACAAGATAAACAAAACAGGTCTAAAGCTGCAAAACATTCCCAATAGTAGACGACATTCTATACAACAAAAAAAAACGCGAAAGCCTCTAGATATTCGAGAAGTGGAACACAAACAAAACAAAGTCGGGAAATAACAGAGAACTCCCCTCCCCACTCTCCTCTCTTCTGCCTCGTACAGAATCAGAGAGATAGTTCAATAGGTCAGGACAGATGGGCAAAAGGGTTCTTAAATCATGCCTTAGACTTGGAGGGCTTTGAAACAATAAATTCCGAATAGGCTTTAGTTGGGGAGAGATTCTGATAGAAACTTGAGCACTATTTCAAGACCCGGCCACCTGATATTCAACTATCGACAAGCCCACCGCTGAATCCGTTCCTTCCTTCTCTATAGCCCTCCCCCTCCATTATTTATCTTCGTTAAGCCCATTGCCACCCCCCTCCTCTATTGAGGGACTCCAACCCCCTCAGTTTAAGGTTTTCTATTATCTGGCTGTTTTGGTTAGTTTAGAGTACTACATAGCCAAATACAGGGTGTTTCAGACGAACGATGACAAACTTCAAAGGCGTGTACCAAGTTCAGGACGTCAGGTTCAGTGCTACAGACTCCGACTTTCACCCGAAAGGTTGTTGGTTGGAGGCCCACACTTGCTACATTTTCTGGCAATGCTTCGGAGGGCATGTAAAGCAGACGGTCTCGGGTCCTCCTAGTTGAGTATATGAGAGGGCTATCTAGGATGGCTTAGTCATAGAACAAAAAAGTCTATATTTATTTAATGCCACCCCCTTCCTCTATTGACGGACCCCCTCAGTTTCAGGGTTTCTATTATCTGGCTGTTTAGGTTAGTTTAGAGTTCTAAATAACCAGGGTTGTAACAGAGTGTTTCAGGCGAACGGCGACAAACTTCAAAGGCGTGTACCACGTTCAGTTTGAACCAAAAATAACACATATATTCTACTGCCGAAAATGCACCGTTATCGAGCTAGGGAAGAATTAAGGGTAAAACGAGCAAATTGCGTCCTGTTCAGGAACTATTTGACCCATTGCCGATCTGAGCATTGAATATTAACAACAATTAAATTACAAATGAGGGTATATCAGTATATTTTCAAAATGTTTCAAAAAGTAATATTTCTCACTCGAGCTTTGGGTTACCTATCGTCTTAGACCATACGATATAATACTCTAGACGCGGCATTCTAGATGCACTGCATGAGAAAGTTGTTCATCACGTGTATCTTTTGCCAGTGGATGACGTCACAGCCCACATATATGGGGGCAAAAGATTTATTTGTTCACCAGTTACCTAGCAACAGAGACTTTGTTGCTTGGTAACCTGGTCACCCGAGTACTTATGCCAGTGTGTGACGCCATTTTATGTTGGTCCCTCGTAAATTTTAACATGGCGTGTCTAAAGAATTATATGGTCGAAGTCCAATGGTTATCACTTATCAACAATAATAATAGAATAATGGTAGTATTGTTGTATAGTTGCTATTTATTCTATAATGGAAGTGCATACGCCCATACAGGAATCAATAAACTTCTCCAATATTAATTTGCATAGGGGATGTTAATTACGTGTATGGAAATGCTGGCTTGAGATTGGAAAGGGGGTGGAAATTGACAGGCAAGTCTCTAAGGCGCACGTACGCTGTCTTGGGAAATCGCTGAAAGTTTCATTTACCCCCTATCAACCTCTATTTGCAATGTACAAACAGTTTTACCTCCAGTCCCCAACGCTGTTGGAGTTAATGCTATGTTAGTTCATAGAGGGAGTTTTGGTATTGGGCGTCTGGAACTTTAATCGCTTTACAATAATGTATTTGAGGCGGCAATTGTGGATTCATTGAGCACTATCGATTAGCGGTAACATAGTACATATCGACTTCGATGGCCAGGTGGTAACGTGCTTGCACTTGGGCGAGTCTGTACACGCCATGCAATCGGATACGTGTCGTACTCATCACGGGTAATAACCTACAGAGGCGACTGAAAAGGTCAATCGGATACATTCATTAAATTGTTTGTATGCGATTTATCTTTTTCTAAAAAAAATTTAAAAAAAAAGTACATAGTCCATATGCACAATTCGTGTCAACTTGTTCAATGGTGGATAGTTCCATTAGAGGTAACAAATGACGTATATAGTCTCTACGACACATGCAACGTGTGTATTCATGGGAAAGGTTTACCTCCAATTCTCAACATGGTAGTTGACGGAGTTTTGGTACTGAGTCCGAAACGTCAGCCGCTTTCCAATAATGTATTTGCGCGGGGAGGGGGGGGGGGGCAATTGCGGATATATTGAGCACGATCGATTAGCGGTAGCATATCAGCCTGAAGAGTCTTATAGAGTTTTATTAGAGGTAACAAACAACGTATACATCTCTATAACACATGCAACGTATATGGTCATGGGAAGGTTTTACCTCCAATTCTCAACGCTGTAGGGGATAATGCTATGGTAATTGATAGTCGGAGTTCTAGTACTGAGTCCAAAACGTTAGCCGCTTTCCAATAATGTATTTGGGGGGGGGGGGGCAATTGTGGATATATTGAGCACGATCGATTAGCGGTAGCATAGCAGCCTGAAGAGTCTATATTATAGAGTTTTATTAGAGGTAACAAACAACGTATACATCTCTAAGACACATGCAACGTATATGGTCATGGGAAGGTTTTACCACCAATTCTCAACGCTGTAGGGGATAATGCTATGGTAATTGATAGTCGGAGTTCTAGTACTGAGTCCAAAACGTTAGCCGCTTTCCAATAATGTATTTGGGGGGGGGGGGGCAATTGTGGATATATTGAGCACGATCGATTAGCGGTAGCATAGAAGCCTGAAGAGTCTTATGGAGTTTTATTAGAGGTAACAAACAACGTATACATCTCTAAGACACATGCAACGTATATGGTCATGGGAAGGTTTTACCTCGAATTCTCAACGCTGTAGGGGATAATGCTATGGCAATTGATAGTCGGAGTTCTAGTACTGAGTCCGAAACGTTAGCCGCTTCATAACGTATTTGAGGCGGTAATTGTGAATTCATTGAGCAAGATCGATTAGCGGTAACATAGCAGCGTTAAGGAGTTTCTAAGGCACACGCACAGTACAATTGATGTCGTCTTGAGAAATGATTGACAGTTCCATTTACCTCCTTACAACTTCTATTTAATATGTTGAAACATTTTTTATCTCCAAATGCCGAGGATTTTGGAGTAAATGCTATGTTAGTAGATAAAGTGAGTTTTGGTATTGGGCGCCTGAAATTTCACTCGCTTTCGAATAATGTATGCGAGGTGGTGAATTTATTTTGCAGAATCGATTAAAGGTAAACAGCGTAGAATTTCAAAGGCACAAGTTTCACCTCTAATCCCCAATTCTGCGCTACTCGAGTTAATGCTATGTTAATTGATGGTTTCGGTATTGTGTCTCCAAACGCAGCAAAAAAAAAAAACCTCTGTACAGATCAGCGCCATGATTTCCATTTTCTTATATATATTTCCCGCTGAGGATGGATCTCAACTAAAAGTTAAATTCTACAATTCCTAAGAGCATGGACTACCCGTGCACAAATTCATGTCCACCAACCCCAAAATCTTCCTCAACCCACCCAACCCCCAGGGAAAAGCTAAAACATATACACAAAAGGAAGACTATAAATAAAATAGAGGCTGCGTCACCGCATAAGAGAAATACTTGCACAGAAAAGGGATCTTGACCGCAACAGATATAAATAAATCAGCTGAAGCGAGGCTAACTCCCCTCGACGCAACGGACCGACAGAAAGAAATTCTCCAACAATAAAGTGGAACAAGAATACGGCCCGGAAATAAAGGCGAGTCCACTCGTAAATGGAATTCACCTGCAAGAAGATTCAGTTTTCCTGCAAGGCATTTGAATAGCTGGACAGCTTACAGAGTTTGCGATTGGTAAGTTAGGATTAGATTTTCTTTTCCTTCATAGGTCCGGTAGACACAGACGATCGCGTAGCCGCGATTAGCCGTCGTCTTTTCCATTGTATGGATAGGGCTTGGTGAATGGTCAATGCAAAACCAAAGAGTCTAATTCAGAAGCATTTTATGATCTGGCGTGTCTTGGGGAATTCCGTGCACTTTCGGGGTGGTCGGCTTCCGGCCAGCTTCCGAAGTTGTCGAGAAATCGACAAGAAATCTTATGCTAGCCCTATGGCTACAATGGAAAAGACGTCGGAAAATCGCGACTGGGAGAATTGTCCGTGTTTACCGCACCTTAATTTAAAAAAACGTATTGTTCATTCTAATACTTGTAAATTTATAAGAACGTTTATAAAATCGAAGAAACTCGGTGTCCCGTTATTATTAATTATTATTGTTAGTACTCTATAAGGGTTTATTGTTATTAATTATATTTTATATCTTGCAGTGCCACCATGCGCGCCGACTTCATATAGAATGGTAAGGCACGTGCCTTACCACTTTGGAAAGTGGTAAGGCAGTGCCTTACCACTTTTCAAAGTAATATTAGGAATTTTTGTTGCAATTTTTTCTTATTTTTTAAAGTAGCATTAAGTTCAGATAAAAATAAAATTTAATATTAAAACAAGAAATAGAATAAAGTTAATGAAAATTCAAAATTGGCGCAAATTTGCGGCCCCGACGAGAGAGTGGCTGTAACAACCAATCAGGGCACGAAATTTTAAATTGGCGGTCGCGGCCATGTTTGTAAATTTGTAAATTGTAATGTGTTTACGCTTATACATACAGTAAGTGTAGCTTATGATTGTTAAGTTCAATATTTTATTTTATTTTCCTCTCCAAACTGAATCTTTTGGTTTAATTGATATTAAGACTTCTCTTCCCTATGTTCTTCCATTGTTGTGTTCACTTTTCAACGTTCACAAACTGATAGAAAGTTCTCAAATCTAGTTCACACAAGAACAGGTAAGCACCAATTTACATTAACTTCTTGTTTTAATTTTATTACTCATACATTAGCCTATTGTACTGTACCTACTAATGCCGTATGTTACTTAATCCCTAATAAACTACATTGACAAAGTGAATTTCGGAATTTAAGTTAGTAGTAAGTAGCTGAATTTTCTTTGGTTGGCCTAGAACTAAACAGGTTCCGACTTATGTATAGATTTTAGACGTGTAGGCCTACTTACCTACCTTGCAGTTACGGTCGGTCACGGCAAAAAAATATATATAGAGAATTATCATGATTAGAAAATATTGTAGAACTGCAATAAATGTACTTCGTGATATTTTTACATGACTGTCACGTACATGGTACTTTCGAATTTATGTAGTAAGGCCGACACGTGATCGTAAAAGTAGGTTTAAAAATTAATGAAATTAAAATTTGGAAGTGAAAACTGGGCAAAATGCCAAAATAATATACCTATATGGTTAATATATTTTATTTTTCCCCTTTTAAACTTACATTTTAAATTCACAAGTTTGCTTGTTTTTTGTTCTAGTGGGTCTGTAAGCATGGATATCAGAAAATTTTTCAAAGAAAAGTCTACACCCATGGTGACGGAACCTTCTACATCAGCAGCAACTACAATTCTCGGAAGGGCGGAATCTGCGGGGTCAGGTAGGTAATCAATTAATGGAAATGTGTCAACATTTATTGACTGTTAAAAAAAGGGGAAATTACTACATATATGAACTATTTTTTAACGTCCAGTTTAAGGTATACATGGAAATAATATGCTTGCCATTAATTAAATGGGAGATTTATAGGGAAGAATCAATAGTGTAGTCTAAAAAGCTGGTCGTGATATAGCAGGATAGCAGATAGCTTTAGCCAGGACCTCGTAATGACACGTTACATACAGTTTAAAATTGTTTGGGGCTGGGTGGACCCATACCTCTGAAATCTGAACCTCCTCCGAAATATAGTCATGACTACGGCCAATCGTAGCAGTTAACCCTATTGCACAGTTATTTCTCCAGTTACAATTTTAAGCACTTTTTGGTCAAGAAGCCTCGATGAGATATGTGTTAAAAGAACATAATATATCTGCAATATATATTTTTTTTTATTCAACAGGCCCAGGAACTGCCTTAACGCAAGCTACGATTCCAAATTCTTCTTCGGGAAATAAGAATGCTGTTAAGCGAAGGGGATTCAATAAATCATGGCTTCAAACGTACCCTTGGATGGAGTATTCCCGAGGACTAGTGTTTTGCAAAATATGTAAGGAAGCTGAAAGTAATGGGCTGTTAATTTTATGTAAACTGAAGGAGGAGACTTTCACAAAAAAAGGATTCAGCTACTGGAAAAATGCTACAGCAACTTTTCGAAAGCACGAAAATAGTGGTTCGCATAGAGAAAGCGTTCTTAAAACGGGGAAAAACGTAAATGTATCCACACTTCTAAATGAGAATTTGAACAACGAGATGAGGAGTGCCCGTTCAGCGTTATTATGCCTCTTCTCTTCTTTGAGATTTCTTTGTCGGCAAGGGTTGGCCATCCGCGGCCATGAAGACGTTTCTTCAAATTTCTGGCAACTGGTCAATTTGAGAAAAGATGATTGCCCGGAAATGCAAAAGTGGTTAGGCCATAAAGCTAAAAAATACACCTGGATGTCTCACGATATTCAAAACGAGATAGTGGAAATGTTGAGCCGCTCTGTTTTGGAGAATGTTGTACAAGGGGCAATGAATAGAGGCTATTTTAGCATTATGGTGGACGAGACTACAGACATATCAGTTCATGAGCAAGTAACGTTTTGTTTGCGAACAGTGGATGACAATATGGATATTTTTGAGGACTTCGTAGGCTTGTATGCGGCTCCGAATACCACGGCACAAACTCTTTTTGAGATAGTCAAAGACATTTTTCTTCGA